>CAMXCT020006758.1:0-42500 GCA_947184155.2 Cladocopium goreaui | reverse complement strand
GATAGAGAAGATAGATTGAAAAGATTAGAAAGATTATGTAGACTAGATTGACCGGATGGAATAGATAGATTTGATCGGGTAGATAGATGAGATCGATTTGATAGAGTAGATAGGTTAGATGAGGTAGATTAGATCGACTAGGCGGGTTTGATGGATATAGAGTAGAACAAAATAGAGCAGCATAGAACAGACTAGAATAGAATACGGCTGGATGCATAAGAATGAAATAGGCATAGAAAAAGAGGTAGAAATAGAATCATTTGAAGAATAGAGAAGAAAGATGTCTAGATCGATAAATCAGCTAGACTAGCCAGATTAGCTTGATTAGGTACGCTAGATAGATTAGGTCGATTATATAGAGTATAGGGTGGCTGGATCGATTAGATAGATTAGGTGGAGTAGGTGGGTTAGAAAGATTAGATCGATTAAGCAGGTTAGCTACATGAGGTAGGATTGGTAGTTAGATTGATCAACAGATTAGGACGATTAATCAGATTAGATAGGTGGAAAGCAAGATAGGTAGATAGATTGGTAGACCTGATTGATCGATTGATTGTCAAGTTGGGTTTAGAAAGATCAGCCTAGAAAGATGGACAGATCGATCGATCTATGGATCAATCGATGGATAGATAGATAGCTAGATAGACAGATGGATGGATGGATTGATTATAGATAGATTAGATAGGTTAGATAGATTAGATAGATTGGGTAAAGTAGATCGGTTTGGTAGATTAGATAGATTAGATAGATTGGGTAGAGTAGATTGGCTAGATTAGATGGATGAGGTAGAGTAGGTAGATTAGACAAAGTAGATGGGTTAGATCTATTGGATAGACTGGATTGATGTAAAAGGATGGAGAGGTTAGATAGATTAGATAGATTAGATAGATTAGATTCAGGGTTTTACTGATTAGATCGATTAGAGCCTAGCGTAAATGGGATAGCCGTAGGCAAATTAGATTAGATTTGGTTAGATTAGATTAGATTGGTTTAGACTAGTTCAGATTAGATTAGAGTGAAGTAGAGTAGAGTAGATTAGATGGTTAGCAAGATAAATAAATTGGAACGAATAGAGCGAATAGAAAGAATGGACAACTAGATAGATAAATCACAGACTTGCTGATACACTACTTAAGTATGTGCACGCAGACTTGCTGCTACGCTACTGGCTCGTCTGTTGCATGTGCATCTGCTACGCTACTTGCTCTTCTTTTGCTGCGCAGGCTTGCTGCTTTGCTACTGGCTTGCGCGTATAACTAGCACTGATGTGTATGGCTAAATTCCCCGAAATGTACGAAAAGACAAGCTGCTTGGTATGCAAGCGGATGGCAGACACCCGGCCACACACCCGGCCACCCGGCCACCCGGCCACCCGGCCACCCGGCCACCCGGCCACCCGGCCACCCGGCCACCCGGCCACCCGGCCATCCGGCCAGCCGGCTATCCCAACCACCCAGCCGGCCACGGCCACGGCCACGGCCACGGCCACGGCCACGGCCACGCACGGAAAAAAGCAATCCTCCAAACGAGAACCCTTCGTTCCGCTTTTGGGAAAAATACGGTTGTAAAACTATCCCGGCAAGAGATCCCAAACATGATGATGATGATGGTGATGAGGATTCTGATGATGATGATCATGATGATGATGATGATGGTGATGGTGATGGTGATGATGATGATGATGACGATGATTATGATGATGACGATGATAGTGGTGATGATGACGATGGTTATGATGCTGAGGGTGAGGGTGAGGATTAAAATGTTCTGGACAATGATGTTGAGGATGTTGATGTTGAGGATGACGAGGTGCAGGAGGATGATGTGGAGGTTGATGAGGTGGAGGATGATGATGTGGAGGATGACGATGTTGAGGGGGATGAAGATGAGGATGATAATGGATGATGATGTTGAGAAGGAGGAAGATGATGATGTTGAGGATGATAATGTTGAGGCAGATGATTGATGAAAAGGATGATAATGTTGCGGAAGATGTGGTGGAGGATGATGATGTTGCGGGAGATGAGGTGGAGGGTGATGATGGGGAGGATGATGATGTCGAGGAGGATGAGGATGGGAGTGTTAATGCGGAAGATGAAGTGGAGGATGATAAGATGGAGGATGATGATGTCGAGAAGGAGGAAGGTGATGATGTTGAGAATGATCCAAGGAAGTTTAGAAGTCAAACTTCGGACAATATGGACAGATGAAAAACAGAGGTCGGAAGAGACAGAGAAGAGAAGAGAAGAAGAAAGAAGATCAGAGAAGAGAAAGGGTCAGAAGAAAGAAGATGCAGGGGAGCCATCTGGCCGGATGAGAGATGAACAATTGCACGCCGTTGTGGCACGAAGCACATTTCGAAGTGAAACACTTTTGGAAGTGAAGATGTTGAACAAGTGCAGGCCGCTGTGGCGCGACGCACATTTCGAAGTCAAAAGTGTTAAAAACTGACAGGTTCTCTTCTCTGATCTTCTTTCTTCTTCTCCTCTCTTCTCTGATTCTTCCCACCTTTGCTTTTCATCTTTCCGCATTGTCGGAAGTTTGACTTCTAAACTTCCTTCGATCATCTACGTCAACATTACCAGTAGTACCGCACAAGACGATGGCGGAAGTTTCAAAGATAAGACACTATTTGAGAGGTGAGTTGTTGTCATGCATGGATGGCAGAAGGAATCCACTGATGGACCAAAAGGTGGTTGGAGCTGTGCCTTTTGGAGCGGTTGCAGTGGTCATCTCACCCACAACTGCTGGATGTAGTGTGGTGTAGTGCAGCTGCAGTTGTAATTGAAATGTAGTGGAGTTGTAGTCGTAGTGTAGTTGCAGCTGTAGTTGTGGTGTGGTATAATGAGCGTAGTGTAAGGTAATGTAGCGTAAGGTAATGTAGTGTAGTGTTGTGTGCTGTAGTGTGATCTAGTTAGTGCAGTGTAGCGTGGTGTAGTGTAGCGTAGTGTAGTGTAGTGAATTGTACTTAGTGTAGTGTAGTGTAATATAGTTGTAGAATTGCAGTTGTAGTTGTAGTTCCCCACCTGCCAGGTGAGGGTTGTTAGATTTTATCAGAGCGCATGCTCGCCTCCTCCTCCTCCGCCTCCTCCTCCTCGACTAGTTGTCCTCCTCGCCCTCCTCCTCTTCCACCTCTACTTCCGCCTTGCCCACCTTGCCAACTCGTCGCCAAGCTCTTCGCCAACTTCCCAGCTCAGTACGCACTGCTGGACGTCAACCTGCGAGCTGCCCAGCTCAGTGTGTACCGCTGGACCTCAACCTGCGAGCTGCCCAGCTCAGTGTGCAGTGCTGGACCTCAACCTGCGAACTGCCCAGCTCAGTGTGCACCGCTGGACTTCAACCTGCGAGCTGCCCAGCTCAGTGTGCACCGCTGGAACTCAACCTGCAAGCTGCCCAGCTCAGTGTGCACCGCTGGACCTTAACCTTCGACCTGCCCAGCTCAGTGTGCACCGCTGGATCTCAACCGGGGACCTGCCCATCTCAGTGTGCACCGCTGGACCTCAACAGCCAGATAGAATACCAGAAAATATGCAAGATAAAATAACAAATAAAATATCAAAAAATATACCAAATAAAATGCCATGAGATATACCAAATAAAATACCAGAAGATATGTCAGAAAATATGCTAGACAAAATATCAGACAGAATACCAGAAGATATACCAGATAGAATACCAGATGAAATATCAGATAGAATACCTCAAAATATGCCAGATAGAATTCCAGAAGATTTACCAAATAGAATGTCGAATAAAATGCCAGAAAATATGCCAAATAAAACATTATAAGATATACCAAATAAAATACTAGAAAATATGCCAGATATAATACCAAATAAAATATTAAAAAATATACCAAAATATATGCCAAAAAATATAATAAATAGAATGCCAGAAAATATACCAAAAGATATGCCAGAAAACAGGCCACATAGAATGCCAGATAAAATGCCAAAAAATATGTCAGAATATACGCCAGAAGATATGCCAAATAGAATGACAGATAGAATGCCAGAAGATATGTCAGATAAAATGCCAGATAGAATGCCAAAAGATATGTTGGATAGAATGCCACAAGATTTGCCAATAAGAAAATGTATAAATGTTATGGTGAGGACTATACGAAGTAAAGTGATTTATTATTTTTTGGTAATTATAAATATAATTGTAGTTTAGTGTGGTGTGGTGTCGTGTAATTAGTGCAATATAATTTAATTATTATAGCCTGGTGTAGTTAGTGTATTGTAGCCTAGTATATTTGTATTTGTAATTATAATGGTAGTCTAATTGTAGATGTAATTGTAGATGTAATTGTAGTTGCCGTTATATTTGTCTAATTATCTATCTATTTACCTAGCTAATCTATCTATCTATCTATCTATCTATCTACTCTATTGTGGGACTGGTGTTTTTTGCGACGGTAACCGGTGTATTTCCAGACGGTTATGTTGATCGGTGTTTTTTTGACCAGTAGCCGGTGTTTTTTGCGACGGTGCCCCCACAATGGGGTTTTTTGCGCCAGTGGTCGGTGTTTTTTGCGACCGTGGCCGGTGAGAAGAGGAGGAGGAGGAGGAGGAGGAGGAGTCGAGGCGGCCGGTGCGCACACGAGGGACGAGTGTGCGCGACGGGCGACGACGACGACGGCGACGGCGACGGCGCCGGCGGCGGCGGCGGCGGCTGCTGCTGCTGCTGCTGCTTCAGGGTAGTTGTGGTGTTGGTGGTGCTCTGCTGTGCAATGAGCTCGCAAGGTGAGAGCGGCTTTAACAAAAATACGGCCAGTGGGGGGCGCGGGGGGAGGGCGCAGCGCCTCCCCCCGCAGAGCGGAACTGTGCGACTCTTGTTTTTGGTTTTTCTTCTGTTGCAATGTAAAACTCTTGTTGTTGTTCTTCTTGTTCTTTTTCTTCTTGTTCTTCTTCTTCTTCTGCTTCTTCTTCTTGTTCTTGTTGTTGTTGTTGTTGTTGTTGTTCTGCTGCTGCTGCTGCTGCTGCTGCTTCAGGGTAGTTGTGGTGTTGGTGGTGCTCTGCTGTGCAATGAGCTCGCAAGGTGAGAGCGGCTTTAACAAAAATACGGCGGGTGGGGGGCGCGGGGGGAGGGCGCAGCGCCTCCCCCCGCAGAGCGGAACTGTGCGACTCTTGTTTTTGGTTTTTCTTCTGTTGCAATGTAAAACTCTTGTTGTTGTTCTTCTTGTTGTTGTTCTTCTTGTTGTTCTTCTTGTTCTTCTTCTTCTTCTTGTTCTTGTTCTTGTTGTTGTTGTTGTTCTTCTTCTTCTTGTTCTTGTTCTTGTTCTCGTTCTTGTTCTCGTTGTTGTCATGCAAACCGGCTGGTGGGCGGGGCGTGGGGGCTGATGTTACAATTGAGAGCGGCTTTAACAAAAATACGGCGGGTGGGGGGCGCGGGGGGAGGGCGCAGCGCCTCCCCCCACAGAGCGGAACTGTGCGACTCTTGTTTTTGGTTTTTCTTGTGTTGCAATGTAGAACTCTTGTTGTTGTTCTTCTTGTTCTTCTTCTTCTTCTGCTTCTTTGTTGCAGCCACAAACCAAGTACTGACCCCCAGATCAAAAGGAAAGCCAATTGCACGGAATACTAAAGTAGTATTCGCGACCACCAGATTTACCGGGTCGCGGTTTTTCACCGAGTGCGAAGGTCACTTTTGTGATCTTTTGTGCACATCAAGCCTTTTTGGCAGAGTAGATCGCACAATGCGCAATGCCACCATTGCAAACTGGGCCAAGCCACATCACGATAGTATAGCCAGTAGATGGTAACATGGAGTATAGTAGTAGTAGTAGTAGTAGTAGTAGTAGTAGTTAGTAGTAGTAGTAGTAGTAGTAGTAGTACTAGTAGTAGTAGTAGTAGTAGTAGTAGTAGTAGTAGTAGTAGTAGTAGTAGTAAGTAGTAGTAGTAAGTAGTAGTAGTAGTAGCAGTAGTAGTAGTAGTAGTAGTCGTAGTAGTAGTAGTAGTAGTAGTAGTAGTAGTAGTAGTAGTAGTAGTAGTAGTAGTAGTAGTAGTATAGTAGTAGTAGTAGTAGTAGTACTAGTAGTACTAGTAGTAGTAGTAGTAAGTAGTAGTAAGTAGTAGTAGTAGTAGTAGTAGTAGTAGTAGTAGTAGTAGTAGTAGTAGTAGTAGTAGTAGTAGTAGTAGTAGTAGTAGTAGTAGTATTCGCATCAAGGCCGCCCTCCAACTGTCGCAAAATACCCCGGTTACCGTCGCAGAAAACACCGCAGAAAACACCACCGTCGCAAAAAACACCGGTTGCCAGTGCAATAAACACCCGGGGCCGTCGCAAAAAACACCGCGGAACCGACGCATTGTTCTGCTCTACTCCATTCTAACCTAATCTGATCTATCTATCTACCTAGCTAGCTAGCTATCTAATCTATCTATCTATCTATCTATCTATCTATCTAGCTAGCTAGCTAGCTAGCTAGCTATCTATCTAATCTATCTATCTATCTAATCTAATCTAATCTAATCTAATCTAATCTAATCTAATCTAATCTATCTATCTATCTATCTATCCTTGCTATCTTATCTATCCTAGATATCATATCTATCCTAGCTATCTTATCTATCCTAACTATTTTATCTTATCTTATCTATCTATCCATCTATCTTTCTTTCTTTCTTTCTTTCGGGTTTTGGGGTTTAAGCTTTTTGGGGTTTAGGGCGTCTCGGCCGCGTGGCAGCAAAAGTTCGAATACGTAGACGGCGCCTTCCCGCACCTGAAGGGTGTGAAGGTGGCGGCGTATCACGGTTGTTGTGGTTGCGCGGTTTCATGAAGCCGGGCCCTTTGATCTGGGGCTTATACCTTTCTTACCCACCCTTCTCCAGATAGGAGGCAAGCCACCCAAGTTCCACTTATTAGGGTTTAGGGCTGCAGAAAGCACAAACCATTTTTAGCATTTCATGTAGCATTTGATTTCATGTGCAGATAGATTTGCACGCATGTTCAACTGTCCAGATTTGCAGCACTGCAGCTGCCTTTTTTCCAGCTCAAATTCGAAGACTTTCGAGTCGCCGACGAAAAGAAGGAGAAGGTGCGATCTTTGGAGGACGAGGCTTGGATTTGGGCACCTGGTGTTTTCCACCAGGTTATGAGCCCAAGGAGGCCACTGAAGATCTCCTTTGGTTAGAAGTTTCAAAGAGGATTCAAAGGCAGAAATGGCAGATGTTAGGAGGAGAAAAGCCACCGCCCAAGAACTAGAACAGGGTCAGGAGGAGATCAGGTTGGCTGATGCAAGGTTTCGTAAGGAGGCTGTAGAGAGAGGTGAAAAGGCACTAGAGGATGGACCCGAAAAAGGGACTAGTGAAGAAGCTGAGGCTATGATGTCCCCACCCATTGAGGATAAGAGGGATAGTAACCCTAAGGGTACCCCAGCCAGAAGTCCAGACGAGGGTTCAGCCAGCAAGCCACTGCAGCCGCCCACTGATCCGCCACCTCAACCACCTGAGCTGGGTAACGGTGACACCTCCTACGGCATGCGCGACCAGAAGATGAATGAAAATGTGGAATCAGGGTCTTTGACTGCGGAACGACCTCTGAGGAGCGAGATGGCAACTCCTGGAGGACCGATGTCAGAGGCTGCAACTCCAGGAGGGTTTTTGGGTCTACAAGTTCCGTTGTTTTCAGAAGAGCAGTTGCGGAATTTTGCATTCATTCATAGCCAAGCACCATGGCTGTACGGAAACCCACAGTCCATTTTCACTGGTTCTGTTCCGCGTCCTACGTTTTTGGATGTTGACGCCCCAAGAGTTGCGCAGAGTCAGATGGAAAGAGATGTGGAATTTTTGAAGTCTCAGATTGCTAGGGACAGAGATGAAAAGGAGGAATTCAGAAAACAGATCCAGTCGTTGACAGCAGAGAATCAACGGTTGAGGTCCAAGGCGAATGGTGATGAGAAAGTTTCCAAAGAAGAAGAACTTAGGTTTTCTACTCCTGAGGAACAGACTTCGAAGCCGAACTCAGGTCATCCGGAGGACGATCAAGACTGGCTGCCAGCTGAGGCGACGAAGCACTGAGAAGACCAAAAGTTCCAAGGAGGCTGGCAGACCACCATTCCTCCCTGAGGCTGCAGAGTTCAAGGAGGCTGCAGACTTTAAGACCCCCAAGGAGGCTGAAAGACCCCCCAAAAGGGAGAACTGAGGATTCAGAAGAAGGTGCGCAGAAGCCGAGCTCTGGTCGAAGTGTGCCCCAGTCCGGTGAAGCCACGTTCACCGAAAAATCCATTGAGTTCATGATGATCATGATGGAAACCATGAAGGACTTGCAGAAGAAGGTCAGTGAGTCGAAGGAGGAATCAGGGATGGTTAGGGGCGTCGAGATTGTGAGAACCGGCGTTCCTGATCTGCCAACTCTACAACCCTGGACTCCGAGTCAAGGACCTTTACAACTTAGAGATTGGCTGCTGACAGTGGAGCCAATTGCAGCTGATTTGTCAGCCACATCGGAGAAGTGGTGGGCATTGATGGTGAAGTCGGCGGAGGACTGGTATCAAAGACATATGGCCATGTCTCCATTGGACAGAGTTCAACACGATGTCAGACCACCGCAAGAGGTGAACTTGGAGAAATGGTCGAGATTGGAGCGACGGATGGCATCACTTCTTCTTCAAGCAGTTCCCGAAGTGGTGAAGGAGGAGCTGATTTTGGCCAGAAGATTGAGCGTTTTTGGGATTCTGACGCAGCTGTTGCTGACCTAGTGCCCGGGCGGTGTGCTGGAGAAGCAAACATTGCTCCGCAGTTTGGAGGATCCTATGGAAGTTGCAACGATGGCCGAAGCTCCTTCAGCGATCAGAAGATGGCTTCGCTGGAAGTTGCGGTCTCAGGAGATAGGTGCTGTGACTCCGGACCCTGCACTCCTTCTCAAGGGTCTGAACAAACTTACCCGCAAGGTGCTGGAGTCCAACAAAGAACTTCAATTTCGGGTTAGCTTGGCCCGAAATTCCCTTGGAGTGGACACAAGACCTACCGACATCACCGTCAACCAGTTTGCAACACATCTCTTGGCGGAGGTTGAGCAGGTTTCCTTAGCAGAAAAAAGAGCTGCTTCCGTGGGGACGAAGGGCGATGTGAAGCTCAAGGCCATGGAGGTGGACAAAGGGAAAGGCAAAGGTAAAGACAGGCTGGAGGGTGACGAGAAGCAGAAGCCCAAATGCAAGTTTTACCTCACTGATGGAGGATGTCGGAAAGGAAAAGAATGTGGATTTAGCCATGATGTGAGAGATGAGAAGAGGCGCTGCTACACATGCGGCAGCGTGGATCACTTGTCTCCTTCCTGCACCAGATCGAGGGGCCCATCATCTGAGACGAGCCCTACCAAACCCAGAGTGGCAAAGGTCGAGGGGGAGGACAAGGGATCGTCAGGAAAGGATCCTGAAGTTAGCAGCCAAGCTAGCTCAGACAGTGCAGTGAAAGATCTTTTGGAGGAGGCGAACAAGATGCTGAGGTGTTTGTCGTCAAAACCATCTTCAAGCCAAGCGTCTTCTGGGGGAAGCACTCAGGAGGATGAACGCAAAGATGTGATGGAAAGGCTTCAGCAACAGTTGAAGGCCATGAAAGCTTTCAAGATGAGGAGATTGGCCACAGGAGCTGATGTGGGATTGGTTGATTCAGGGGCGACTCATGCACTTCGCCCTCGCAGAGATGGTGAGAATGTCCAGAAGTATCCACTGGTTGATGTTGGCCTAGCGGATGGAAGAGCTGTGAGGCTACGCATGGCGCCTGGAGGATCAATGATTGCCCCTTCGCCGGCAATTGAGCCGATTGTGCCGATGGGACAGCTGACGGAGGTGCTGGGGTGCCAGATTGTTTGGAGTCATGGAGAAATGCAGTTGAGGCATCCAGAAAAAGGGGACATCCCAATTCAGATGAAGGAGGGATGCCCACATCTTGCGAAGTCTACAGCATTGGATTTGATTGCGGAGATTGAAGATGCGAAGGTTGGTATACCAAAGACCCTTGGTGAATACGATGAGGAGGTGTGCTGGATGAAAAGATTGGTGGAACAACATCCAGTACTGTCGTCTCTCCCAGAGTACATCAAGGAGAAACTTGTGGTCTGTCCAGGAGAGTGGTCTGCCCTTCCTGAAAATCGTCATCAGCGGAAAAGGTGGCGACGGGATGGGATGATGGTTCATTTGTTTGCTGGACCTGATTCTGGTTTTACTTTGAAGAAGGCACTACGTCAGCTGGGTGGACCTGATGACAAGCTGCTGGAGGTGGATTTGAAGAGAGGTCCACACCACGATGTTATGACAGATGAGGGTGTCTATGCTGGCCTGATTCGAGCCGCGATTGAGTCCAAGGTTTTGGCCGTGGTGGCTGGTCCAAATTGCAGGACACGCAGCCTACTTCGTCATGTTCCAATTCCGGGGCAGCCCAACGCACCTCGCCCAATCAGGAGATGGGGTGGAGAAGAGTTTGGGGTGAAAGAGGCCACGGAGGAGGAGATTCAGAAGTTGCATGAGGATGATATCATGATGTGGCAATGCATTTTTCTTTTCATGCTGTCAACTTACATGAGAAGGGCGAGAAAGTTGGATGATTGGGTGGCGTTTGGACTTGAACAACCAGCGTCGCCAAGGGACTATATGCCAGAGGTTGTCAGTTTCTGGGACACCCAGGAGTGGAAGGCGATTGCGAGCGAGTTTGCCTTGGAAGAGATCACTTTCAAGCAGAGCGCTATGGGAGGAGCTTCTCCGAAACCTACAACGTTTGGTGGAAACTTGGAGCTGAACGTGGATGTCTTCCAAAGAAGGAGTTTTGGGAGCCCTGTCAAGGTCTCGAGCTCAACTGATTTGTCAAGGTGGGCTCCGGGAGTGATGTCTATGGTGTCTTCAGCGCTGATTCAACAGGTATGTCAGTCTGGCATGAAACTGAAGTCCTTGACATGGGAGGAACATTTGGAGTTCAGACACGCTCCTTACCGACGTGACTGCAGAGTATGTCAGGTGCCCCGCATCGTCGAGTTCGAGATCCACTGGCAGGGGTGCTGTCAATAGACACTGCTGGTCCACTGAAGCCAGCCTATGACTCCGGTGGAGCTATGGCACGGTATTTCCTTGCAAGTGCTTTGACATGGAGGGTGCCTAGAGGAACAGACAAGCTGAAGGATCCACCAGAAGAGGATCTCCCAGATGACGCTCCAATGATTGAAGCAGAAGGAGAAGATGGTGAAGTTCATGATGAGGTTCAGGATGAAGTTCCACCGGATGAGGACGGGTCGGGGAGAGGAGCCCTGGTCCAGCTCTCCGGTGAAGCGCCGGGTGATGAGAGGAGCCACCCTGGCGGGGTCCCTGATGAGGATGGGTCGGGGGGTGAACCCCTGGTCCAGCTCTCAGGTGAAGGAGCAGAGCCAGCTGAGCCGCTCCAGACCCATGGCCCTCCGACATTGGAGGAAGCCACTGAATTGCGAGTCTTTCGCATGGCCTTGCCGATGAAATCAAAGAAGGCAAGAGAAGTTGTGGCCACGGTGATGGAGTTTGTCTTGCGTTTGAGGTCAGAGGGGTATCACGTTGGGAGGATCCACTCAGACCAGGGCCACGAGTTTGCGGGTGAGTTCAGGAGGTGGGCATTGCAGCGTGGAATCTACCTGCCGAGAACGGCAGGTGATGATCCTCGTGGAAATGGAAGAGCGGAGGTTGCTGTGAAGGCCTTCAAGAATTACATTAGACGGACGCTGAGACAGGCGTCGGTGGATGCGAAATGGTGGCCCTGGGCACTACGATACTCCAATGAGGTTCAAAGGTGCATTCGAATGGGAACGAAGCCGGATTGGCCTAGATTCCTTCAAGAAGTGAGGGTGAGGAAAAGAACATGGAAGAAGGACGATTTGTCGTCACGTGTGGAGACAGTGCAGTATCTCTGCCCTTCCATTGAAAATCATGGCCATTGGATCTACAAGTCTGGTGAAGCTCCAAGGCTGACGAGGTACATCCTGGCGCCAACGACAGAGCCTGAGGATGACACGGTTTGGGTTGCAGTTGAACGTGAGGGCCGAGATGCTCAGGAGCAGAGGAGGAGGATCAGAGGTAAGTCCACCTTGAGAAAGATGGATGCTTCCTTGATGAGTTCCGAAGAAGTTGAAGAAGAGGAAAAGAAGATTGAAGTTCGAAGGGTGATGAAGTTGGTTGAGGAGGAAATGCAGACTCTCACCAACGAGGACCCTGAGATTGCAGCAGATGAGGTCCGAATTTTGGGACGCTTGAGAAAGATGGTGGAGGAACAGGGGGAGAATGAAGAGATTTTGCAGACCAAGATCATCTCTCCCAAGGAGGTCCTTCGAAACTGAAGTGAGTGGGAACCTTCCATCAGAAGCGAGGTGGAATCTTTGACGGTGGAGAAGTCAGCTCTGAAGCCTTTGACAAAGGCAGAAGTTGAGGAGTTGAAGCTTCAAGCGCAGAAAGAGGGAAAGAAGTTGGAAATCTTGCCCTCCAAGATGGTGTTTACGATCAAGCCAGGTGGGAAGTTGAAGAGCAGGTGGGTTGTCTGCGGGAACTATGAAGAGAAAAAGGAGGGGGAAGAGACCTACTCCACAGGCGCAGACGCGACCACTTTGCGTCTTTTGGTTTGGACGTCAACAAGGATGGGTTGGTGTGGATGCGTGCTTGATGTGCGCACAGCGTTTTTGAATGCTGAAATGGAGCAGTCGCCTGAGGAGGATTTGCTGCTGGTTCAGGCTCCACATGTTTTGAGAGAGGCCAAGTTTTTCAAAGGAGAGGCACTTTTTCTGCCGTTGAGGGCGGTTTACGGGTTCCGAAGATCTCCAAGATTGTGGGGACTACACCGTGACCGAACCATGAGAGACATGAAGATTTCGGTTGTGTTGGATGGCAGAAAAGAGATGCTGGTCTTGAAACAGTTGGAGTCGGAGCAGAATCTTTGGAAGGTGGTTGTTTTGAGAAATGGCTTTCAAGAAGATTTGGAGGATGAGTTTGTCTCCAATGGCCGGGTGGTTGGACTGGTCATGACGTATGTGGATGACATCCTGATCACCGGCAGGAGGGAGGTCATGGAGTCAGTGACACAGCAGCTCCAACAGACCTGGAGCACCTCAGTTCCAGAAGAGATCGGAGAAAAGCCAGTCAGATTCCTGGGCATTGAGATCACCCGTTGTTTGGCAGAGGGGGAGGAGAGAATGCATTGGAGTCTGAATCAACAGGCTTACATCAGAGATCTTCTTGGAAGGTATGAGGATGGAGAGAAGGTGAGAAAGATTCCCATCACAAGGGATCAAGCTGCCATGAGTCAGGACGTGACCACACCGACACCAGAAGGGGTCAAGTCATGTCAGAAGGTCATTGGAGAGCTGCTCT
This sequence comes from Cladocopium goreaui, assembly GCA_947184155.2. Lineage (NCBI taxonomy): Eukaryota > Dinophyceae > Suessiales > Symbiodiniaceae > Cladocopium > Cladocopium goreaui. The sequence goes on along the minus strand of CAMXCT020006758.1, from coordinate 29,188 downwards.
GGTTAGTCGCTCGTACACGACCAGACCTGATGTTTGGAGTTTCAAGAATGGGCGCGAGTGTTCTCAAGTCCACTCATGCCATACAAGAGACAGCCAAGCAGATGAGGCTGTATTTGAAGGCCACTTTGGAAGAGGGATTGAGGTTTGAGGAAAGACCGGAAGACCCAATCAACCTGTACGTCTACTCAGACTCAAGCTTTGCCCCGGAGTCAGATGAGTCGCATGGGTCTTTCATTGTTTTGGCCAATGGAAGTTCAATGTTTTGGAGAAGTGGCCGCCAATCTGCGGTGACCTTGAGCACGGCAGAGTCGGAGCTCACGGAACTGGTGGAGGCGATGGTGGCGGGCGAGTCAGTCTATGCCATCATCTCAGAGTTGTTTGCCGAGGTCAACCGCATCGCACTTTGCGATTCTCAAGCTGCTTTGGCGATCCTTTTGGCAGAATGAGGGAGCTGGCGCACCAGACATTTGCGCCTGCGTTGGTCATTTGCGAGGCAGGCAGTCTTGAGGGGTGATTGGCAGGTTGGTCACGTGCCTGGAGAGCGCATGATAGCAGACATCGGAACCAAAGCTCTGGCATCGACGCGACTGGAGCTTCTCAAAGAAATGCTCGGCATGAAAAAGACTGGGCATGTGGAAGTTGAGGATGCAGGAAAGAATGAAGAGAAGGGGAAGAAGATCCCTTCACAGCCACAGGGACCAGAAGTTGCCAATTTGGCTTTGCGGCTGATCACTTTAGCAGCCACTTTGCAGATGTCAAAAGCCATGGATGATGAAGAGGAAGAATCTTCAGCCGAATTCAATCAGCTGATGATGATCTACACCATTTTGGTTGTGATGGCCACCTTGGGTCCTCAAGCTTTGTGGAAGGTAGGAGTAAGCTCAGCCTGCAGTAGCTTGAGGAATTGGTTGCTTGGCGGCGAGGGCCGAAGTCTCCCTGCGGAGCCTGAAGAACCTGAGGTCAGAAGGCCAAACATTGAGGAGTTGACGACATCAATGGGCCGCGCTGAGGACGGGTCGGGGAGAGGAGCCCTGGTCCAGCTCGCGCAGGCCGGCTGGAGGCACGCTGTAGGTTCCTACACTGTAGATGCTACAGCTGTGCCCGGCCTTGGTGGAGACCCACCACTGAGCCGCGCTGAGGACGGGTCGGGACAGAGGGTCCTGGTCCAGCTCGTGCAGGCTAGCCCAGGGCTTGCTGTAGAGGAGACAGCTTTGCCCGGGCCAACACAAAATGTGAGGAGCGACGCCTCACTTGGCCAAGCTGGCCCAAGCACAGAGCCGTCGTCAAGCTCTGGAAGTGGAGAGACATCAGATAGCATGGCTGAAAGAATCGAAGCCACCATCAGAACGATTGCAGAGGAAGAGGTTGAGCTGTGGAGAGAGTACGGAAGGATGGGTCATTTTCCGTACGTCAATGAAAATCATCAAGATGCAGACCTGAGCTTTGACGTGTTCAGGACACCATGTGGAACTGTTTATCATTCAACTCGGGCCTGCACCCAATTGAAGGGTCCGAGAACTGGATTTGCGAGAAAGTTTTCATGGTGTGAACTTTGTAAGGAGGTGGGGATGCGAACGCGAGGACGTCCACCACCAGGATCTCCACTGCTCTTGCTGACATCGGGTCAGACTCTTCACACAGACGCCAGATGCCCGAGAACTGAAAACACCTCTGAATTTCGCGGGTGCATGTACTGCACTGATTTTCCAGGATAGGCAGTTTGAGCTTGTGACTGTGCCCTGACGGACCAGTCAAGGGGGAGTGCAGAAAGCACAAACCATTTTTAGCATTTCATGTAGCATTTGATTTCATGTGCAGATAGATTTGCACGCATGTTCAACTGTCCAGATTTGCAGCACTGCAGCTGCCTTTTTTCCAGCTCAAATTCGAAGACTTTCGAGTCGCCGACGAAAAGAAGGAGAAGGTGCGATCTTTGGAGGACGAGGCTTGGATTTGGGCACCTGGTGTTTTCCAAGGGCAAGCCCTCAAATTCCTATCTTTTTGCTTACGGCCCGGGCCCGCAATTAAAAGCGCGACCTGGAATCATTGGGAAACAGCCCTTTTGGGCCAAAGCCTGGCCGGGAGCCTAAAGGGAAGGCAGATTTGGCAAAACCCGTCCCGGCGCCAAGGGGGACCCTTACCCAAAAACGGCCGTGGAAGACTAAACAAGGGAAAAAATGGTGAATGTTGAGGCTCAGCTTAGGGTTGCCCCGCGCAGGGCTTTACCTTGGGGGGTTTAGGGTATTGATCTTCCCCTCATAGAAGATCTCTACGTGGCACCATAGCAAATGATTGGCAAGGCAGTACGCCATCCTCTGGGCAGAGCCTTGAGTAGCACTAAGCAGTGCAAGGGCCCGTGGGGTCTAAGTTGACCGCTCTCCAATCGCACCACCCATTGTCTTTGACTGGAGACGTGGTGTATGGCTGCCAGGAATCTTGTGTGTGTGACCACCCTTGAAGTGGGCGGGAACGGGCAAAGCAGGCCTGGGTGGGAATTTAGGGAAGGAGGGTAGATTTTAGGGTGTAGGGTTCGACACGAAAGGTCGCCATTAACAGAACTGATTTCAACGGATATTTTTTTTCTGTGGGCCGGACCCTAAGCCTTAACTCCACTGGGTGACCTTTTTCTTCTTTTGTGGCTATGTTTTTGGCTCAAAGCAGCACTGGGCCCAAAGCAGCACTGGGTGACCTTTTTCTCCTCCTGTGCAAAGGAGAGCTGGGTGACATTTTTTCCCCTCCTGTGGTTCTGTTTTTGGCCCATAGCACCACAGGGTGACCTTTTTCTCCTGTGGTTCTGTTTTTGGCTCAACGCAGCACTGTGTGACTTTTTGTCCTCCTGTGGTTCTGTTTCTTGGCCCAAAGCATCATTGGGTGACATTTTTCTTCTCCTCTATTTTTGGCTCAGAGCACTGCGCGATTTTTTCTCCTCCTGCATTGGGTGACGTTTTTCTCCTCCCGTGCTTCTATTTTTTGCCCTAAATGGTTTCTTCTGGGATGCTGGGGTGGGATGCCTGCGCTGCACTGGGAGCGCGACATGGGCCCGTTAAAGAAGAATTTATACAACCCACAAAGGGCTCTCAAATAACGTTACCATACACCCAGGCCTGCTTAGCCCGTTCCCATCCACTTCAAGGGTGACCAGACACAGGAGGTAAAAGCCAGCCAGTGCTGCTTTGGGCTAAAATCAGAACCACAGGACGAGGAAAAGGGCACAGACTGCTGCTTTGGGCCAAAAACAGATCCACAGGGGCAGACAAAGGTCATTCAGTGCTGAACGACAGGAAGAGAAAAAGGTCAGCCAGTGCAGTGCTGGAGTTAAGGCTGGATCGCAAGGAAAGAGCAAATTCTCCTAGTGCTGCTTTGCGCCAATAGCAACATCACAAGTGGGAAAAAGATATCCCAGTGCTGCCACTCTGGGCCAAAAACAGAACCAAGGGAGGAAACAGAAGTCACCCAGTGCTGTTTTGAGGAGAAGAAAAGTGTCACCCAGTGGTCCTTTGAGGAAAAACAGAACCACAGGAGGAGAAAATTTAATCCCTAAAGTCTCTTTCGCGATACCTCGGCGTGGGCCACGGATAATAACAGCAAGGCAAGGAACAAGCCAAGACGTATTGCTGTGGAGCCCGGTGACACGTCTGCGTACGTCGCTGCCCCTCGGCCAGGGCAGCCCTCCCGTGCGTTATAAAGCGTGCCTTTTCCTTCCGTTGCACAGCTGCCGGGAGTAGGAAAACCAGCTGCAGATAGGAGCGTCAGAAAAGGTCACAAGATGGCATAAACAGCGGGAAGCATCCAAAGGCTGGCCGGAGCCACACTCCCAACCTGGGAACCAGAGGATACCATTGCAAGGAATTACCGGTTCCCAGAAGTTAGAATTTATGTTTTCGAAGCTAAGCGGCTTTTTAAGGAACTGCGGGTTCCCAAAGCTTGAAACTCATGGTTCCAAGACTGAAAAAGTAACGTTACCAGTGGAAGGATCTGTTGATTGCAAAAAGTTCGAACTCATGGTTCTTAATGTTGTTTTGTTTTGTTTACTGAGCCGGTAACAGAACCTTTTGTTTTGCTTAATGGACCGGTAGCGGAATGTTTGCATTTGGCTGCTGGGCCGGCATAAAAATGTTTTTGCACGAAAAAGGTGCATGTTAAAATGATATGAAAACAGTTTCTTTACAACTTTATGGTTTTGCTTAATGGACCGGTACCGGAATGTTTGCGTTTGGTTCATGGCAAGGAACTGCCGGTTCCCAAAGGTTGGAACTCACGGTTGCCAACGTGGGAACCACGGTTACCATTGCAAGGAACTGCCGGTTCCCAGAGGTTGGAACTCCTGGTTCCCAACCTGGAAACCATGGGTTACCATTGCAAGCAACTGCCGGTTACCAGAGGTTGGAACTCATGCTTCCCAACCTGGGAACCATAGGTTACCATTGCAAAGAACTTCCAATTCCTAAAGGTTGGAACTGATGGTTCCCAACGTGGGAACCAAGCACAGCACTGCTGCACATGACAGCACCCTGCACAGCACCTTTTCACAGCAACCTTTGCGAGACTTCGCCACCGCAGTCTGGATAGCAGCGTGCACAGCACCCTGCACAGCACCTTTGCCAGACTTCGCCACCGCAGTCTGGACAGCACCCTGCACAGCACCCTGCACAGCACCCTGCACAGCACCCTGCACAGCACCCTGCACAGCACCCTGCACAGCACCCTTGCACAGCACCCTGCACAGCACCTTTGCCAGACTTCGCCACCGCAGTCTGGACAACACCCTGCACAGCACCCTGCACAGCACCCTGCGCAGCACCCTGCACAGCACCCTGCGCAGCACCCTGCACAGCACCCCGCACAGCACCCGGCACAGCACCCTGCACAGCACCCTGCACAGCACCTTTGCCAGACTTCGCCACTGCAGTCTGGACAGCACCCTGCGCAGTAATTTTGCCAGACTTCGCCACCGCACTCTGGACAACACCCTGCACAGCACCCTGCACAGCACCTTTGCCAGACTTCGCCACTGCAGTCTGAAGAGCACTCGCCACTGCAGTCTGGACAACACCCTGCACAGCACCCTGCACAGCACCCTGCACAGCACCTTTGCCAGACTTCGCCACCGCAGTCTGGACAGCACCCTGCAGAGCACCCTGCACAGCACCTTTGCCAGACTTCGCCACGGCAGTCTGGACAGCACCCTGCACAGCACCTTTGCCAGACTTCGCAGCCGCACTCTGGACAACACCCTGCACAGCACCCTGCACAGCACCTTTGCCAGACTTCGCCACCGCAGTCCTGCACAGCACCCTGCACAGCACCCTGCACAGCACCTTCGCCAGACTTCGCCACCGCAGTCTGGACAGCACCGTGCACAGCACCCTGCACAGCACCTTTGCCAGACTTCGCCACCGCAGTCTGGACAGCACCCCGCACAGCACCCTGCACAGCACCCTGCACAGCACCCTGCCATTGACTTCGCCACCGCACTCTGGACAACACCCTGCAGAGCACCCTGCACAGCACCCTGCACAGCACCCTGCACAGCACCTTTGCCAGACTTCGCCACCGCACCCTGCACAGCACCCTGCACAGCACCCGGCACAGCACGTTTGCCAGACTTCGCCACCCCTTCGCACCGCAGTCTGGACAGCACCCTGCACAGCACCCTGCACAGGACCCTGCACAGCACCTTTGCCAGACTTCGCCACCGCACCCTGCACAGCACCCTGCACAGCACCCTGCACAGCACCTTTGCCAGACTTCGCCACCGCAGTCTGGACAGCACCCTGCACAGCACCCTTCGCACCGCAGTCTGGACAGCACCCTGCACAGCACCCTGCACAGCACCCTTGCTAGAATTCGCCACCGCAGTCTGGACAGCCCTGCACAGCAGCCTGCACAGCACCTTTGCCAGACTTCGCCACCGCACTCTGGACAACACCCTGCAGAGCACCTTTGCCAGACTTCGCCACCGCAGTCTGGACAACCCCCTGCACAGCACCCAGCACAGCACCTTGGCCAGACTTCGCCACCGCAGTCTGGACAGCACCCTGCACAGCACCCTGCACAGGACCCTGCACAGCACCTTTGCCAGACTTCGCCACCGCACCCTGCACAGCACCCTGCACAGCACCCGGCACAGCACCTTTGCCAGACTTCGCCACCGCAGTCTGGACAGCACCCTGCACAGCACCCTGCACAGCACCTTTGCGAGACTTCGCCACCGCAGTCTGGACAGCACCCTGCACAGCACCCTGCACAGCACCTTTGCCAGACTTCGCCACCGCAGTCTGGACAGCACCCTGCACAGCACCCTGCACAGCACCTTTGCCAGACTTCGCCACCGCAGTCTGGACAGCACCCTGCACAGCACCTTGGCCAGTGTCTGGCTCAAAAGTTCGCCACCGAAGACCCCACCTTTGAGAAGTAAGAGCCCCTATAGCTTGCCAGCTATCTGGGGAACAATAGTTTTGGACAAGTTTTTATAGTTTTCGACCTTTTTTTTATACCACTGTTTGTACAATGAGACATAGAACCCTCCTGTTGCTCCTGTTGCAGCTGCTGCTCTTCCTCCCGAGGCTGAAAACGGAAATCTGGCGGACGGGGAAACACAGTGGCCCTGAAGGCGCCAAAATCGAGCCCAAAAAGTGCCTAACGTCCCTTCTGAAACCCTAGCAAAACAATAGTTTTGGACAAGGTTTAATAGTTTTCGACCAATTTTTATACCACTGTTTGTACAATGAGACGAACCCTCCTGTTGCTCCTGTTGCTGCTGCTGCTCTTCCTCCGGAGGCTCAAAGCGCACCCTGCCGGACAAGGAAACACACTGGCCCTGAGGGACGGAACAGTGCCAAAATCGAGCCCAAAAAGTGCCTAACGTCCGATCTGAAACTCTAGAAAAACAATAGTTTTCAACCAATTTTTGTACCACTGTTTGTAAAATGAGACATAGAACCCTCCTGCTGCTCCTGTTGCTGCTGCTGCTCTTCCTCCCGAGGCTGAAAACACACCCTGCCGGACGGGGAAACACAGTGGCCCTGAAGGACGGAACAGCGCCAAAATCGAGCCCAAAAAGTGCCTAACGCCCCTTCTGAAACCCTAGAAAAACAATAGTAGTTTTGGACAAGTTTTTATAGTTTTCAACCAATTTTTATACCACTGTTTGTACAATGAGACATAGAACCCTCCTGTTGCTCCTGTTGCTGCTGCTGCTCTTCCTCCCGAGGCTCAAAACGCACCCTGCCGGACAGCTCTGAGGGACGGAACAGCGCCAAAATCGAGCCCAAAAGGTGCCTAACGTCCAATCTGAAACTCTAAAAAAACAATAGTTTTCGACAACTTTTTGTACCATTGTTTGTACAATTAGACATAGAACCCTCCTGCTGCTCCTGTTGAGGCTGAAAACGCACCCTGCCGGACGGGGAGACACAGTGGCCCTGAAGGACGGAACAGCGCCAAAATCGAGCCCAAAAAGTGCCTAACGTCCCTTCTGAACCCCTAGAAAAACAATAGTTTTGGACAAGTTTTTATAGTTTTCGACAAATTTTTATACCACCGTTTGTACAATGAGACATAGAACCCTCCTGTTGCTCCTGTTGCTGCTGCTGCTCTTCCTCCCGAGGCTGAAAACGCACCCTGCCAGACGGGGAAACACAGTGGCCCTGAAGGACGGAACAGCGCCAAAATCGAGCCCAAAAAGTGTCTAACGTCCCTTCTGAAACCCTAGAAAAACAATAGTTTTGGACAAGGTTTTAGCTTTCGACCAATTTTTATACCACTGTTTGTACAATGAGACATAGAACCCTCCTGTTGCTCCTGTTGCTGCTGCTGCTCTTCCTCCGGAGGCTCAAAACGCACCCTGCCGGACAAGGAAACACACTGGCCCTGAGGGACGGAACAGTGCCAAAATCGAGCCCAAAAAGTGCCTAACGTCCGATCTGAAACTCTAGAAAAACAATAGTTTTCAACCAATTTTTGTACCACTGTTTGTGAAATGAGACATAGAACCCTCCTGTTGCTCCTGTTGCTGCTGCTGCTCTTCCTCCGGAGGCTCAAAGCGCACCCTGCCGGACAAGGAAACACACTGGCCCTGAGGGACGGAACAGTGCCAAAATCGAGCCCAAAAAGTGCCTAACGTCCGATCTGAAACTCTAGAAAAACAATAGTTTTCAACCAATTTTTGTACCACTGTTTGTAAAATGAGACATAGAACCCTCCTGCTGCTCCTGTTGCTGCTGCTGCTCTTCCTCCCGAGGCTGAAAACGCACCCTGCCGGACGGGGAAACACAGTGGCCCTGAAGGACGGAACAGCGCCAAAATCGAGCCCAAAAAGTGCCTAACGTCCCTTCTGAAACCCTAGAAAAACAATAGTTTTGGACAAGGTTTTATAGTTTTCGACCAATTTTTATACCACTGTTTGTACAATGAGACATAGAACCCTCCTGTTGCTCCTGTTGCTGCTGCTGCTCTTCCTCCCGAGGCTCAAAACGCACCCTGCCGGACAGCTCTGAGGGACGGAACAGCGCCAAAATCGAGCCCAAAAGGTGCCTAACGTCCAATCTGAAACTCTAAAAAAACAATAGTTTTCGACAACTTTTTGTACCATTGTTTGTACAATTAGACATAGAACCCTCCTGCTGCTCCTGTTGAGGCTGAAAACGCACCCTGCCGGACGGGGAGACACAGTGGCCCTGAAGGACGGAACAGCGCCAAAATCGAGCCCAAAAAGTGCCTAACGTCCCTTCTGAACCCCTAGAAAAACAATAGTTTTGGACAAGTTTTTATAGTTTTCGACAAATTTTTATACCACCGTTTGTACAATGAGACATAGAACCCTCCTGTTGCTCCTGTTGCTGCTGCTGCTCTTCCTCCCGAGGCTGAAAACGCACCCTGCCAGACGGGGAAACACAGTGGCCCTGAAGGACGGAACAGCGCCAAAATCGAGCCCAAAAAGTGTCTAACGTCCCTTCTGAAACCCTAGAAAAACAATAGTTTTGGACAAGGTTTTAGCTTTCGACCAATTTTTATACCACTGTTTGTACAATGAGACGAACCCTCCTGTTGCTCCTGTTGCTGCTGCTGCTCTTCGTCCGGAGGCTCCAAACGCACCCTGCCGGACAAGGAAACACACTGGCCCTGAGGACGGAACAATGCCAAAATCGAGCCCAAAATGTGCCTAACGTCCGTTCTGAAACTCTAGAAAAAACAATAGTTTTCAACCAATTTTTGTACCACTGTTTGTAAAATGAGACATAGAACCCTCCTGCTGCTCCTGTTGCTGCTGCTGCTCTTCCTCCCGAGGCTGAAAACGTACCCTGCCGGACGGGGAAACATAGTGGCCCTGAAGGACGGAACAGCGCCAAAATCTAGTTTTCGACCAATTTTTATACCACTGTTTGTACAATGAGACATAGAACCATCCTGTTGCTCCTGTTGCTGCTGCTGCTCTTCCTCCCGAGGCTCAAAACGCACCCTGCCGGACAGGGAAACACAGTGGCCCTGAGGGACGGAACAGCGCCAAAATCGAGCCCAAAAAGTGCCTAACGTCCCTTCCGAAACTCTAAAAAAACTCCTGCTGCAGCAGCTGCTCTTCCTCCCGAGGCTGAAAACGCACCCTGCCGGACGGGGAAGCACAGTGGCCCTGAAGGACGGAACAGCGCCAAAATCGAGCCCAAAAAGTGCCTAACGTCCCTTCTGAAACCCTAGAAAAACAATAGTTTTGGACAAGTTTTTATAGTTTTCAACCAATTTTTATACCACTGTTTGTACAATGAGACATAGAACCCTCCTGTTGCTCCTGTTGCTGCTGCTGCTCTTCCTCCCGAGGCTGAAAACGCACCCTGCCGGACGGGGAAACACAGTGGCCCTGAAGGACGGAACAGCGCCAAAATCGAGCCCAACAGCTCTAATTCAGCTCTAATTCAGCTCTAATAAAAACAAAGCGAGTTCAGCTGCTGGGCCTGCTGCTGCTGCTGCTCCTGCTGCTGCTGCTGGTGCTGCTGGAACTGGTGCTGCAAGCCTCGAAAACACACCCGAAACATTATGCTACTGAAGGACGGAACGACCTCCAAAAACATGCTGCCCCGAAGAACAACATTTTTGCAGCTACTGCTGTTGGTGGTGGTGCAGGCGTCCGCTGCGCTGCTGTTGCAGCTATTCTTGCTGTTCCTGCTACTGTACTGCAGCTGCTGCTGCTGCTGGTGATGCTGGTGCTGGCGTCTGCTGATGCTACTGCTGCTGCTGCTGCTGCTCCTGCTGCTGGTGCGGCTAAACTTGCTTGTCTTTGCTTTACTTCTCCTGCTGCTGCTGCTGCGCCTGCTGCGGTAGTAGTCCGAAACAAAAGAGTCAAAAGTATTATTCCCTGGCGCGCTCCCCCTTGCGTCTGCCGGGGTCGGCGGATTTACAGCTCGCTGTGTGCATTTTTGCCTCCCAAAGTGAATTGCGCCATCTGCAGTCCACAGTTAGTGTATGTGTGTGTGTGCTTGCATTTGATTTTGGGTCAAATGCCCAATTTCGGTAAGTTTTTCCTGGTGAAACATGTTATTTACAGCTCGCTGTTTGTATTTTATGTCTCCCAAAGTGAATTGCGCCATCTACAGTGCACAGTTAGTGTATGTGTGTGTGCTTGCATATGATCTAGGGTCAATTGCTTAATTTCGGCAAGTTTTTCCCGGTGAATCGTGTTATTTACAGCTCGCTGTGTGCGAAATGTGGTGAGAATCCAAAGAAAAAGAAAGCAATCGCTATTTACCAAAAATAGCGATGCTTTTCGGGGTCGCGCCATCTGCCAAAAATAACGATTTTACGGCCTGGCTGCGCCATCTACCGTCACTATTTTTTTTTTTTGCGCCATCTACTTTCAGAATGGTGTAATTTTGCATGGCTGATAGACATCGCATTGACAGTGTAGGGAGCTTTTCCCGATCTCAGAGATGATACGATAGCCACCAAGCCAGCGGGGACTCCATCAGGAAGCGCGACACGCGATGGTTTGAGAGACACTGTTTGATTGGGCATTGAGATCCATTTAGTAAATGATTTACCATAATCGACTTTACAGTCAATGCTACTACTGTAAATACGTGTGAAAACTGTATCGCCGAGCCTCATAGGCTGGATAAAGATGAAAGATGTCCAAGATGGATTCCCTTCATGATTCTGACATATTCTGACCTTTGGCTTCTGCAAATTTCTGCAATATCTCTGCCTTTCTTTGCAAGTCCTCAGCTCCAGGCTTTGCCAAGGTGTGCTCTCCGAGTTTAGGGTGTTGTCAGTTGATGTCTGCCTTTTCAGTTTACAGTACTCAGCTCCACAGCTCCAGCTCAAGGTTACGAATACGAGCCCGAGATATCAGTGACCTCCCGCTTGAGGTCTCTTGGATAAGTTCTGGATAAGTCATAAGATGTTATAAAGGATCCCAAGGTCGCGCATGGTGTTCAAATTGTGTGCACAATCAGTTTAGCCTCCACTACCATCCTTGAGAACATGGAGAGGGGCACGGGTTCGGCTGAACATGAGGACTCCAATTGCAAAGCCTGATCATTTTTTGCCCACAGGTCCTGTACATGACTTGTTTACTGTACTTCCTTGATCATCCTTGTAAACTTGGAAGATCTCAAGGATTGCAGACATGTTTATTCCATCAGCGGGCATTCCCGCTCAGGTGCTCCCAAAATGGGCGCAAGCAGTGGATTTGGGTCACTCGTGATGGTCGCGACGCCGAAGGTAACAAGGCAAGGCAACTGTTCAAGTTCAGAACTTAACTGGATGAATCAAGAAATCACTTGATATCATGAGAATTCATGAGATAGATCAACTTTCAGAAATTCAAAGTATCTCGATGTCATCAATTCCTCTTTGCGTTTCTGTGCTCCAGCTCGTTTGTTGGCTGTAAATGTCTGCGCAAAAAACAATGAAGGACATTCTGAACTCCAGAACCACAACCTGGGAATATGGAATTTTGACAGTTGTAGGATGCCTTCGCTGCCTTAGATTACCGCAGTCTCTGTGATTTGTCTTTGCTGTTTGCGGTCTCTGTGAGAATCAATCGCTTTGGCTTTGCTTTCAGTTTTATCTACGCACATCCACACTTAGCATTCACAGCGCTTAATTTGGTCAATTCAGCCACACTCAGCCCACTAGGCAACCGTCTCCTTCCTGGGCCGTGACAAGGCTGGGCAACGGCAGAAGAGTTTGTAATCCCGTCCCCCTAATACTAACCCCCCTATTAATAAACAATAATAAACACCTCACGTAATTTTTATTATTAAGATCCCCTTGACCAAGTCTTGACCATAACCTCTATAAAATGCTGAGCTCAGTACCTGTTATAGAGCATTCAATATATATGAATATTACTTACCCAGATCAGCATTTTATAGTGATTTCACTTTTGTTTTCCATTTGTAACAAGTGTGAATAAGATATTCGTTTTATAGAAAAAACATATGGCTATACCATGCATTTTATAGAGGAATATAATTATATGTAAAATGAATAGTTCCCACTTACCAAGTTTCTATATTCCATGCAGCTGCCAACACCCTGGTGGCTATAAAATGAAAGGTTCCAAGATGGATGTTACTTTTCCTCTATAAAATGGCAGAAGTCAACCCCCTCCATAAAACGTTTTATGTTATGGTTTTGTGGAGTATAGTCTTGCCATTTTGTATATAATTTGTTTGTTTTCGTTTATGCAAACTTTTTTTGGGGGTCAAGCCTTGGCAGTTTATAGAAAAGATGCGTGTGGAAAAAATATGTTGATGTTTTTTCCACACCTTATTGTTTTCGCAGTAAGATCTATTTAAAACCATGTGTATGTTTGATCATGTTTGTTTAAGTGTTCTCTTTGTAAGCGTACATGTTTTGACACATCCTGCTGCATACACCATAAAACAGGGCCACTGCTATGCCACTACAGGTGTTCCCTGCTGGCATCCTGCTGCTCTAAGTTTTTCCTCTGGTCTGCCTTGCTTCTGAAGTACCTCTGGCTTCTTTTTGCATGAGCCTATGTGAATTCCGAACTTGTTTCAAATGACGTGTGCAACCAGTCAAGCAACATGGATTGCCTCAATGCATGCCTGCTCTGACCAAAGCCAGGGTCTATAAAATGAGAAGGCCCCACCCCCTACATGAATCATAAGAAGGCACAGGAAGGACTAATGAGGCTTGACTTGAGATATGAGGAGTCTATAAAATGATCAAGCTGGACCCCCTGGATACACCATAAAACAGGGCCACTACTGTGGCCACTACAGGTGTTCCCTGCTGGCACCCTGCTGCTCCCAGTTTTTCCTCTGGCCCGCTTTGCTTCTGAGGTGCCTCTGGCTTCTTTTTGCATGGGCCTATGTGAATTCCCAGTTGGTTTCAAATGAAGTGCGTAACCAGACAGGCCACATGGATTGCTCCAATGCATGCCTGCTCTGGCAAAAGCCATGGTCTATAAAATGACAAGGTCCCACCCCCTGCATGTCACATAAAAAGGCACAGGGGGTGACAAATGAGGGTTGATTTGATATATGAGGAGCCTATAAAATGATCAAGCTGGACCCCTTGCATACACCATAAAACAGGGCCACTGCTGTGGCCACTACAGGTGTTACCTGCTGGCATCCTGCTGCTCTAAGTTTTTCCTCTGGCCTACTTTGCTTCTGAGGTGCTTCTGGCTTCTTTTTGCATGAGCCTATGTGAATTCCGAACTGGTTTCAAATGACGTGTGCAACCAGTCAAGCAACATGGATTGCCTCAATGCATGCCTGCTCTGACCAAAGCCAGGGTCTATAAAATGACAAGGTCCCACCCCCTACATGAATCATAAGAAGGCACAGGGAGGACTAAGGCTTGACTTGAGATATGAGGAGTCTATAAAATGATCACGCTGGACCCCTTGCATACACATAAAAAAGGGCCACTACTGTGGCCACTACAAGTGTTCCCTGCTGGCACCCTGCTGCTCCAAGATTTTCCCCTGGTCTGCTTTGCTTCTGAGGTGTCTCTGGCTTCTTTTTGCAGGAGCCTATTATGATCTATTATGTAAATTCGCAATTGGTTTCAATTGAAGTCTGCAACAGACAAGCCACATGGGTTGCCTCAATGCATGCTTGTTCTGGTAAAAGCCAGGGACTATAAAATGAGAAGGCCCCACCCTCTACATGAATCATTAGAAGGCACAGGAAAAACTAATGAGGCTTGACTTGAGGTATGAGGAGCCTATAAAATGACCAACCTGTACCCCCTGGATACACCATAAAACAGGGCCACTGCTGTGGCCACTACAGTTGTTCCCTGCTGGCACCCTGCTGCTCTAAGTTTTTCCTCTGGCCTACTTTGTGCTGAAGCAAGTTTCATTTGCCAGTCCTATAAAAAATCTGCAGGGTTGGACGTAGGATCCAGAACATCACACCAAATGAGACTCAAGCCAACGGGGAAAAAAAGCGTGAATATACGTGAATCACACATGACCTGCAACCCAGCATTTTATAGAGGAGCACGGGGATCGTAAGAAGTGGACAAGGCATGACAAGGAGCATACAGCACAGGATCCAGAGTCTTGTCCAGAGTCTCCATCAGGAAGGAATGCTTGAGATTGTTTAAGAATGTTTAAGACATCTTTAGAATTCTTTAGATAGCTTATGAATGCTTATGAATGTTTATGAAACAGGGCTAAGCATGCTTTAAAGATCTTTAAACATCATTAAAGCATGTCGGTATATGATGGTATATGTATGTATATGTCGATTTTTCTCAGTCCTTTTTATAGAGAATGGTCGGCGGACAGGACATTTCCGTACGGATTTTTCCGTGCCGATTTGATGTGAGGTCCGTGCAGATCTGTACGGATCCGTACGGAATTTGATTGTTGATCTACGTGGACAGTTCATGGGTATATTTACGATAGCATGGGGGTAAATCAGGCAAATCAGGAGCTTTATACCATTGATTTTATAGACCTCCTATTTTACCCCAGACATAGCATCTTATAGGTCCAAAACATTTTGCAACTATAAAATCAACGTACTGACCTGGACCCCGGAATGTACAAGTGTATTTATTAAGGGGGTATTTATTATTAGGAAACCCTATTAATAAGATTAAACCCTAATAGAAACTAGTTTGTTCGATTTCAAAATCAGTTAAATTTCCTTATATAACGCGATTAAAATATTGCCACAAATTGGATTTCGAAGCGGACCCTATTAATAAATTTAAACCCTTAATTAAAAAAAACTAGTTTGTTCGATTTCAAAATCAATTAAATTTCCTTATATAACGCGATTAAGATATTGCCAAAAATTGGATTTCGAAGCGGACCCTATTAATAAATTTAAACCCTTAATTAAAAACAACTAGTTTGTTCGATTTCAAAATCAATTAAATTTCCTTATATAACGCGATTAAGATATTGCCAAAAATTGGATTTCGAAGCGGACCCTATTAATAAATTTAAACCCTTAATTAAAAACTAAGACAACTGATGGTCCCGAGAGCGTAGAGGAGCAGGGCTCTCTTGTTAGTATTGAAGATGCAATTTTAGAAACGTTATATGAAAGCTGTGTTACTATGAGTCGAGAAGAGGAGTATCAAGACAAAATATGAAGAATGGCAAAGACCATAGTTTGCAATCGCAACACTTTTACACAAGACGCTTTTACACTGCGCTTTTGACACACAAGCGCTTTTACACACAATCACTTTTACACAGACAGACGCTTTTACACACAGAAGCTTTTACACACAGACGCTTTTACACACAGACGCTTCTACACACAGAGGCTTTGACACACAGACGCTTTTACACAACAGACGCTTTTACACACAGACGGTTTTACACACAGACGCTTTTACACAACAGACGCTTTCACACACAGACGGTTTTACACACAGACTCTTTTACCCACAGACGCTTTTACACCACAGACGCTTTGACACACAAACACATTTACACACAGACGCTTTTACACAACAGACGCTTTTTGACACACGACGCTTTTTTATCACACAGACGCTTTGACACACAGACGCTTTTACACACAGAGACTTTTACACACAGACGCTTTTTACACACAGACGCTTTTACACACAGAGACTTTTACACACAAACACTTTTAAACACAGACGCTTTTACACACAGACACTTTGACACACAGACGAAAGGGTTGCTCCGGCCACGGAAAATCGCAATTTACCTCAGTTTCTACGATCGACCCGTAATTTCGTGCGAGGTTTGCTCCGGGGCAAGTCAAATCGCAATTTTCCCTCAGTTTTTGCCGATCGACCCTCATTTCGTGCGAAAGGGTTGCTCCGGGGCAAGTCAAATCGCAATTTTACCTCAGTTTTTGCCCATCGACCCTCATTTCGTGCGAAAGGGTTGCTCCGGGGCAAGTCAAATCGCAATTTTACCTCAGTTTTTGCCGATCGACCCTCATTTCGTGCGAAATGGTTGCTCCGGGGCAAGTCAAATCGCAATTTTACCTCAGTTTTTGCCGATCGACCCTCATTTCGTGCGAAAGGGTTGCTCCAGCACAAGTCAAATCGCAATTTTACCACAGTTTTTGCCGATCGACCCTCATTTCGTGCGAAAGGGTTGCTCCAGCACAAGTCAAATCGCAATTTTACCTCAGTTTTTGCCGATCGACCCTCATTTCGTGCGAAAAGGTTGCTCCAGCACAAGTCAAATCGCAATTTTACCTCAGTTTTTGCCGATCGACCCTCATTTCGTGCGAAAGGGTTGACGTTTCGTGACTCGCCGCCGGCACCACCCTTGGCCTTAAGAGAGAAAGATAAAAAGAAGGCGTGAGAGAGAAGGTGAGCAGGTGTGAAGATAAGAAGATGTGAAGATGAGCAGATGTGAAGATGAGCAGATGTGAAGATGAACAGATGTGAAGATGAGCAGATGTGAAGATGAGAAGATGTGAAGATGAGCAGATGTGAAGATGAGCAGATGTGAAGATGAGCATATGTGAAGATGAGCAGATGTGAAGATGAGCAGATGTGAAGATGGGAAGGTGTGAAGATGAGCAGATGTGAAGATGAGAAGATGTGAAGATGGGAAGGTGTGAAGATGAGCAGATGTGAATCGACAGATGTTAGATGAGAAGATGTGAAGATTGAATGTGTGAAGATGAGCCAGGATTTGAGATAGCAGATGTGAAGATGAGCAGATGTGAAGATGAGAAGATATGAAGATGGGAAGGTGTGAAGATGAGCCGATGTGAAGATGGGAAGGTGTGAAGATGAGCCGATGTGAAGATGGGAAGGTGTGAAGATGAGTAGATGTGAAGATGGGCAGATGTGAAGATGAGAAGATGTGAAGATGGGAAGGTGTGAAGATGAGCAGATGTGAAGATGAGCAGATGTGAAGATGAGCAGATGTGAAGATGAGCAGATGTGAAGATGAGAAGATGTGAAGATGGGAAGGTGTGAAGATGAGCAGATGTCAAGATGGGAAGGTGTGAAGATGAGCAGATGTGAAGATGAGAGGATGTGAAGATGAGAGGATGTGAAGATGAGCAGATGTGAAGATGAGATGTGAAGATGAGAAGATGTTTTACAGACCCCCACTATTGGAAGAACCCTGCGCTCAGACGCTCTCGGGAACTAGAAAAAATTGGACGGACCCTAATAATAAACACCTCGGGTTAACTAGTTTTTATTATTAGGGGGCAAAACCCACAAATGGCAGCTTTATTTTTAAATTGTTTTCTAAAGGGGATCAATTAAAAATCAAATTGGCCAATCTGAAATTTCCAAAATTAGAGATGGACCCTAGTTTTTAGTATTTGGGCGGGGTTTAGTAATAGGGGGAAAGGATTAGGATGTCTCGGAAAGGAATCCATTGTTTGAATGCAATGGGGGTCTACAGTATGAGTATCGGAGGCTATCGCAATACCTGCACGAAGCTACACCAATGGATGTAAGGATCAGCAGGCCATACAAATCAGCAGATTTGCCGAGGGTTGGGACGCTGAACAGCGAAGCTCAGCAGGCCCTTCTAGAGAGCATTCTGGAAGAAGGAAAGGAGATCCAAAGAAGAAAACGGGAGCAGCTTGGCCGACATAAAGCGTTCTGGAGGCAGTAGAGGTATCAGCTTTGCCCAACTTGATGCACAAACAAACAGTATCGCGCACAGCTAGATTCCCAACCCAGTTCAGAATTTTATGGCATTCATGAGGCGCACTTCAAGGTGCGGCATACTGCAAGATTGACGTGTGCGTAGACAAACCGCAGCCGAGGAAATTTCTAACAGTGGTGCAGGCAGGAGGCTCGGAATCAAACAACACCTTTGTGGAAGTTTTCGAGCCTTTGAAGCGAGGTGAGTAGGCTTGCAGAAGTCTGGGTGGAGCCCTACTTGTTTTATTTGACATCCTTTTCTACTTCAGCGGAACCGTTAGACAGGAACCGAATAATACTTTTTCAGCCTACCCTGGGGTTCTTAAGTCCTACTGTATCTGTGGAAAAATAGCGGCATTTTTAAGGGGTGAGGTCTTAATATTTCTAATCTTTACTACTTAGGGGTGCAGTTTTGGCGATGCTGTTTGCTTGGCGACGGAGCTGCGCTGGGGTCCTGCCTTGGTTGTTTGACGAGCGATCTACGCGCGATTTTGGATTTTGTGCCTTTGCGCACCTGGAGCCGTGCCAGAGCAACTGAGAATAGCCACTGGAAGCCAAGGGCGCCACCCCAAGCCAAGGGCCGACGACATAGGGCTGCGGCTCAAAATGTAAGGTTCCGATCCATACCCCGGTACCACATGCGATCCATACCCCATGATCCATACCAAAACGCAAGTGATCCAGACCGATCCATACGTCCGGATCACCCGCGGAACGATCCATACCCGTTTTTTGAGCCATAGGACGAGGTGCAATTCTGTGTTGCGACGCGCCTGAACAAAGTTGTTGGCGGTTTCCAGGCAGGCGCCCCGGTGTCGTCGCGTGATGCAACGCGCCATGACAGCACTGGCCCCTTTAGGCGACGCTGAGCGTCAATAGGATGGTCGCCCCATTGTGGGACCCTTGTGGCTGCGCTTTTGCTCCCGGGCGGGGCGGCCGCGCCAAGCCTCCACCCCCCCGGGCGCGCCTTTTCGACAGGCTACAGCTTTCCCTTGCCGTTTTCTGACAGATTGTAGGAACATGTAGGAACGCCTTTAATCATCATGTGCTTATTCTCACCCTGTGGCCAGATTTCCATTCCTCGCTCCTTTTTTCCCGAATGCGTAGCAAGGGTTCCCGTTTCACTCTGGGGGTCTGGGGGTTGAGGGTGTGTTCGCTCGACGTTGCGTTCACGGTCGCAACCGTTCGCAACCGTTCGCAACCGTTCGCAACCGTTCGCAACCGTTCGCAACCGTTTGCGCGAACTCCGTATGGCCGTGCCTATGGGAAGTTTTGCAGAGGTGGTCCTTTTTGGAGGTTTCAGACGTCTGGTTGCTTCGTTTCGCGTGGCAGGCGTGGCACTTCCCCAGAGCCTCCAATAGTCCTTAATTAAGGAGATACCTTAATTAAGGTCTCCAGGATTTTCTTAATTAAGGACTTTTGGAGGAACTTCTGGAGACCTTAATTGAGTGATCTGGCCTTTTTGCTGTTTTAGTGGTATAATGGCTAAGTTTGTGTCAAAATTGTCATATGGTTTTTTCCTTTGCTGTCCTTTAGAAAGTTTTACTTTTTGCAAAAAAGTAGGCAATAATCTCCTCTTAGGAGATTTGTCCTTTACAGAAACTATGCATCCTCTGAGGAGGCTTTCTTTCCTCTGTGTAGAAATCTTTCCTCTGTGTAGGAGATTTCCATATCCTTGAAGAAGCCAAGATGTAGTGAGTACCTGCGAGGGCTCAGGGCATGGGCAAAGAGATGAACAAAAAACAAATGTGTGCTAGTGTCTGCTTGACAAGAATTTCTTTTTTTCTCTTCATGCAACAGGCCACTGTGGAAGTTCGTGTTGAGACATGAATTTGCACAATGTATTTCTGGAAGTTGAAGCAATTGTATTTTCCTCAGATGCGACAGATCATGTGGCATCAAACCAAAGTAGAATGAAGCAAGGGGAAAAAAACACAAGCAAACACCAAATGGCAAACAAGGTTCTCCACCCCTTCTTCTTGAAATAGCAGCCACTGTCCCACCCATATCTTCATCTCTATATGTCCAATTCTCAGAAGGGCAGCACTCATCAAATTCACATAGCTCCTGGAAGAGGTGGTGCTTGGGTTTGAACCTCCAAAACATTCCTTCAGGATCGCTGTCAGAGAGGGAGACATAAAGCAGCAGGAATCTTTGTCCTGCTATGGCTAATTCTTGTGGGTTCCAAAGGTCTCTTGACAGCAGGCTGTAGCAAGCATTCAATTGCAATGTGGCCTGGAAAATGGTGTTTTCAAAAGTGTTGGGCTTGTCCAGCAATGCTTCTGCAATTTCCAAGCTCCATGGTATGAGAGACCGGGTTTCTCCAGCAGATGCTCTAAGCTTGGGAGCTGAGACTTTGTTTGTTTTTTTGTCAGTCTTCCTGAGCATTCCCATAGTCAAAGTATCAAGCCTGTTGTCCACTGAACATCTTCTGTAGAAAGATTGCATGGATCTAAAAACAGAGCTCAACCTCTTGTCTTTGCTGGCTCCAGGAAATCTATCAAGGAGGAAATAAATCAAATTTGCAAGAAAATCTTGGGCAACTCCCAGGTCACAAGCATGCAGCCAATCAATAACAAAGCAATCTATCTGCAGGCCTGGTGCAGAGAATAATGCAGATATTTGTCTTCCTTCTGTTATGCAATCAGCAAAATGATCCATGGTCGTTTTTCTCTGGCCCCTCCAAGCCGCGGAACTGGTGCAATCCCTGCTGGTCTCTTTGCTGGCATAGCACCTATAGCAAACAGATGTTGTTCTGTTCCAGATTGGGGGACATCATCAAGCGTTGGGCCTCAGATGAGGTGTTCGGGGGGGTGGAAATTTTATTTTTGTACTTTCCCATTCTCCTCAACTTCGTATCAGTGCAGTGCAATTAAAACTTTGTCCTTGGCTCTTGTTCTCCTTAAGAAACAGGAAATGGGTTGGACGGGTCCGAGTGTTGTGGGGGCATGAAGAATTCTTAGGTGTGGGGTGGGAATATGAAACAGCGGTAGGCCCCGCCGGAATAAAAATGTCTGTCCGCTGTAAATTTTTTTCTTTTCTTCTTTCGGGGTAACTTTGGAAAGGACCAAGCCAAAATTGCAAAAGATGAGTCGGCCAATTTGGCTTGCTTGTTTTCAACACAGAAGAGTTTGGTGGGTCTTATGGGACGAGCATCCGTATCAGCGATGTCCGAAATTCGGACAAATCATAAGAAACTGGGGAGGGTGTTGCGTCGAATTCCTTGGCCACAAGCTTCTTGTTGATCACCTGAGCAAAGCCACTTGGTGGTAGGGAAAGAACTCCTCAAAAGAGTCCCTTTGGATAGCTTCTGGGAGAAAGACTTAAGGAACCATATATTTGCTGCTAAAAGGCGCACAAGGGAATTCTGAGCCTGGAGAAAATGTCATCAGTTTGGCCACAGAAGCTCATTGTAATAACAATGACAGATTGGCTTCTGTCCCATTTGACAGGGCAACCATCTGTCCACAACCCCACAGGGATGCAGGTGGTGGGATCCATTCCCAACAAAGGCACTGTTTTCTCAAAGTGCTTTCTGGCTGAAGCTGAAAGCCCTGCCCTGTCAAAGACCTTCTGTTTGGAGTACCGGTTCCAGGACATGATATTTGCCAGGACTTCATGTGGCAGCAACATATTGATAGATTCTTCCAACACTTGATGTGTTTTCTGGTGCAACACTGGGATTTTAGCTGCATAGAGAGGTGGCCATTTACTGCCTTTCATGAGTTTTCTGACCAAATCTCTTTGGGCATTCTTGCCCTCATTCACAGCAAGGTCTGCCACACCTGTTGCCCCATCAAACCCAGCATCCTGAAACACAGTTGCAGCTCTTCCAGCACTGATAGCACCTGATAGAAATAAGTCTGATACATTTCTCCTGAGTCTCTTGTCAGGCCTGTCAGAATCATTTCTCTCACTAACAAATTTACTTTTTGAAAACATGGCTAGGAAAACCTGGGCCATAAACTGCAGCTGAGATTGTGCATTGTGCTTTCTCCTTGAAAGGTTCCCCATAATCTGCAAATTGCAATTTGAAAACATGTGGACACAAAAGTGTGAGTCATATGCTGGACAAACAAGCTTGCAGCAGAAGCATGGGTGGCACCTCCTCAGAGGAGATGTGGCAGCTCCAAACCTCAGCTGTTATTAAATGAGCAGCAGGAATGTGCTTCAGGAGCTGACACAAATTGCTGCTCAGTGCAGGAAGCACACCATTTTGTTGTGAGGGAGGTGAAAAGCAAACACTGCTCATCCCTGGGGTAGAAACCTTTTTTCTGCTAATTTCGAATTGCAAAATGCCAAGGATGCACAGTTGGCATGCTGCCAATGAATTACTTTCTCTCAAGATCTTCTTGTTCATCACCATCCTGGTCAGTGACTGCCTGAGTTTGGCTCTTCTCCATGTTCTTTGTGTCTAGAGGTGGAACCATCACTTGAGAATCTTCTCCTTCCAGTAGTTGCCAGTCCTTGTACTGGTCGAAGTTCTCTGCCAATTCCATGCCCTTGACATATTCAAGCCTTCGCCTCTTGGCATCCATGGTTCAGGGCAATTGCACAAAGTAATGGCAGAGAGGGCAGGTGGCTTGAACCTAATATGCTTCAACAAAGTTAAAGGCTGCAAGTCTTCTGTTAGCAGTGAACACAGGCAATGACAGACAGTTTTTTTCAGCTTGTGCTCACCAGCTCTGCAGCTTCACTTCTAAGTTCCATGTCACTGGAAATTTCCAACTTGGAAGCAGCAAGGTCAACACGCAAATCATCAAGGGCTTTGCCCACCCGGTTCAAACCATCTTGAAGATCATCCAAAAGTTTTTTCAAGTCTTTGCCAGGGTTCTGGTGCATAGCCTTGAGATCCTTGAAGAGGCTGATGATAGCTTCATATTCTGTGGACACCTTGGTCTTGGCACTGTCCACCACTTTCCATGAGCTCTGGCTCTCAGCAAATGGTTCGATCTTGATGTCTGGACCTTGGTCACACAAAGCCAGCTTCATCTTGCTGACCTGAATGTCACCTGTGTCAACCCTGACCTCAGATGTCTGGTGCTCTGCTTCCTTGGTCTTGGCTTGCTCTGGTCGGTGAATGTAGTAGTACTTGCTCAGCAAAGGGTTGGTAGGATGTTCCTTCTTGAGTGGTGGAACCTGCTGGGTGGTGATCCCCTCCCTTTCATAGCAGTCTTTGAGCAAATCTCCAAAGACTTTGGTCCTGTCATCCTCTAAGAGATCTGTCCAGCCCCACCCATTGTGCTTCAAGATCTCAGGAGCTGACCTGAGCTGAAAATGTAAAATGCATGCTGTTTTAAATGAAATGCTGGATGTGGTTTATGTATATATCTTGATGGTGCAAGACTATATGCATGGATGTATATGTCTATATGTGTGAATATATATGAAAATTTTATAAGGAATGGATATACAAAATATGTATATATATATATACATATGTGTCTATATGATATATGCCTACCTTCAGGATCTCTTCAAAGAAAATTTCTAACTCTGTGCATCACTCCTCAGAGGAGTGGCCTAAGTGTTATGTATAATCCATAAAAAATTGTTTAGTGGAAACAGAAAATATAATTCAACTTTACCTAGAGACATGTACCCTTCAATAACTTCAGATGAAATCTCCTTAGAGGAGCCGCTGGATTCCACACTGGAGAGAATCTGCTGAAGGTTGCCCTTGATCCCACCTCCAGCAATGTACTTGGCCACAAGGCCCCTCTTCTCATCTGCCGACATGGAGTTGTATTTCTGCAGGGCAAGGGTCTCAATGGCACTGATGATGAAAACAGTATGGGTTTCATGCATGTTGGAGTTCAACAATTTCATGATGAAGATCAATCAAAAATGTATAGGTCTAATTGGTCACATAATATATAAATATATTTATATATAGGCTCATGTTGATCTAGACCCCTATCCTCCAAGACCATCTGTGCACCCTGAGCTTGTGGATCCTTTGGGTTCTTGGCTTTGTACTTCAGGGCAGTGATGAACTTGGAAACTTCTGCCCTAGAAACATCAGAGGCATCCTCCACAGGCTCCACTGCTGAAGTTTGGCTAGCAGCCTTAGCCTTAGCTTTGGCCTTGCTCTTCACCTTTTCCTTGACAGGCTTCTTGGGCGCAGCAGTTGACTTTCCCATGATGACAGCAGAATGAATTTTGTATTTGAACCAATACCAGCTTTGCAAAGATACATATATCATTCACCAAGATCACAAGAAACAGGAAGCAAAGCATTGCTGAATTCATTGGTGTTAAAAAATGTTAAAATTTTAACATTTTTTAACACTTTTTTAACAATGGTTTTTAATTGTAAATCAATTTAAAACCGTTGTTAAAAAAATGTTAAAAATGTTAAAATTTTAACATTTTTTAACACCAATAAAAAAATAATGCTTAGTCTTGGGCTTCTTCTGATCCAACACTTCCACCATGACACATTTGATTGGGGTCCCTGGCCATTGGTATCCCAGCCATTGTGCTGCCTCTGAACCTGACTTGGCAAGAGCTGACATGTGAAAGATGTTGCATGTTTGGTGGAAGGGTTCAATATATAATATTTTTCCTCTGAGGAGTGCTGACTCTATTCATATCATTTACATAGATTTGGAACTGATATATTTGTATTTTGAAAATATATTTGGATGCAATGGGGTGGGTAGTGACTCCTCTGAGGAGTGCCACTTTCTTAGATGATCAGACTACATCCCAAGTCAATGCAAGAGAAACTCCATGATGGCCAATCTCACCAGACAAAAACTTGGAACAAGATATGAAACACTACTGCACTCAACACAATTGTCAACAGTTTGAGGATCCACACAGCTCTCTGCAGCAGGGTCTGGCCTGAGTGCAACAAGGGTTGGAAGAATATGTTTTTGTGAATGGGGGGATGCAAATCTCTGTTGACTAAGCATGGGCAGCTTGTGCAAATCAGACTTGATTCTTTGCAATGACATTAAAAAAATACTTTACTTCGTGTGATCCCCACCATGACATTTATACATGTTCTTACTGGCACATCTTCTGGCATTCTATCTGACATATCTTGTGACATTCTATTTGGCATTCTATCTGGCATATCTTCTGGCATTCTATCTGGCAAATCTTCTGGCATTCTATCTGGCATATCTTCTGGCATTCTATCTGACATATCTTCTGGCATTCTATCTGGCATTCTATCTGGCATATCTTCTGGCATATATTCTGACATATCTTCTGGCATTCTCTCTGGCATTCTATCTGGCATTCTATCTGGCATATCTTCTGAAATATCTTCTGGCATATCTATCTGGCATATCTTCTGGCATATTTTCTGGCATTCTACCTGGCAAATCTTCTGGCACTCTATCTGACATTTTATCTTCCTACACGAGGTCCGGCAGGGAACACTGGGCGTGGATGGTCGTGGTTGAGGTCCGGCAGGGAACGCTGGGCGTGGATGGTCGTGGTTGAGGTCCGGCCGGGAACACTGGGCGTGGATGGTCGTGGTTGAGGTCCGGCAGGGAACACTGTGGATCGGCGAGTCCGCAGTTTGAGTCAGTGAGGACGAGGAGGACAACGAGAGGAGGAGGACGACGAGAGGAGGAGGAGAGGAGGAGGAGCAGGCAACTTAGATAAAATCTAACAACCCTCACCTGGCAGGTGGGGAACAAATCATCTCCTCTGAGGAGATTGATACCAGTTGAGATATTAGCTACAAGACCCCCTCTGAGGAGATCTTGTACCTCAAAGAGCAGCAGCAGCAAGGACCTTTTTTTGGGAAGATGAGCTCAGCGTGTTTGGCCCTTTGCCATGATCAGCTCAGCACTGCAGCACATAGATCCTTTACCAGACCTTCCTGCAGATTTTCACATCATCACTACTTTTGTCGCCATGGAGCAGTTTCAATGGCTTTCTTCACTCTGTCATCCAGATATTGTTGAGCCTGGAGGGATAGTTTGGGGATAGGATTCTGACTCCCTACCCATTCCCCCCTTTGTTTTTTTGGCAGATAGCTGCGTGTAATGATAAGAGTCTCTTCACTCCTCTGTTTCGCTTGCCCCTTGCAGCAGCTGTCAGGGCCTCCTTGTAACTTTCTGTCATGGAACTCAAGGGAGGTGGACCTTCAGGTTCTTGAGGTTCTTTGGGGCCATGTTCAACCCTTTCTCCTGACTCCAGGTCTTCAATTACCACTGGCTCGTGATAGATTGGGGCAGGAGTTTGCTTCTGCTGGCGCATTTTTTCTGCGAAGTCTTCTCCCCATTCATTCAGGGACTCAGCCATGGCCATGCTGAGCTGCTTGCTCTCCACTTTGTTTTTCAAGGAGCTTTGCCATTCTGCTGGAGACCATTTGGCTCCATGGTGGATGGGGCCTTTGGCGCACAGCAGCTCTGGTGCCCTTGGATTCTTCATGTAAAAGGCACTGCACAGCATATTTGCGCATAGGCTCTTGCGTAAATACATCTTCTGCTGGCAGTAGCCACACATTCTCAAAGAGGATAACTCCTGCAGAGGCTCCACATCATCCTCTTCTTCCAGTTTGACAGCCATCAGAGGCACCTCCACTGCTTTTTCATCAAGGCCCTTTGCCTTTTCTCTTTTTTCTCTTTCTTCAGCGGCTCGGAGTTCTTCTTCTGCCTCCTGCTCTGACCTTAGCAATGCTTGGTGCATTTCTTGGATTTCCTCATTTGCCTGCTGGATTTTTTTCTCTTTTTCCTTCTCCTTCTCCTCAATGGCTTTCAGGACCTCTTCCCTCCTCTTCAATTGTTCCTCCTGTTTTCTTCTGACTTCTATTTCTTTCAAAAGTCTTTCCTTCTGGAGGCTTCTGTCCATATGCTTGGTCATCTCGCCTTGGTCAAAGTCCTCCTGATGGCTGTCCAATGCCTTCAGGGCGCTCTGAGCAGTCTTTCTTCTCATCTCTTTTTGATGACGCTTCTGTAAGATGTCATCCCTGCTGTATCCCTGCCTGACCCAGGTTTCCTCTGAGGAGGAGCTTTCTCCTGCTGGCGTCTCTGGCATATCGGGATCTCTTTCCTTCTGCTCTTCCTCATCCTCTTCCTTGTCTTCATCTTCTCCTTCTGGATGAGGTTCACCTCCATCTCCTCCATTTCCATCTCCTCCATCTCCTCCTCCCTCACCTCCTGCACCATTTCCTCCTTCACCTCCTGCACCATCTCCTCCATTCCCACCTCCTGCATTTCCTTCCCCCTCATGTGCACCATTTCCCTCACCTGCACCATTTCCTCCAGCAGGTGCATTTCCTCGACCTTCCCCATCAGAGACTTCTGCTGGTACATCAGCTGTGCCATCTGCTTTGTCACATACCTGGCATGCATGCAAAGTCTCCTCTAAGGAGAGTTTATTAAATTGTCAGCTCTGAGGATTGCTTTTAAACACAAATGAATGTATATGTGAGCAAAAAACACTGAGAATCACTCCTCTGAAGAGTGCTTCTGATCACAAATGAATGTATGTGGACCAAACAAGGTAAACATCACTGAGAAGTGTACAAAAACATCTTGAGACATGAGACTTTGTTTCAAACAAAAACCAGACCTGGCCTCAGTCTCTTCCACGAAGGCATTTTTCCTCTCATAGATCTCACCTGGGGCACTTGGGTCGAATCCTTCCCTAAGCATCTTTCCCAAAGCCATCAGTGTTGGCATTAGACAACCTGCTTGGCTGGAGCCAGAAAGAGCTGCGCAGATTCCACATAGTTCAACAACAATGCTACACAATCCAACCTTTTCCAACCAAGTACTTGTTTCTGATACCTTCAATTCTAATACATGAGACATAGACAACTGAAAAAATGAGACACTGCAACATGAAACATGCAAACTCAACCTACCCTGTCCACCAGAACCCATTGGGAATCCAGACATCTCACTCTGAGGAGATGTTGCACATAGTGGCATGGGGCTGCACCTGGCATGGCTGCTGGATAGAAGGAAACAACCACAAATATGAGGGAAGGAATGAAAGGGAAAAACATTTTTATATCAATACATGTTTCAATATATTAAAACATCACTCCTCTGAGGAGTGCATCTGTCCATATATTTCTTTGAGGTTGTTAGTTTGTTGGTTGACATGATTGGTAACAGAACAACACACATATGAGAGGAGTAAAAAAAAAATATGTCCACCCCTTTGTTGGTTACCACTTGTTACACCCCTGATATTCGCCCATATATTATACTCCTTGGCTGTCACTATCACTTTTACATATTTTTGAACCCTTTGGCTACCACTTGCACATCTCTTTTCCCCTTTTACACCCCTTTTACATATTGTTCAACCCTTTGGCTACCACTCATACATCCCTTTTCCCCTACTACACCCCTTTTACATATTTTTGAACCCTTTGGCTACCACTCTTACATCCCTTTTCTCCTACATTACACCCCTTTGACATATTTTTGAACCCTTTGGCTACCACTCTTACATCCCTTTTCTCCTACATTACACCCCTTTGACATATTGTTGAACCCTTTGGCTACCACTCTTACATCCCTTTCCCCCTATTCCACCACAAACAGCTGAATGCTATTTTTTTGCCCTGAAAGTCTTGAGCTCTGTGGGTGTGTGAAACTTCAATCTCTTTCTTTCAACTTTTCTTTGGCCCAGGCAACAACATCTAGTTCGTTCTCTCCATTTCTCAATTTTTCCATGACTTGATCAGCCATGGTGGCAAGCTCCTGCTTGCTGAATCTCCAAGTGTCTCTGTGCTTCAGCTCTATGATCTGCCTTTTAAAGTCTTTGGTTCCATCTTTCCATTTTTTCCTGATTGCAAATGCATTAGTCTTGGTTCTCTATTCTTTCACAAAAGTCCCACTGTTCGGTTCTGCTGGAACAGCAGGCTCACTAGGCAAAATGCTAGCAGGCCTTTTCAAGACACCAGCAGCCTTAGCCTTAGCTTTGCCCTTGGCCTTGGCCTTGGCTTTTCAGGCTCAGCCTTCAAAAGTTTTTCCCATTGCATAGTGGGCATTTCAGTCGTGATCCAATCTTCTCCTTCGAATCTGGCAAGCACAAAGCCTTGGTCACCTGCCTTGCACTCAGCAAGCTCCAAGTCACCAGCAGCATCCCCTCTTCTGACAAAAGTGTG
>CAMXCT020006757.1:257162-347998 GCA_947184155.2 Cladocopium goreaui | reverse complement strand
GACCCATGGTCTCCTAGTGATTTGACATCGCTTGAGCTCATCGGCAAAAATGGCCCTCAGTTTGGTGTGAACAAGGCTTGCCTCATCAGAAGTCCCAGGCAGCATGGTGCCAATCAGGACACCCCGGAGAAACGCGATGGCCAGGGCACCACAAAGATGCGATGTGAAAAACATCCGGTGCTCATGTTGAATCAACGTGGCTGCAAAACCCAAACTCTCAGCAAGTTTGTGAATGACCTGATCAAGGTCACCATGTCTCACAGTGGGAGCATCCCATGTTTGAACCTGCAAAACCTCTTTCACCGGGTTCATGAAAACTGGAATCCAATGTTGGTCAACCAATACCACAGTGATGATGGGAACACCCTGGTTGAGAATCTCAGGGTGATCACGACCCCAAAGCGAACAATCAAAGCCCTTGGTTTGAATCCATGACGTAGCAATCAATGGGTCCAGCACACACAACCTCGGATTGACATTGGTAAACTTAGCATGGTGTTCCTGGTGACACTGTTGCAATGCAAAAAGGTGAAACCTGATTTCATCATCAGCCCACAGCTCTGCTTGTGAGTCAAGAATCTGGAGACGATCAGCAGTGCGAAAATACTGGTGTCTAACAGACCACAGTTGCTGGGGGTTCGCAATAGATGGCATACGCAACTTCAAAAACTGTTCACCATGAAGTCCCAAAAAGGGGGAAGCATCAAGCCAGCTTTCATCAGGGTCTGGCAATCGTGCAGGGATCGCACAATCACCAACATCAAACTTGGAAACCTTCCGAGGCGGGGAAACAGGCTCAATGGGGTCATCCACTGCTTGAGTCCATTGTGCAGTGGGGGAAACAACAATTGGATCAGCTTTGGAAGATTGTCTCTCCTGCACAATTTCATCCATCAGCTTGACATGGATAACCTGCCCTACAGCC
The DNA here is from genome assembly GCA_947184155.2 of Cladocopium goreaui. Lineage (NCBI taxonomy): Eukaryota > Dinophyceae > Suessiales > Symbiodiniaceae > Cladocopium > Cladocopium goreaui. Next base: position 347,073 of record CAMXCT020006757.1, on the reverse strand, counting down.
ATGACATGTCCCCCGTCGATAGGACGACCATTCAGAAAAATGCCCTCAATGCGAAGGTCACCAACAAGTTTCTTCAGAGCAGAAACAAAGTTTTCAACAGTGGTATCACATTTCGGTTGGAATCTGATGGGAGAATCATTCGAGCCTTCAAATACCACCGTGCATGAATCAGCATAGAGGCAACCAACAGTCGTGCAATCATCAGAGATCACCGGGGCATCAAACCAAGGAGTATCAGGCTCATCATCAATTTCAGCACTAGGTTCATCAGAAACCGTAACCGGGATCTCAGAGTGAGTCCGAATCAAATGGTCCAAGACCGACGCTATGCTGACTGTGCCTTGAATCATTCCCTCCCATCTCATCGGGTACAGCAACTCAGCAAGGGACAAATTCTTGTGGACCTGCCAAAATGAAACAAGGGATCCCAGTTTGGAGTCATCACCATGCGTCGACAGGGGCCACACCATTCTGCATCGCATCAGGACCCAGGCTCTGTACGCCTGAATTTGCAAACTGGGTTCAAAGACCTTGTGCATTCGGAGCTGAGCAATTCTGGCAACTACGAAACTAAGGATCCATAATGCTTGGGCAGGACTGGCAATTTGACCAACGGCTGAAAGAGTGAGACGGACATCTGTGCCAAAATCAATGACAGGATCCATCATGTTGAGACCCATCGCTTCATTGGGATGGATGTGTCGAATCAATGTTGATCCATCAGGCAAAACGGCACTACGAACCAAACAGCCATGCAACCCTTTGGAATCAAGTCTTTCTTGGGAAAAACCCCACTTCCTGCATCCACAAGGACATGGGCGAGTTTGGGACCCCCAAGCATGAAGGGCACACGGGGATTTCGAGTTCTGGTTCAACAGGTACTTGCCATGTTTTCCGTCAGCCACTCCAAACGCTCGCATTTCATGGTCATCCAGAGCCAACTCATGTTCATCAGAATCAGACCATCGGCAAATGTCAGGGATAACATGTTGAACTTGACAAACATCTGGAAAAGGGGGCCATTCCTGCAACTTGACAGGGCCTACATCTGGTGAAGTCAAGACCCACCATGCTCGGTGTCGTCGGCACGGCCAGATAGAATCCAACCGAAGCTCAGTCTGGCTGCAGTGAAACTTGGTTTTCTGAACGAACTTGGAAATCTCAGCTTGCACAAAATTGTCTTGAGCAGCGGGCGCCGCGCATTCTAAGACAATAATTTGGGCATTTAAAAACATGGCAGCATCCAAAGTTTTGGTGAGGCAATCTGAACGGGAGTCAGATTGGCCCAATCCGTCCCCCAAACGCGAAAACGGTTGGCATGAGAACCCCGAGGTGATCACAGAAGCACCACCTGCATGTTTCCACACTTCGGTCAAAACAGCTTTCCTACCAAAGTCTCCACAGATGTGGTGTGCACAACTGGCCTTGGAATGCAAATCTACCATGGGTCTGTTGTGGTCAACTGACACTGGGACATCCATACCAGCAGCAAGACATCCCTGGGTGAGACCTCCAAAGCCCGCACACAGGTCAATGACAGTGTGCAAACTGTCCCACGTAGGCCTTCTATGTCCAAGCACGTTGGTCTGTTTGGTCGGGCAAACCAATGGACATGGGTATTGCTGTTTCATGCAGGCATCGAAAATGGTGAAACAATGAAACCCATCATCTAAGAATCCCGCATAGATGAAAACCTGGTCAGTCAGTTTGTTAACCATCAGGTGAGACTCATGTTCAACGTCGAAAACCTTGACATAGCAAACAATATCCACACTGCCACCATTGGAAATCAAGCCAAAGTCCATGGGGTGAAAGTCCCGGTCCATGGCACCACAATTGAGAACGAACCGACCCAATTAGCTAGGACAGCCACACTAAAGCGGGGAAGTTTGGGCCACGTGGCTGCAAGTCTCCAGTTGGAGACATATCAGTTGTCACACTGATAAGAACAGATACGTTTCAAACAACCAAATTCATCATTGAGACATCTGACCTCTAACATAGCTATGGAAAATGGCCTATTTATAGATGGTTTACCTATTTAAAATGGTGATGTTCTAAAGCTATGTTAAATTACCAAAGGGTAAGGCGCGGCAACAGTAAGGCATGGCATCTGGATGGTGGCGCCGAAAATCTTCAAGTTGGCTTTGACTGCGCAAACTTGCACGAATGGTGGGTCTATATCAACTAATGATGGTTGATGGTGAGTTGATTAATGATAGATAGTGGATGATATATAATGATACACTAATAATAAAACATAATAATATATATATATATAATCTATATAGTATTAATTATTATTATTATCAACATTATTATATATATATATATAGCGTATGTTTCTAGGATGGTGGTTCGATGATGTGTCCTCCAGATTTTCCAGGTGTTCAACTATTCGACATTTTTCTGGGTTGCTATGACGAATTAATGTTTCACATTTAACATAAACTAATGTTGATTTGTGTTTAGTTGACATCTAGTCAACTTATCCATTATTGATGAATTGCTTTTGATGGCTAAAAACTAAAAACTGACAATGAACAACACAACTGAATTCTATCACGAACTGATTGATGATTTCTATCTAATGTTGACTTACATAGTTTGGTCACTTCGACTATTGACGTCTAGTGTTCAACATCAAGTTACAAACAAATTCGATGATTAACGCGACTAATTCACATGTATCCCAGCTACAGTAACTCATGTGTCTTGTCGATTGATCATCCACATTATGATTAACAATCTACTTAGACCATTAACTGGTTGGTGGTTTCACCCCTTCTGAAAAATATGAAAGTCAGTACCGATGATTTTTCCCAATATATGGAAAAATGGAAAAATAAAATTCATGTTCCAAACCACCAACCAGCCCATTACATCCCCATTCATGGTTGCTTCTATACCAACAATTGTTTATACGGATATACGGTATATACCACTATGTATACCACTAGTCAATGGGAAGGATTATCCCATATATTATGGTAAATAAAAGTCATGTTCCAAACCACCAACCAAATTAAGTATGAGCAAGTTTGATTTTACTGGCAGAAACGCGAGATTAAATCAACAAAGATCACTGCGTGGTGGGGAAACCACCCCCTACAGTAAACAATATGAGAGTCAATGGGGATCCTTCAAAAAAGAAAACGAACCACCAACCACCAGAATACCAGGATTTTCATTATCACTTTGTTTGTCCATTCCCAAACTGATGGGTTCAGCTTCGGACTCAACTTCGCCTTACCCAGCAAAACACTTCTTCGAGGGTATACCCAAAGTTCAGACACCTCCAGATTAGACCATAGATGGAGGTTTCCTATCGGGGTACTCCTACAATGTGAGGCCCCCAAGATAGCTAAGTTGGTTTATAACTCCAATAACTATGGTTTAGGGTATTTATAACTATAGTTACTGGGGCTTATAAACCAACTTATATCTTGGGGGCCTAACATTGTAGTTATCATCCAGCTGGATTTTCGGATCCATAAATCATCCAGCCCCAGCACCGAGACGCTGAACATGGGCAGCTACAGGCCGTGCAAACGTGGCTGGTGGATTTTGAGGAGAAGGTTCCTTGGAACGTTGGAACGTCGCGCCACCGGTGGCGTCAACAAACTCCCAAGTGCCAACATGTTGGGGTCCTGAGCAGCTGAGCCAACACAAATATCGAAACCAACATGTTGAGGCAAAACATATTAAGTCTCTTGAAATATCCATGTGTTTGCTAAGATCACAAGTTTACTTACATGTTCCATGGTTGAAATCCTCTGTCTTGCTGATGCAATATATCTGTGCTGAAGCGTCAAAATCACAATCTTAGGCACAATGTTGTTGGTCAAACAACATTAAACACAATTTATTGTGTATGTTTTTCTTTGTTTCAGTAACTGTCTAGTTTCATTCCCAGTTTACTCCATTTCAAACATTTCACTCTACTTATATATCTCTCTATCTATTTATCAACCTAGACCTATACATATGTATAGTATATATGTTTTTTTTGCACACTTATTCATAATTTGATCAAGGTGGTGCCCCCCAAGTGATGTGAACGATGATTTATAAACCATAGTAAGGATAGATATATCTACCATAAACCATAGTCATTGGAGTTATGTGCACCAAATTAGCGATGAATCGCTCACTGGGGCACCACCAACCGTATATAAATCCCAAATGATCTCCGCCATCCAAGCAGCCCTTGGGACAAACGCACTGCGCATCCTGTAGACTTCGGTGCTGCGTCGCGTGGCAGCTAGTGCATGTGGAGGAATTGCCAGCCTCGGTTTTTCGGGCAGCCAGAGATCGGGCTTTTGAACCAAATTATACTAGTGATGAAATGGATCATTCCCCATTTAAGTAGAAAAAGTTGGTTTATAAACCATGAAATAATCCCCATTAAATATAGTTATATCTACATAATGGTGCCCCAGTTCGATAGCTAAGTTGGTTTATATCTCCCAAAACTAGGACTTATGGTAGATATATCGAACTAGTTGATGGGGTTATAAACCAACTTATAACTGGGGTGTACCACATTGTAGGGAGTTAAAATATAAACACTATTAATAACTTAACTGTGGTTTATGGTATAAATACATAATAAATATACAAACAACATAAATAAACAAAAAAAACAATGAATGAATACATAACAAAAAACAATAAATGATGTGTGGAGAAATTTTGAAGTAGACATGACCTGTTCAAAAGAAACATCTCAGTGTCGTTTTTGTTTGATTCATATTAGATCTACTTGAGGATCGCTAAACACCTCTGTATAAATAAATATACGTATACATATTATATATACGCATGTGTGCTTTTGAAATCGTGTATGGTACCACACATAGCTATGTATAATTTATTCGTATATTAGACTGGGATCATTTATCAGTCATATCCACTTATATATATATATATATCATCTTATATCCCCATAGTTTAAGGGTCGAACTCCCAATAAAGATTGATAGAATATGATCGTCAACCAACCACAATTACCGCATTATTTCCGGCGTAAACACCCCATTCCCTTTGCCTCCAAACACCCCCTGAGAAGGCAAACACATACCCCAAACACATCATCGTCGTCGTCGTCATCGTCGCCGTCACCGTTACCGTCGTCATCATCATCATCATCGTCATCATCATCATCAAAAACAACAACAACAACAACAACAACAACAACAACAACAACAACAACAACAACAACAACAACAACAACAACAACAACAACAACAATCTGCTGATCAAATATGGATAATGATATACATAGAGTGTAAATAAAACGGCCATCATGCAACGTGTTGAAATAACAGAAACCATCTGGGCCATTTGCATATCATGTTACATCCATATGGATTCCCCTCCAAGAAACTAACAGTTTGCTATGGAAGCCATGGCTCATTTACAGTAGACGGTTCACTCATGTAAAAAACACTACCTATTGGCTGGGGCTTGGTAGTACATTTATGTACATTTTACGATTGGTAGCAACAGACTAAAGTACTGGCTATAGTATTTATAACCACCCTGCAATAAATTGATGTATAAATTTTAGCAACGATTCCCATGTTTTTTCAAAGAATAATAGAAACATATCTGGTTTACAGATTGATCCAGGAATGTAAATCCCATATGTTGAATTGGTTTAACTATGGTTGCAGTTCATGTTCTATTCAATCCCCTATCATATACAAATGTTGATATTGATCCCAAAATATCAACTAACCCAAGAATATAGACCATATAGATATATATATATATATAATATAGATATGGTTATTGTTGATCCTATCATATACACTTGTTTACTAACCAATGGTTTTTCCCATGTGTTTCAACCATCCGAGCACTCTTTGAGCCTGCGGAACCCACCCCCATTGGCCAAAAAACACAGGTCTTGCAGGTGGGGGCGCAAGGGACGCAGGTGCCATCTTTGGCTTGGAACCTGGGGCAGCGATCAAAATTTATGGCATCATGGTCCTTGGATGGGATTTCATGTGGATATTTTGGGACTTGAATGGGATTTCATATGTGTTTTTTTACCCTTTTAAGATGGGGGAGCTTACCCTACATGTAAGCTACATTTTAGACATGATTCAATATGGTTTCACATGATTTAATATGATGTACTCATGTGTTTTCTGTTTTCTTAGTGATTGAATGGAACCGAATTGGATTTAGTGCAGCTCATCTGGCTCGTCAGCCTTGAAATTCACTATGTAGCGTTTGTTGCACTGCCGCGCTAGAGAGGTGCGAATCGCTTTGGTTCGTAGTGGAACTAGATGACTATCAATACATAATTACTGTATACGATAATGATAGTACAGCTCATATGTCTCATGGTCAAAAGATTGACACCAATAATATATATCCATCAACAGGGAGTTGTAAAGGCCATTAATCGATATTCATGATCATGGGATGATCATAAGATACTATAACCCATATAGAACTATTTATAAGTTGGTTTACGACCCCCATTAAATAAATTTAGAAATAACACAAACATCCATAACCCCTACAATGTGGGCCCCTAAGATAGCCAAGTTGGTTTATAATCCCAATAACCAGGGTCTATGGAAACAGTACAAGTACAGTTAAGAGATGTTAATAAGGTTTACAAACCAACGAACATCGTGTTTGGGGCCCCACCCTGTAATTCTGTTACAATTATGGCCCTTAACAGTTTTGACCATGGGATGAAACAACTTCTGCAACTAAGGTGAAATATCTCATGTTATTTTTTTTGCCAGTTATTTACCCGGCTATAGGGCTAGGCTATAACTGTTAGTTGAAAGGCCAACTTCGTTCGCGATTGCACCACCAATTGAGCAGGTCCCAGGCACATATCATTGGGACAAATGCAGGAGGAGCCTGGAAGAGGGCTGCCATAGGGACGCCCCAAACGCATGGGTCTTGGGAAAATCACCACCGGAAAGGATGAAATCATGTGAAACCCCATTTTTCCCATGACATATAGGGGGTTCCTGTTTAAAAAAAACTCTCTTAGACCAATCCGTCAATACCAGCAATTCCAATGGAATATCATTTTTCCTCACCGTTTAAACAGTTTTTTGTGCGTATGCCATGGTATTTCCAAGTTTCAGACTACCAGAACTAATGGAACATCCACAAATTTGGAAGGAACATTCCATAGGCGTTTCGCATTTTGGAATTGATACATAGTGGTGCCCCATAGATAGCTAAGTTGGTGAACATAACTACAATAAGTAGGACTTATGGTAGATATATCTATAGTTGATGGGGGTTATAAACTAACTTATAACTGGGGGGTACCACATTGTATGAATTGTATGAAAGGCTAAACAAAATAACCACGACACTCAATGTTTGGTACGCCACATTATTGGGCTCTGAGTTATTCACTGGTGGGATGGAAGATAATTCGGGCACGATGATATCCTCAAATGGGCCTGTAGATAGGCTTTCTCCTTCACTTGATGGTGGTGTAATGGAATTTACCCTCTGGTAAACGTTTACATAACTATGGAAAATCACCATTTTTAATGGGAAAAATCACTATAAATGGCCATTTTCAATAGCTATGTTAAATTACCAGAGGGTAAATGGATTAAACCAGCAACCAAACAATTTGTTTGATGGAGATGATGAGGATGAAGCATGAACATCCATGAACAATGGAGAGTGACCAATTTACCAGATTCTTGTTGAACAAAGGAGGCGTCCCCATTATGCCAGGCATCATCATTTACCCAGAATTTCCTGGTTCAAGACAACCAGTTGCTTGATAGCGATTCCTATAATGGATTGTACAACCCAACACATATTTAGTCATTTTAGTACTATGAGTCCTGAGCTGAATCATCAACCAACACGGATTTTGGAACCACTGCCCACAAACGTTGTGGGATATGGTGTGACGACTTGGCTGGTTACTAGTTGGACTTGAGTTTCCCACACGATTAGATTAGAGTACCACAATACAAGGTAAGTTGATTCCGAGCAAGTAGGGAAACTATCGACAAATGCAATGGGAGATCTCCTCCCTAATGTCACGCTCCGAGCATTTTGTGGCCATCGGTTGGGCAAGGATGTCTCTGGGACAAAACCTACTTGGTGTGCTGCTTGCTCAAGTTCTTGGGCCTCGTCCATCTTAGAGTCCGGACGACCAATTCACCTGCCTTCAGACCCACAAAGTGCCTGAAGTTCTGATTCCATGTCCCTTTTGGATGGATACGCTATCCGGGCACCTGAGAAAAGACTCTTACCACATGATGGGTCTTTACCCCCCTATCCCCGTACCAAAGTGCTCAGAACCATGTATCAACTAGCTATATGTGTTTCTTGGTTTAGTTTCACCCATCGAACCAGCACGAGATATCTACCAGCTACCATAAACCCACTAACTCTGGGGGCATCACATTCTACCCATCCAAGGTCGACCAAATATGAATTGCAGTACTGTGGTAAATCCAATAATACACCATCCCCAAAATCACCACTTTTATGGGTGGAAAAATACCATCCCAAATTGCTAGGTTTATTGGGTTGCCAACATTCATTCACTTGTTGACAAGTTGGGGTGAACTCAGGAACGTTCCGTTCCGATATAGTCACGTCTGTGTTTTTGTTTATCGATCAAGCGTTCCCTTTGCCCAAAAATCCCATTGTAGCAACCCCCAAGAGATAGACAAGTAATTGATCACTTTTTTCGGACTTTTTCCAGAGGGGTGAACCAATTCGTTGGCGAAGTTGATGAACATACCCTCTGGTAATTTGTTACAGTTCGCTATTGAACATGGCCAATTTAGTTCGTTGACTTACCCAAAAAAAATCATGGTGAATTTCAAGTTCGCAAACTGTTAGTGTACCAGAGCGTTCCAGGGGAGAACCACCTCGTAGATTATTTTTATCACATTCTACAATGTTGCCCCCCTCCATTTTCATGTTTGTTGGTTTATAAACCCCATGAATGCCTCAAGTTACTATACGTCAAAAAAATATTCTATTGTCATTGTCATATTGTTATATATGACATATGTAATATTATGTGTTATACAGCAAGATTAACTATCGGTTACGTACGCGTCAACTTAGCTATCCCTATCGGGCCCCTTTTTTGATGGATTTGTTTGACCATCCACCACTGGCTCAATCCAACTTCACCATGGCATCATCTCATCTAAAGATCCGGCTATTTTGATAGTCAAATATATGGTTATTATATGGTTAATATGGTTAATATATGGTTTATAATAACCTGGTTGGTGGTGCAATGTGCCCATCTTGAAAAATGATGGAGTGAAAGTCAATGGGAAGGATGACATCCCATATATATATGATGGAAAGATAAACAAATGTTTCAAACCACCAACCGTTTACTAATCACTAAGTGTTCACAAAAACAGTCCGGCTATTTTGATGGAACAAATCATAGACATTTGACCTTTCCCCAACCAAACATGGACTCTGCTAAAGAGTGATCATTTTCAGGGTCACTGTTAGTTGAGGGGATGGTAAATCTGGCAAAATGATCAACATCTGTATACTCTCCGGTAATCAAACATGGAAAATCATGGAAAATTCCCGCATTTATAGATGATTTTCCCATTTAACACCTTCATTTAGTTCGGGGATTTCCCAGATAGCCACGTTTCAGTCGTACCGCTGGTCTCGGCACCTTGCAACATGGCATATTCGTGGCACGAAGTGCAGTTTTGCGCCTCAATTGTGTTCGAAACCATGTATATACTCTCTGGTAATTTAACATAGCTATGGAAAATCACCATTTTTAATGGGAAAATTCACTATAAATGGCCATTTTCAATAGCTATGTTAAATTACCAGAGGGTAGGTTGGAAGATGTTTTTTTCCACTAAACGCTGGCGAGCTGCTCAGGGTCTACATTAATTTATTTGCAAGGGAAGGTCAGCCACGACATGAACACTTGGAAACATGTGTAATGTGTAGATCCTTAGCTCTGTGCTTAGTTTACGTCAATATGTATTGGTTTGGGGAACAGGAAACAACGACAAAGAAATACGGTTGAAACATGTTGAAACCATGCTTTTAATCATCCATCATTCAGTGGGTAAACCCTTTCAATCTGCGCCGTATATATGCAGTTCTGTGAATATAAAATTCAGGCATGATGAAACTCTAAAAACATAACAATGTGTATGAATGAATGTGAAACATTGTGAAACATGAACAGGTACGGTATAAGTAAGGGGACATGTCAGAACTGGAGATAACATATCAACATATCAATCAGGCGGGCGGTTTGGTGAGCGGTTTGGTCTTTTCGAATCCCCTGCAGCTCAGCCTGGGCATCTTTTGACCGACTTGAGAGACGTCTGCGCGACTCGCGCTGACTTCCGCTCGCCTGCCATTGGATGTGCTCCAATGTACGTGACAGTTTGTGGACGCTGGCTAAATGGTAGCGCTCCGAGATTTGCAGGGATCCAATCCTGAAGATCTTTCTCCAGCTGCTTGCTGTGCTGAGCTTGCTCAGCCAATGCTGAGAGTGTGTCACGAGTGGAAATGTTGTTAATTCTCCCAAATGCAGTGGTTTTCTAACTCCAAAATAGGATGGTGAAAAAAACCTGATGGGAGATGATAGCCTCATGAAAGCCTCGCTCCATGATACATACCATGTTTTGGTTCCGGTGATTTTCTCAGCTACAAACCTCCTGCATTTTCTTCGGGGATATCCCAGCTCTAGCAGCTAGCCATGTGAAACAGTACCGGAGGGTAAGCTCCACTCAACAAATAATTCAAGGTGGTGCCCCCCATCGAAGAAATGCTTGTTCATGACCTAATGTCCACCAACTTAGGAATCATTAAAATCATGAAGATCACTAAACCCACTAAATTCTGTCCCTCGAATTCCATTAGGTTCCAATGTGTATATATATATACCCTCTGGTAATTTAACATAGCTATTGAAAATGGCCATTTATAGTGGTTTTCCCATTAAAACTGGTGATTTTCCATAGTTATGTAAACGTTTACCAGAGGGTACTGTATATATAATCTATACCCTCTGGTAATGAAACATGGCTAGCTGGAACATCCTTCATAGTTGATTGTCCTCAAAATTCCATGTGTGACGGGGACTTCCAATTGCCACAATGTGAGGCCCCCAGTTCGATAGCGTTCAGTTGGTGAACATAACTCCAATTTCACTATGGTTTATGGTATTTATAACGAACTAGTTACTGGGGCGAATCTAAACCAACTTATATCTTGCAGTTAAGGCCATTTATTAGTTATAACTGGTTATAAATGGAATTATACATTCTATAAATGGTGTTGGAAGTACTTATAACTGGTAAAGGGCCATAACTGTGGGACTTTCAATTGCGATGTTTGATCCAAGTAACAGCTCCCCCGCAGGTGCTGCAGGTCTTATCGCAGTCCATGCAGGTCTCACCGCCCCAGTAGGTGCCTGACACTACGATGGGAGCCCGAAGCATCGGTGGATATCACTAATACTGGTTGGTGGTATACCTACTCCTCTGAAACATATGAAAGTCAGTTGGGGTTACTATTCCCAATATAAGGAAAAATAATCCAAATGTTCCAAACCACCAGCCAGAATACGTTAGCCATGATGGATATTCATTGATATTCATGAATATGTGCTAGTCTCTCAAAAATGGAACCATATGAACACCGAACTCAATCAAACATTAGATTTGATCAGCGCAAAAAAAAAGAAGCTTAGAACCGATATGGCACCACCCAAAGTTGAGGATTCAACCATCGGCACTGGGGATTCAACATGATTCAACCACCAAACTTGAGATAGGCCCGCAACAATGGTGATTCATTGAGAAAAACATGTCGTTTTCCCATGGTTGTCCCGTGGTTTTCCCATGGGCTACGGGTCCAACCTTGGCATGAAGTGTTCACACATGTTGACAGTTGGCACCCGGATTTGCTGACCAGGGGTCCTCCAAAAACAACAAAATGTAATCCAAGCAGATTCCCCGGTCATGTTGTTTAGCCAATGGGAAAATAACAACAACATCTTCAACAAATCCAGGTTTAGTAAAAATTATCTTGACAGTAATCTAGTCCCATCCCCCCAAAAGAAAGCTAACGTTCATTGTTGGTAAATGGACGGTCTTCCCCCCATCTCGCGGCTGGATTTAACCAAGAAAAACGGGAATCGTCATGGGAATTGACCCAACCTGAAAATTTCACATAGCCATGACAGCTATGAAACATTTTTTATTTACAGATGATGATTGACCTATTATATACAGTGTATATATATATACACATAATATATGTATATATATATTATATATATATGTATATATATATATTATATGTATATATATATATTATGTGTATATATATATATATGTATTCCAATGGTGATTTTCCATCACAAAGTGCAAGAAATCCCATGGCAAGGCCGCCTTTGGGACAAATGCATTGACCTTCATGGGCCACCTTGGAGATGCCCCAGGGGTGGCCCACAGGGTCAGAGTTATGGTCCAAAATGCCAGTTATACGTCAGTTATAACCCCATTTATAGAGTGTATAATCCCATAGAAATCACCAGTTTTAACTAATTTTTATGGCCTTAACTGTGAAATAAACCCATTTATGGAATAAGCGCATAGAAATCACCATTTAGAACCAGTTGTGACTGGTATTTCATGGTATTTCGGGCCTTCACTGTAGATACAGAGGCAAATTTACCAATTTTCGCGAAGCTTATAGATTGGACCGACCCTGACCTATATTGTCCTTGGGTATACTATTCATTCTATTTGTTGCAATCTACCTACAGGTTCTTGAGGAGCCTCAAATTCATCAATAAACGAGATAAACCAATCGGAAAAGGACATGACACTGCTCCCAACTGACCTATAGAGACTGCTTAATAGCGGCCTAAAAGACTACTTCATGTGCTGAAACTTTCTGGGCACGATGAATTGTATCGAAATTCGCCCAAAGATATGGTGACCGTGTAGGAGTGGCAGGGGAAGAAATCCGATGGAACTAAGCGATCCCCAAATCTGTAGCAACCTCTCCACCCCCCAAAAAATAGTAACCTCCTAACAAAATAGTGACTAACAAATATTGGCACCTTCAGCAACAAAATAGGGAGGCAAGGGATTACGAAGTGCACCTTCCACATTTTTGGGTTTTCCAGCTTCGACATGGCTATGAGTCAAACATCTGGTGTCCGGATGACACCCTAAAATATCTTGGATTTATGGTTGTTGATGCACCAAATTTCTGGAATTTTAAAAGGTTTTGGTCCATCCCCGTATCAACCATCCAAGTTAATGTAGATTTTGCTCAATTCCAACACCAAATAAAAACCGTAGTTCCCCTGTAACTATTGCACATGATGCCCCTGTTTGACCATTGCACACATGCACATCTCCTACATCATGGTCAGAAGGCCTGAGAATGGTTTGTTTAAAACCATGGTCAGTCAATCAAACAGGTTATGATTTTTTTGGGGGGATATCAAGCTATCAAACCCATCCAATAAGAAAAATACTCAGCATTCTAACATTGGTGCAATATTTTTTTCGGAAAAACAAACAAGAAACACAACCTCGTTGAAGCAATCATAGTAACAATCACCTAATCAGCCAACAACCGCATTCTTCCCTGCGAGGTGGTGCCCCGCAGTTATGTTGGTTTTTAAACCATGTATCTATAGGGAGCACGGCCTTTAGATGGCCGTGTTTTTTGTTGATTCATGGGATGTTGTTGACCATGTTTGGTGTGCTCTGGCCAAAAGGAATTCGTGCGATTTTAGTGTAAATGCCGTGAACACCTTAGTTCCAAGCAGGAAAATAAAAACAGTCGTTTCGCCTACACGAAACCTCAATTTTGGGGTTTTCTTCATAGCGCCCAACTAATTCGTATTCGCAATTTTTTGGCCGTCTTTTGTTCACAGCAGCGCTTCAAGTTCTTCCAAGAACCTTTTAGGATCTGGTTTCTAGCAAGCTTACTCACCAGCACCACATGAACACATATTGTGTCACCAGGGGGTGCAAAGTGGAATGTCCACTCTCTTTGCATTTCAAAACCATGCGAGATGGCAAGAAATCTTTCAAAGACTTACAGTAGCGTAGCATGACGTATGTGTGAAGGAGCCAGTAACGTTATTATCCCACCCCACCCACCCCACCCCACCCATGAATACATGCCCCAACAGACAGCCACGGTGTAGCATCTACTTCATGCGCAAGTTCAAATGAACGTTAATACATGCCCCACCCACCCCACCCCACCCCACCACCCCACCCCACCCCACCCCAACAAAACACCACGGCCGTCCAAAGGCCGCGGTCCAACTCTAGCTATATCTACGATAAACCATGGTGAAATTGGAGTTATGTGCACCAACTTAGCGATTTAGCTCACTGGGGCACCACCAACCGTAGCTCTGAGGGAGCCATGGAGTGATCCCCACTCTGGCTGCCCAGGGGCCATGTTGAGGCTTTCATGGCACTCGGTGCAATAATCAGCAGCGCCTGCATGAGCAAAACATGGAAGTATCACAGCACAGATTCATAGAAAATCAAGAAAACCATGAGAACTGGCCACAGATTTGTTATTGTTTGTTTGGGGGTATCTGGTATATTATATATATAATATACATATTATATATAGATATATAATAATATATATGTTTGGGATACCCCATTACAAACCATTTACCAAGGTAAATTCATGAGATAATGGCGTTTACCATGGAGAACTTAGGTTGCAGATGGTTATACAATCAAATGATTGTTTCAGTTTGGCAAGTGAACTAAGTGGGCTGATCAGAATCCGCAGCTATGGCCGTGGGGTCAACACTTCGGCGGCATCGCACAGATTCGCCATGGCAGAGCCGACCATGTTGGAACCATTTTGGGGTCCCCCATTTATGGAATAAATAGCAAAAATTAAAAACCATGTGACAATTTATGACTGGCAGTCAGGCCGTAACTGCAGCCATCTGATTTTAATTGTAGCTGAACATTAGTGGGATCTGCCTGGTGTGTTGACCATCTTCCTAGGGCGACATGTGGCTACAGTATGTCTGCAAGGACCCTGAGTTAACAGACTATAGTTCAAATATGGTAATGATATATATATATATATATATATACGTGATAATAACATATTATAACTACAGTAGAGGTCAGATAGGCATAGGTAATACACTATAAACAGTACCTGACACGTTTTCGGAGCAAACAAATGATGACAACGACCATGGTGATCACATTTTTGTTTACAAAGTAATGATAAACATTCTTCCAAAGTGGGGCCACTGTTTGCGAAATTGCTAAGTTGGTGAACATAGCTCCAATTTCACTATGGTTCATGATACTTACATACTTGAATTCGTGAAATTTATACCAACCAATGTTAAGCAAGATAGCCATCACTGCCATCGGCAAGGACGACATTTTTTCCCACGGCCTTTACAAGCAGAGCAGGGCTTCTTGCATGCAAGACCTGCAGTTCCGAAGTCGAAATGATTATTTAATTCACAGCCTCAATATCACCCATACTTAGATGGGCCATAGGATTAGCTAACTGGCTAAGTGGGTTGTAACCCACTGTATTCCAACAAAATGTATTTCTCAACTAGTTAACTGAGTCCATGGCCCATCGAAGTATTGGTTGGTTCAATGCTGTGATCGAGAAAACACATGCAATTACAAGGAACTATAGCTGCATTACTCAAACAACTGCCCAAAAAGCTGTCAATAGTTTTGTGCTGCCAAGCCACCCTTAGAATATGAATTCGAGCAGAAACAAAAGGAGTTGATGCAGGCAGAAATGTAGCTTTCACCGATCAAAATACAAACACGGGGATTGAACACAACTAAACCGGGTCCAAAAAATAGTTAAAGTGACTAAATATATCAGGTCTGGATTTCCAACATGTCTACCATATACTGTAAAATACTGTATTTGTTTGTCTAATATACATATGTATATAATATATATATATATGGGTATGGATCAATACCTATTAATACCAGCTATTTTGATGTTCACCAGGGGTACAACGTTTTGACACACTGCCATGTATGTATATATAATATTTAGGATTTCACCAACTCCTCTCTAAGGTAACCCCCCTTATGATAAGCCAATGATAGCGAGTTCATAAACACAAACTACTGTGGAGATTTCCGAAAAGGGGGGTTGGCCAAATCCCCATGATGGCTATAAGTCAAAATTGGGCACCTTAGTAATTTGATGGGAAAACCATAGGAACATGGTGGTTAAATCGGATTAAATGGGATTTAATGGTACTTACCCTCTGGTAAACTAACATAACTATATGGAAAATCACCATGTTTAAAGGGTAAATCAACTATTTCTATGGCCATTTTCAATAGTAATACATATGTTAAATTACCAGAAGGTAGATGGATAATTAATACTGAACGATATACTAAAATCTGTGGTCCTTGACCCATGCCTATATGGATAGCCTGCACCCCTTGGTTGATCTTGGCTCAAGAATCAAGGCAAAACATCAGTGCTGGACGAGTGACAGCTTCGTTCCAGTTCGAATTTGCCAGCAGGGCACTCCTTGATGCACTTGTTGCCGTCCTCGGTGTGTTTCACACGCGAAATCTAAGGGTACCCTCAACAGTACCCTCACATGATGTCAGTAGGCCCATTCTTGTAAATCAAGCCTTATCATATGTGCAGTTATTAACCATCATCACCCCCTGATTGCCCATTATCCAAATTACCCAAAATAACTATGGCAGGTCTTTAGATACTCTGACCAAAAAAAAAATCTGGGAAATCTATGCGGATTCGTGCATTGTTTGGGCACTGCAATCAAACGTGGCATTTGAGAATCTCCCATTTATATAATTATAGAAATATAGATCATCTTGATATATCTGGGTAAATTATAATATTTCACTAACCTGAATTAAGGCCATTTGGGGATGATTTCCCTTACTAACCATGATTTACCCATATATATATATATATATGTTCTCAATAAAACTTTCATTTATGCGGGATTTACCCTTGCCATGCTTGATTGCCGGAGGTTAAAATATGCCCATTCATGGCAAACAATTAGTTAGCAGTATTTTTTGCATTCTTCAATTTGTGGGTTGACCGGTGTTGACCTACTCAAGCCCAAACTTTAACCAAGAAATGACATGGCCCATATGCGCGATGTTGAAAATCCTTGAACACCATATCTGGTTGGTGGTTGACCTACCCCTCTGAAAAATATATTGGTCAGTTGGGATGATTATTCCCAATATATGGAAAAATGTTCCAAACCACCAACCAGATATAAATTGGCTGTATAAATTGCAATTCATTCCCAATACACATTGGGTTTCGACCATCTGACGAGACTCCTTCACGTCATCTGCCTTGCAGGAGGTACAGTTGTTGGCCGAAATGGCGCCTCGGGACATTTTCGACTTTTCGGCAGCTGTTGAACCGTTGAACCCACCATCCGTGCTTAAACGGGGTTCAACAGCAAGGGTATTGTCATATTGTCATCCATCCAATCATGGGAAAACCGTGGAAAACCATAGGAACATGGTAATTTGACAGAAAGAAGGGATAATTTAATTGGATCTATAGTATTGGAATCACTACCCTCCGGTGGCGTCGAACATGGTTCGCTGGGAAGTCTCCGAACTCAATGAGACAAACCCATCTCATATTGTTGGTTTTTATATGTTTTATGTCCCTTTATAGCCCCACAATGTGTTTTTTTGGTTTATACGCCCATGTCGTTAATTCCCATTGTGGATGGTTCATCCCCACTACGTGCTCCAAAAATCGCAAGAGTCGGTGGATATATCGCCGTGTTCTCTGTCATCCTCTATAGGGTCGTATGTTGGTATGTAGATGGTGGATCTGTGCGCGTGAACTTCTCCGAAATGCTAGCTCGGTACACCCATTCGGGCAGCACTTCATTCGGACAACAGCTGCTTGGAAATCTCTGTGATCAAGTTCCAGTCCTTCTGATCTGCCTGCTTTTCCATCCGGCGAAGTTCTGGTCAAGCACTTGTTCAATACTTTGGGACGTGTCTTCGACTTCAAAGGCGCCTTGGCATCCTAGGAAAGTCAAACTGATGTCCATCAAATACTATCCTATGGTTGTATGGTAAAATTTCAATAGATTGGCCAGTCACAGGAAAAAAGATCGCTGTATTAAATATGCGATATTTCATATGTACATGGGTTTACCATATAAGGATGTGCAGAATAGTTTTTTATTGCTCAGGTTTTGGAATTTATGTTGGCTTTCTTTCCTGGTACCATATGCCTTGTATTTGCAACAGTTTGGAACCAGAATCTGTCATTTTGCATGGTATGTGCTACATTTTGGCATGGTCACTTTGCATTTTGCATGGTATTTGCCACGTTTTGGCACTTCAACCTCTCATTTGCATGGTATTTGCTACATTTTGGTACTTCAAACGTTCATGTGAGTTTCTTGAAATTTTCTTTAGGGTTTCATTTAGGGATTCATTCAGGGTTTCTTTAGGGTTTCATTTAGGGTTTCATGTAGGGTTTCATTTAGGGTTTCTTTAGGGGTTCTTTAGAGTTTCGTTTAGGGTTTCTTTAGGGTTCCATTTAGGGTTTCATTTAAGGATTCTTAGGTTTAGGGTTTCTTTAGAGTTTCATTTAGGGTTTCTTGAGGGTTTCATGTAGGGTTTCCTATCAGGATTTGTTCAAAGGTACATGTGGGTTTCTTTAGGGCTTCTTTAGGGTTTCATTTTGGGTTTCATTCACAGTAAAGTTTCTTTAGTGTTTCATTTAGGGTTTCTTTAGGGTTTCATTTAGGGTTTCATCTAGGGTTCCATTTAAGGTTTCTTTAGGGTTTCATTTAGGGTTCCATTTCAGGTGTCATTTAGGGTTTCTTTAGGTTTAGGGTATCTTTAGAGTTTCGTTTAGGGTTTCATGTAGGGTTTCTTATCTTGATTTCCAAACGTTCATGTGGGTTTCTTCAGGGAATTCTTTAGTGTTTCATTTAGGGTTTCCTTAGGGTTTCATTAAGGGTTTCTTTAGGTTTCATTTAGGGTTTCATTTAGGGTTTCATTCAGGGTTTCTTTAGAGTTTCATTTAGAGTTTCATTTAGGGTTTCATTTAGGGTTTCATGTCAGGTTTCTTTAGGCTTAGGGTTTCTTTACAGTTTCGTTTAGGATTTCTTTAGGTTTCATATAGGGTTTCCTTTAGGGTTTCTCTAGGGTTTCATTTGGGGTTTCATTTAGGGTTTCTTTAAGGTTTCTTTAGGGTTTCATTTAGGGTGTCATTTCAGGTTTCATTTAGGGTTTCTTTAGGTTTAGGGTCTCTTTACAGTTTCGTTTAGGGTTTCTTTAGGGTTTCATGTAGGGTTTCGTTTAGGGCTTCTCTAGGGTTCCATTTGGGGTTTCATTTAGGGTTTCTTTAAGGTTTCTTTAGGGTTTCATTTAGGGTGTCATTTCAGGTTTCATTTAGGGTTTCTTTAGGTTTAGGGTTTCTTTACAGTTTCGTTTAGGGTTTCGTTTGGGTTTCATTAAGGGTTTTTTAGAGTGTTGTTTAGGGTTTCTTTAGGATGCCATATAGGGTTTCATTAAAAGTTTCTTTAGGGTTTCATTTAGGGTTGCATGTAGGGTTTCTTATCAGGAGTTCTTATCAGGATTTCTTTAAGTTTCTTTGGGTTTCGTTTCACCTACGGTGTTTACAAACAGGAGAGAGTAATGGCAACAGAAAAGAACCAACATAGAGGCAGTAAAGACAGGAAGCAAAGAAGCAGAGGAGCAGGAAGTAGAGCAACAACAACACATGCCTGAAGAAAAGAAAAAGTAGAATAGTAGAAGCAGAAAGGCACAGAAGCACAAAAGCAGAGAAGCAAAGAAGCAGGGAACGCAGATAAGCAGGGAAAAAAAAGAAGCAGGTAAAGCACAAAAGCAGAAGAGCACAGAAGCAGGGAAAGCAGAGAAGCAGACAAGCAGAGAAGCAGAAAAGAAAAGAAGCAAACAAGCAGAGAAGCAGAGAAGCAGGAAAAACAAAAAGCAGAAAAGCAGGAAAGCATAGAAACAGGAACCCAAAACTAAATCCAAAACCTGCCGCAAAAAAATACCCAAAATAAATAGCCCTCCTTACCACAATATCTAGATTCTCCATTGCAATGTTTCATTCTCCAAGGGTAATGAACAATCCAAGATTATGGATAAGAAATGATAAGAATCATTCCCAGTAAACGACTCTTTGCAGCCCAAGTGAAACAATCAACTCACAAAGGTTCTGCACCTTTCCATGTTAGCTCGACAAAAACTCGTGGCTTTTTTTGTCTGCCGGCAGAAAGGGGAACCCCTCAAATCCACTAGTTGATCGTTTTACCTGCGCGGTTTTGCAATTTTGGGGTATACACCATTTCTGGTTGGTGGTTGAGCCCTAGCCCTCTGAAAAATGATGGAGTTCGTCAGTTGGGGTTATGAACTTCCCAATATATGGAAAAATAATGAAAAATACAATTCATGTTCCGAACCACCAACCAGTGGGGTATACACCATTTTCAGACAAACCCATATCATATTGTTGGTTTTGTGTCCCATTACAGCCCCACGATGTTTTGTCTTACAATGTTTTGTACGCCCATTTCGCTCATTCCTCATTACCATTGTTGATGTTTTGTTCCCAGTACGTCCATCAACTACTATCCTATGGTTTACCGTCAAATCCATTAAAATATATAGTCACGCTAAAAATTGATCGCTGCATTATAATATGATATAATGTGTAATGTGTATATATATATATATACATATTTGTACATATTATATGTACAGTATATACAGTAAACACATCCCCTATTTTTTAAAGGGGTTTACATGGGGCTTACCACATTCGTCGTCGAATATCTGTGATCTCAGTGCACGAGATCCCGGTTCATCCTAGTTGCAGGTAGCACAAGAAGTACTGCATACGCGGCAATCCTGCTCAGAATGGGGCCGGATTTGGGATTTTTAGCGATCAGTTTCTATTTTTCAACAAAGATGTGTTTTTTTGTTCTAAGCTGGAATCAGCTGGAAAAATATAAATCATACAATGTGGGGCCCCAAATGATAGGTTTCTAACTTGATTTGCAACTACAATATACTACAATAAGATACAATAAGTGTTAGGGCCCCACATGGTTAACTAACATTTTGCAACTACAATGACTTGTTGGGACTGGGACCCATGTTTTTCCAATGGTTTTTACGTTCCCAATGATTTCCCATGGAAAATAGCATGGAAAATAGCTATGACCTTTGGCCATGAACCATGGAACTTAGTAACTACAATGACTGTTGGGATGGATATGTTCATATTACCAGAGTTATGATGACTGTTCTAACATCTTAGTAACTACAATGTATGAAAATGTATGATGGTGGATATGTTCATACATTTTCCCAATGATCCTCCCATTTGTCCCAATGAGTCTCCCATGATGTCCCCCATCATTTTCCCAATGCAAGGTGGTGCCCCAGTGAGCAAAATCGCGAAGTTGGGGCGTTTATAACTCCAATTTCACGAACTGGTTTCTGCTATAGATTCATATCGACATACAAAAACAAACTGGTAAAAACGACAAAACTAAAAGAACATCACATTGGCAAGCGTTCCCACCAAAAAAGTGTTCCCATATGATTCCCATATGATTCCCATATGATTCCCATATGATTCTCATATGATTCCCATTTCTGCTTCACCTTGCCGAAAATCTCACCTTGCCCTCCGGAAACTTGCCATCAGGGCAGGGGTTCACGCAGCTGGATTCATCCAGGAAGTCACCGCCTCATCGGTGGAATTTCTGGGGGAATCATAGGGAAACCCGGGGGAAAACATAGGGAAAATGGTGAAAACATAGGGAAATCATGGATTTATAGCTATTTTCATGGCACAATCATGAGGAAACTAGGACAATCATGAGGAAATCATCGTGGGATCATGAGAAAACCAACTTGGATAACGGCACTGAATGCGAAATCATGTATGCATAAATGAGGATCTCATGAACATGTAATATATACAATATTATACACATACGTAGTGGACCAGCACTTAGAATATACAATTAATGTATATATAATGTAATTTGGGATATAACCCCAAAATTCTTAGCCAGTGACAAGTTGGATGAGGGTGGGATGTAACTGAATAGAGGCCCTAAATATCCAGATGCATATTGGGGAGGTAATTAGCTGGTCATCCCACTTAGTAGCTGCTTGGCAAGTAGAGGAGACTTATCCACCAGGGTTATTCACTATATAATAGAGGGAGATCCTCCTAGTGGGGGGTGGAATACATCCTATGCATAGTTTAAGGTAAAAAACGTTGACATCTTAGAGTCATCTTAGGACATAAGAATATCCATGGATATTCATGGTACCTTTGGTGACTTGCCTGGTGACTTGCAAGGCAGCATGCTTTTGATTCTGCACATACTTTTGCAATTATGGCTGGAGGCTTTGTATCTCCTTATAGACTTGTGAAGAATGATCGGGGCCGCAAATATCCTGTTCGCATGGGTACTTGTCCCTCATGCCAATCTGAGCTTGATTTCATGCATTGGTGTTGGAACTGTCCAGATATCGAGAGAGATGTTGCATCCTTGTGGATGCCCGCGTGAGCCCCTGCTTGCCCGATTGGGTTGGCCCTGCGTACAAGATGAAGGTGGAGGTGTCTATACCTTGCTTTATCTTGCTGACAGAAGAGCCGCTGCTATTCAATGGAGATTAGCTCACGACCAATCTCCCGATGCTTGAACAAGAATGTTGGAGTGTGCCCCGTGGCTTAGCTTCTGTGGGCTGCTTCATAAACTACTACACACCTTGGGTGACTTGTCTGGTGACTTTTTGGTGAATTGACTATCCCTTTCTTCTTTTCCAGATTGTGATTAGTTGTGCTTTGATTGCGACAATGCTGGGAGCATTTTCTATTGCTTGACATGAACGCTGTGCTGGAGACGGAAGTCATTGCACCAACCGACCTTGGAGATCTTCCCAGTCTGATGTCAAAGGAGTCTGTGGAAGGGAGCTGCCACGAGCTGCACTTGTTCTCCGCATCATGTGATTGTATGGGAACTGAACGTCAAAAACTTAGTTCGGATTGGTTCCACTTGGTTCTTGCTTGGGATTGCAGTCATTCCTTCAGGTCAATTCACCAATAGATGGGAGTACAATCCCAATAAACAGCCACTCAAAGGATTGGTGAAAGGAAAAAACATGCAGGAAACCTTACACCAAGTGGTGATGCATGTTGTACATACCATGTTTTTCCATTTTTCGAACCTGAAAAGGGTGCCTTTCCTCAGTACTGAAGTGGGGGCTCAGCAGTAACCCTTGATCAAAGTCCGGGAAGCATCACACGAAAAGTGAAAAATATCCCTATCCCATCATACTGGTTGGTTGATATTTCTATGAAAGAGGCCATGACAATCCCCACTGCCCAAGCGATTTTTCTAAGCGATTCATAGTATTCAAAATGACCCACATGATCCATGAAGCAAAAATGGAACATTAAGATTGGGATTTAATAATGAATTCCTATTAGAATAGTATTAAAAAACAATTCCCCAAACTTAGGATTTTTGATTTTTAGTTCCAGCTGTGCTACCAGCTACCATCTTTTCTTCAGGTTCCAGTTTTCAACTTTTTTGTAGGTTACCTATGGTTTATGGGGGGATATCAAATATTATATCTATAGTTAACAGGGGTTACAAAGCAACTTATACTTGGGGTCACTACTTGCGAGTGCAGTTGGGGCGAAAGCCATTGGAAACCCATAAAGGGTTGAAACCCCTCAAATTGGGATATTGGGCCACTATAACTATGGTGATGCAACCACTTGTACATGGAACTGCACCGCCAAGTAGTAGCTTATCTTCCATGAAAGAGTCGTGTTTGGGGTTGTACAATGTGGTACCCCCCAGCTATAAGTTGGTTTATAACCCCATCAACTATAGATATATCTACCATAAGTCCTGGTTATTGGAGATATAAACCAACTTAGCTATCTATGGGGCACCACTATGTAGATACTGCCTATTTGCTAGTTGTAGGGATATAACCATTGATCAACCTGTCCTTCTCTTTCAAAAAAAACTGCATGTCACTAGTTGTTCACTCATTCCACAAAAGGCCCGGAAAGCAAACATATCAGTGTTTCAAACTTCCCGCCACAACAAGTTGAAGTTTATGTGGGCTTCTCTGAAAGATATGGGGGGAAATCGCCTCAATCCAATGGTCCATGAGTCAAGAATGATCGTCCATCTTAAAATTCGCTAAATCCGGGATTGAAGCCCCATTTTCAGGCGCATCCCACTTACCCCATACTGCTGATTCCACAATGTGGTATCCCCCAGTTATAAGTTAGTTTATAACCCCCATCAACTAGTTCGATATATATATATATATATACCATAAGTCCTACTTATTGTAGTCATAAACCAACTTAGCTAACGAACTGGGGCACCACCATGCATATCCCCATAGCTTCTCATTATTCCCATTGATAACGGATTTTCCCATAATATACCCTCTGGTAAACTAACATAGCCATGGAAAATCACCATCTTTAATAGGTAAATCAACTATAAATGGGCCATTTTCAATAGCTATTTTGACATAACCAGATGGTATCCCATGATAATCCCTTGTGAATTCCACGCATTTCTGTGTGAAGAACTCTCGGAACTGCCACCGGCCGCTAAGCAACTGTTGCACGTGAGGCAAGAATCTCAGTAGCCGAGAACAAAGGCCGAGTCATTCAAAAAAAACATGGCAAACAACACAAAACAAACCACGGCAGAAGAACTAATGGGAATATTTGGACACTGATATGGATATATCATAATGTACAGTCATCTAGCAATCTATAGTTGGAATTATCCCCTCTTGGTAATTTAATCTAGTTATGCAAATTCACAATGTTGCATGGGATATAGGTAAATCATGGTAAATCATCAAAAATCATGCAATTTTAAAAATTAAATAATCAGAGGGTAAACCGGCAGAACACACAACAGGGAATGGAAAAGGGAATGAACCCAGGGAATTAACATGTAGTGATTGGGGTTGAACAGTGAAACAATGAATTTCAGCAACAATCTAGGGAAGTGAATCGAACAGACAGAATTCAGGCAACACAAAGAGGATTGAACCAAACAAAGTGGGAATTTCAAGGACACACATGGGCTTGCAAGCAAACCTGCTGGTCAAACCATCACCATAAAGCATCGCGGATATGAAGAAGCATAGGCCAAAAAACAACTATATACCCTCTGGTTATTTAACATAGCCATGGAAAATCACCATTTTATAGCTAGGTAAACCCAGGGAAACCATCTATTTCTATGGGCCATGGCTTCCATGGCTATGTTAAATAACCAGAGGGTAATTTAGAATCATCCAACATCTGGTAGATGACACGCCCAGAAAGTTGTGTAGCAGCCTGTGATCTTTTAAACATCTATATCTCCAGATATAGACGTTTTAGTGCGTAGATTTATCCATCATGAAGACATGCAACAACTATAAATCATAATATGTTAACAACATTGGTTTCTATTAGTAAGTACAATAGAAACCAATGGTAACTACAACTTTTGGTAACAACCATAGGTTTGTAGTTATCAATCATAAGACTCATAGAAACCTATCGATCTTGACAAACCCCTGCCGGTAAAATCCCCATCAACCAGAATATCATGGTCTACCCTTAATAATAATGGTAATCAATAACTAAAAATATTGCATATTACCAATCCACCAACCAGATATATGAGCTATGGTCATCCATCCTATATTGGGAATCATTACTATGGGTATATTAAACCCTATTGATGGGTGTATGACCATCCCCTTCTACGAGAAAAAAGCATGTCTTGACCGCGGCACATATGTTTGCAAATATGAAAGTCAATGGGAAGGATGACATCCCATATATTATGGAAAAATAAAAAATGTTCCAAACCACCAACCAGATATAAATGTCGATTGGGATTGTCATCCCATTTCTAGGCTTGGACACCATCAAACCAAAATGAAACCACCAACCAGATCATCATCGATTGAAACCACCAACCAGATCCTAAAACGGAGGTACGTTAGTACCACATTTTTGGCCATATTTATCATATTTTCTTGGGATATTCCCTGAAATTTAGCCCTGAAAAATAGGCCAAACATATATGGAATCGGTAGCTCCAATAAATCGCTTCCTGTCCGCACTGAGCATCTCACTGGCATCTCCTTGGAGCCGGGATTTTTGTTCGAAAAAAAATGGGTGATTTCTGGGTGATTCAATGAGATCTTTAATGGTGATTTACTGAAGAAATATGGTGGTTTACTGGGATTTGTTGTTGAGATCTTTCATGGGATTATGGTGGTTTATTGGGATTTAAACAGATCTTGAATGGTGATTGAATGGGATTTTAATGGATTTTATGATGGTTTACCTCGGTTTAACCAATAGAAATCGTGATTTAATGGATAAAGATCAGGATTTGAGATTTCACAGACAAAATGAAGGTGGTGAGTATAAACATACCAATGTCAAATGTACAGTGTAAGGATACAGTTATAGACACCACAAAGCTTAGCTAATCCAATAGAAACGACAACTTGGCTAACTATGGGGCAACACCACGTACATGAAGTACCTGGGAAAATACATGTCGGAATACAATAATTGTCCATCAACTTTTACCTGATCAGTCATTTAGCTTGCTCTCTCATGGGGCTCCCAACATCCGGATCAAATCCAAACCACAGCAAACATGTGCGTAAACTTTATACAAAAGAATGAGGGTTGTTCATGAAATAGTTAATGGTTGGTTAAATAAATCTAGCCCCTGGTTGTCTCACTAGCAATGTTTATTGGCTCAGGATACCGACAAAAAGTTCAGTGAGATTGTTCCCAACTACTATTCTCCAAATATTCCTGTAATTATATGGTTAAAACCAAACACATGTAACACATGTTGGCAGTGTGTTTCCAGTAATACATATTGGTTAGCCACAATTGTTGGCATCAAACTTACAATCGTATACAAAGAGTTATGACACTTTTCCAGTTATAAGAAAGTTATAAGTTATAACCCATGTATGGAAGAAATAACTATTTATAAGCATAGAAAACCGGTTATAACTGGTATCATTGCCAATCTTAGATACCCTGCCAAAAAAAAAATGCTGGTTAGTAGATATTCCCATTAATACCAAAAGGCTAAAGGATTAAAGTACCCATCTGAGATTGACCTAGGTATTTGGGGCCATAACTGTACTGAACTCTTATTTTCGGCAGGGGCTCTGGAAACTCTCCGGACGGACCAAGGAATTCAGCCGAGAAACCAGCACAGGTCGCACAGGTTGCATTGCAGTTCTGACAGACTCGCTGAGCATCTGGGAACTTTCCCTTCGGACCTGGGTGCGGTGAGGGTTGGATGTGCAAATGCCATGGAAACTGGTGAGTAAGACACAAACATGATACTGATAATGAAAACCATCAATTGTGGGATATCTCATGGGGTATGTGCAAATGAACATGAAAAAACTTTGGGTGTGTTTCACATTTTCACAGGATTATATCTGGTTGTTGGTTTCAACCCCTCTGATATGGAAAAATAAAAAAAAAACATGTTCCAAACCACCAATCAGTGATTATCAAACATCATTAACCATCATTAACCATCATTAACCATCATTAACCCTATATAATCCCTATCAAATCGCATGAAAAATCCCTATTTGTTGCTGGTTCCAAACCACCAACCAGATATAAGCCATGCGTTCACCCAACGGGGCCCCGGCACGACACTTTGCAGGTGGACCCATCCAACACGGCGCCCTCGGGACAGCTGGTACAATTGCCTCGGGACAGCGAAACGACAAGGGAACTCACCGTGATTTCATATGGATTTCATCATGAAATATGGTTATTATATGGTTAATATATGGTTAATATATGGTTAATATATGGTTATTATATGGTTATTATATGGTTAATGATGGTTAATATATGGTTATATGGTTATTATATGGTTACTATATGGTTAATGATGGTTAATATATGGTTATATGGTTATTATATGGTTAATATATGGTTAATATATGGTTATTATATGGTTATTATATGGTTAATGATGGTTAACATATGGTTATATGGTTATTATATGGTTCATATATGGTTATTATATGGTAAATGATGGTTATTATATGGTTATATGGTTAATATATGGTTAATATATGGTTATTATATGGTTAATGATGGTTAATGATAATCTGGTTGGTGGTTGAGCCCTACCCCTCTGAAAAATATGAGTTCGTCAGTTGGGATGATGACATTCCCAATATATGGAAAAAATAAAAAATGATCCAAACCAACAACCAGATGAGAATCTATATCGATTGTAGGGAAACTTACGCATCAATTTCACCTTATTTCAGATGAGCAATGACAAACAAGTAATATTTAGTTGCGAACTGGTTTTACTGGTTTGCTCATAGCTAGTGCCATACTGGATTCGAATGATCCCTTTTGAATGGGCATTGGTTTTTGACACTGCTCAAATTGGGGCTTAACCAAGACACATGGGGGTTTAAATAGATTTGATTGTCAAGATCATGGGGATAATGAATGATAATGATCTTAATCGCACTATAATTGGAACATAAATGTAGGGGTAGCGTTTGTGGGGTTATACTCCAATTTTAAATGGGATAAGCACATAGACATGGGACGAGCGTGTCCACCATGGTTATGAACCAGTTACGAATCCTTATTTGGGATGGGAACGATTTAACCAATGACAATGGGGATTAAAACGGATTGTAAGGGGATGTAAGGGGGATATAATGGCGATGTAATGGTTATGAGTCACAGTTTCTACTGCCGGCGGTGCCCAAAGTTTTTTTGAGCAGTCAATGGTGATTTATGAACCAGCAAAAAAATTGATTTACGCAAGACCCATATGGAGGTTTCCTAAAATGGGGGTACCTTCAAATCATCCATTTTCATGGGATTTTCCATTATAAACCATCCAGCTATTGGGAATCCCCCATATGGAGTGCCTCGTTGCTTTTGATGTTAGCAAAGTTGGTGGAACATTGGTCTATGGAGACCATTGCCATAGGGGGTAGCACCTTGTATACGTATCCGTACATGAAGGAGTCCCCAAACGATCGATTTTTGTTCAATCTGATGGTTGATAATTAACATAACTGTTGGGTTTGGGAATGATTCAAGAAATTTTAGGGTATACAGATGTATACAGATCGAACTAGTGAAGTGAGTAAACTGACATATATAACATCATATAACATATAATTGGGAGATACTGGGAGGACATCACTTGATATGCTCGTGTGATTCCAACCAATGGCTCCTTCGGGAAACACCCGGCCGCATCAACCGTTTGGGTCACGCATCAACAGTTTTGTTCCGCGGCATCGATCTGTGCCATTGATTGTAAATTGGCCCCTAAAAGCGCTTATGCAGTTATGCATATCATATCCACAGTCCGTATATTGCATAATATGTAGGCTGTACCAGATATTGTAGCTGGCAGCTGGCATTGAAAAATCATGTTTAACCCATCTAAAATCTAAGATAACTGGCACCTATTTCAATTTGAGGATGGGTCAATACCCATCAGACCATTGTTGTGGGAGGTACATCCATTTGAGGAAACTACGACACAGCCCAAGTCATTGGCACACCATATCCCCATCGTTTCGCAAAAGAAAGCAACGAGACGAGGCATGTGGCGGCAAGGCAAATGCAGAATTGAAGCGTTGCGGTGCAGAGGAGATCCGACATCTTGAAGTGGAACAGCCTCGAGGACGGAGCTCAGCCAGCAGCATTTGCACTATTTGGGCATTGTCCCTCCACCAGGCAATGCATCACACGTTGCAGGTCGCGCGCAGCAATTGCCTCGAAGAGCGGCAGCGCTAGATCAGTCCGTTCCGGGATGGCAAGAAGGCTTATGCGAACGCTGTTGCGAAAGTTGCAAACCTGTCTCAGATTCAAAAGCATCTGAAGAACACGGTTCACATCAGAGGAGTCCTCAAAATGTGGGTAGTTTGCAGCGGGATCCAAAGCTGCAGTAACCTCGTTGCCAATAGTTTTGGCGTTTCTCAGCAAATGCTTTCTTCGGAGATGGAACAAAATGGAACAGGCGTGTATGACAGCCATGTATAATTCGCAACCATGGACCGAATGAAACACGGACCATCATGGAACATCCCAATCTAAATTGAATGATTTAGGGGTACAATGTGAGGCCCCCCAGTTATAAGTTGGTTTATAAGGCCCATTAACTATAGTTATAGGTACCATAAACATCATAAACCATAGATATTGGAGTTATAAACCAACTTAGCTATCTTGGGGGCCTCACATTGTAGCCCTATTTTAGGAAACCTCCATTTATCAACCGAACAAAAATGCTGCCGTGTTACTGGCTGTGCCGTCACAAGTCCCGCATGACTTGTTACATGCGCGGCAAATCCTGGCTCTGGAGAAAGTCTGACGTCTTTGGGGAGCCTGGGATTAAAACCGTTCCGTGGTTCCCTCAGGTGGTGATTTTCCGGAGAAAAAACATGGGATTTGTCGTTGATTTTCATGTTCCGGGGTTGGAAAACATGACTCAAACAAAAACTCGGGTTTATGGCTTAAATGTATCGACGCTACGCCGAGTTACTTCATGTGATTTCCATTGATTTCCCCCAACTTAGCTACATAGTGGTGCCCCAGTTCGATAGCTAAGTTGGTGCCAATATCTCCAGTAACTAGGACTTGTGGTAGATATATGGAACTGGTTGATGGGCTTATAAACCAACGTTCACATCACTGGGGGGGTACCACTAGTTGTAGGGGGCATCACCTTGCGAACGATACCCGGATCCGGTTGATGCGGATCACCGGATCCTCCCAGCCCAAGCCACTGATACAGTCAGTGAGGCCCCCCGTCACGACTGGAGGATCATTCCACTTAGAAACTGGCTACATAACATTTAACAACCATAGGACCATACTTATATATATACCTATAACATCTTATAACCCAATTATATATATATATGATAAGCCCATTGAATGGGGACGATATAACGACCTAACTAGGGTTATTAACCAGTTACTAAGTGGGATGATCCTCCAAGTAGATAACACCTTCAAAGAAAACCAACCAACATGTATCAATTACATCATATCAACTAGTATCCCATAGTATCCCCATATCTTTCATAGATTCAACAAAACATGGCCTAAACCTCTGAGGGCAAGATCTCCATCATATCCATGGCCACGACCTTCGGAACCTTCGGAACCTTCGGCGACCCCTTCGCCTGGCCTTTGAGGCCCTTGGTACTCCACATACTTTCCCAGGGGACAACTTGCAAGGCACTTGTCACCATCCTTGGTGGGGCTGACGTCATGGGAACACCAGGTTGATCTGGGGGGGTCCATAGTCATGGGGCTACCCTCAAATGGATGGTTTATAAGGGAACATCTTATGAAAATTGATGATTTAGGGGTGTACCTCCATTTATGGAACCCCCATATATATATATATATATGTCGGAAATTTCCTGGAATAATCACCACAACTTGGGGATAGATATTTCCCAGTTTTAGACAAACTCAAAAAATCGGCGCTCAGGCGCAAAATTTGCATCAAGTCGCGGCGGGATTTCACCAACAGAACTCACGTGGGACGGAAAGCAACTGGGACGAACCCCCGTAAACCCGAAACGCAAGTTTCCCTTGTCCCCTACTTGGAGGATCATTCCACTTAGCAACTGGCTAATTTATTAACCATATTACTTGAAACCCAGTGATATATGGGATCATTTTCAGCGGATTTGAATTAACTAGTATGTGGGATATTCTTACTTGGAGGATCATTCCACTAAACAGGCTGAACGTTAGATACCCGCGGAAAATAAACTATTTTTTAGCTGGGTAGTACATTTGACCATTGATGGCAAAAGATTAAAATACTAGTTATTACCTAACCAGTCGGTTGACCCAGTAAACTATCTGATTGGGTGAGTTTCACGCCATCTAAAATTCCTACAGCATGGCCCGTAGCTACCACTGATAAGTCAGGAAGTCATCCCATTTATGGAATAATCGGTCCATAGAAATAACCAAGGTGGAAGGTTTGATTGCTTATACTATATATATATTCATTGTATTCCCATGTTAGATGTTTTTTTTTACCCATGTTCAACTTTCATGAATCCCCGTGAATTAACATATGAAAGTGGGTCAAGTTACCTATATTTGTTATCATCTTGTTGGTGGCATATCTACCCCTCTGAAAAATATGACTTCGTCAGTTGGGATGATGACATTCCCAATATATGGAAATTCATAAAATTCCATGGTTCCAAACCAGCAACCAGATATCTCATTATTAATTGTTCCCAACTGAATGGGAATTCATAAAAATCCATGGTTCCAAACCACAAACCAGATATCTCATTAACCACTATTAACCACTATTAACCATTCCCATATGGAAATTCCCAAACCACCAACCAGGCCTTTTTTAAAGCGGGCTGAACATCTACCAGCTATGACTTGAGCTACGCCAAGATGCAAGGACGCGATCCTGAAAGCAGCTGCTGCATGTCGCCGGACCAGTGGCACCTTAAGATTTTTCGTCGTAGGATCAAAAGGCCCATGCAGGATGGGGCCCCCAGTCGATAGCGTTCAGTTGGTGAACATAAGTGGCTGAATTCTATGGTTTATGGTAGATATAACGAACTAGTTAATGGGGACTTTTTCATGGTTTATAAACCAACTAACATCACTGTGGGGCCCCATCCTGTGGGTTTGTGATGATTTTTTATTTGGGGGTTACATGGTTTAAACATGTTTAAACGTGGTTTCATATGGTTTAGATGGCCAATAGATGGTGTCAACATGGTTGAAGATTGTAAAACAGGGCGTGATACGCTTCAACATGGTGTTTACTATGGTGAAACATGCTTTGATCTGCTTCAAAATGCATTAAATACGGTTAAACATGATTGAATCTATATAGTTTAAATTGATTGGATATGGTCAAATTTGGTTTAAATCAGTTCAACATGGTCTAAAATGGTTAAGCTGGGTTTGATATGATTAAAATGCTTCAACATGGATAAAAAAAAAGTTCAATATGGTTAAACTTAAAGATGTGACAATGTGTCAGCATGGGAAATAACTGGAATAACCTAACTGGATTGTGGGCTTCCTTATTCTTGGACAACTGCAGATGGTGCTTGTGGGAGTCAATGTTTGGTGGGTTGCTATGGATGAAGTTGCACTATATAACCTCTATCCATCAACAGTTGGAAACTTCATATCTTGATGGGGAAATCAAATTGATTTGTGCAAGGCGGTGCCCCAGTTGTAAGTTGCTTTATAAACCATAGTAGTTAATGTTGGAAAAACTATAATAAGCCATCCCCCAAAACACCATAAATAGGTATAAACCATTCCCAAATGGGTGGTTTATGGCATTGTTTTACCCACATTATAGATATATCTAGAGAAACCCAAACGTGATTGGAGTTATACACTATGAACCAACTTAGCTAACGCACCACCTGTGGTACAAATTACATGTCCTGTTGGTGAAAACCCCGTAGTGAACCCTTCAGCCACTTGGTTCCCACAGAACCGAATCGTCCCTTTGGTTTGGTTGGTCAATATACGATTCCCCAGCTGATCGATTGGCACAAGCCCCAACCCCATAAAATCATCAATCAACCATCATTTCTCAGTTATGTATCCATTTTGGTGTATATATATATATATATATCTAGTTTGACAGTTAAAGCCCCTAAAACCTGTGAGCTGATCGTGTAAATCCTGAGATAAATCACCTGAAGATTTTTAATCCATGAATTCCAATCTGGTTGGTGGTGCCATAACCATCTTTAAAAATATGAGTTCATCAATGGGAAAGGTGACATCCAATATATGAAATGGAAAATGAGATTCATGTTCCAAACCACCAATCAGTGATTATTAAACATCATTAACCATCATTAACCATCATTAAGCATCATTAACCATCATTAAGCATCACTAAGCATCATTAAGCATCATTAACCATCATTAACCATCATTATCCCATATATGATGGAAAAAAATAACATTCATGTTTGAAACATCCCAAGCAGCCAAAAAAACAAGTTCCCCTTCAGATCCTTCAGCCGGCAGGTGGTCAAGGTGCAAGTCTTGCACAATTCGTTGCAGGCTTCGCACACCTGCTGGATGTTGGATAAACTGCGGCTGCTGAAGGAATCCACCAAACAAAAATCGGATGGTAAATCACAAATTGGGACATCATGGCTATTTTTACAACATGATATGCTATATATATATAATATAATATAATATAATATAATATGAGTGTGTCTGAAGAAAGGTGAATTATACCAATAAAAAAATCTAATGGGACACATGCTGATAAAACATCAAATTTTAGGTTTCCCTTCCGTGAAACCCATGTCAGCCTGAAGTACTTTGCTGAGCCAAACAACTGGATGGCATGAATGCTGTCATGATTCATGATGTCATTAAAAAACAAATGGTTGTGTCTGAACACAAAAAGGGTACTACTGTACCCCATCCCATCTACTGGTTCCCACATGAACCCATCATTTAAGTCCCACTTGAACCAACCGTCTCGGGTAGGGGGTAGAATTAGCCATAATTCATTAACATAATAACATAATTAACAATCAATCATAACATATCATAACAACATAATTAACATTATTGTTGATTATGGTTTATATAACATAATTTATCATAATCAATCAGAATTAATCATAATCAACCAACATTAACCACAATTACAAAGCTTCTTTCGCTTTTTTTCTGGCTTCCACTTTCTCTGCAGCTTCATCACTTTGTCGCTTGTTGCCCAGCACACGGCTGGGTGGGGCGCCGGGTCGTCGTTCCATTTCTCGTTGGCTTGTAAGAACGGAAGGAGTCGGATCAGCCTTCGGATCCCCTAGCATCCAGCGAACCGTGACGATATGCTCACATGCGTAGTGTGACCTCGCTTCGTTACAGGATGTCCAGCACTGTGGTTGCTGGCCGTCGACAACCCGCACGACGGACCATCTGTCAAGGATTTCCTGGAGCAACTCCGTAACCAGGA
Source organism: Cladocopium goreaui (assembly GCA_947184155.2). Taxonomy (NCBI): domain Eukaryota; class Dinophyceae; order Suessiales; family Symbiodiniaceae; genus Cladocopium; species Cladocopium goreaui. The sequence continues at coordinate 311,888 of CAMXCT020006757.1, read as the reverse complement.
TCTGGTGTGCAAGTAGACAAGCCAATATTGCTGACCCAGCCTAAGCAGTACGTTCGTACGTGCACTGTCATGAGGACTTGGTTCCAGAAACTGATTAAAATTTTATGAATCTCTCAAGCATGGTCCAACAGTTTCTGGAACAAAGTTTTTCCACGGTTCCAATGGGGAAGTTTCCAAGAATCAAAACATATTGCCACGGTTTTTCCAATGTTGATTTTGTGTATGTGATGTATCCTCCCTGGTGGCAAGATGTATCCGATGGCATCAATGGCATTCTCCTGATGGTCAGTGATTACAGTTGTGGCCCGAGTTATACCAGGTATACCATCTGGTTATTTGACATAGCCACGGAAATTCCCTTATAAATGGAGGTTTCTAGCTGGGAAAGTCTATTTCTATGGGCCATCTATACCATGGCAAACTGTTAGTCATAACCAGAGGGTTTTTTTCAGTTAGTGAAATCATCCCATCATCAAAAATGATAAAAATGGAATGATCAGCCGATGAACTGTTCACCATTTGTTTCAGAAAGTGCGTTGCTACAGAAGTCGTCTCATCAGCCTGCGGCGATTACCAAGGTCTTTCTGTAAAATGTACAATGTGAGGCCCCCCAATGATGTGAAAGTTGGTTAACAAAAGCCCCAGTAACTATAGTTATAAATACCATAAACCATAGTTATTGGAGTTATAAACCAACTGAACGCTATCGAACTGGGGCCTCACATTGTAGTGAGCTGCCTCTATTTTCTTGTTAAGAAGTTGACACAGTTGCAGGTAACTTCATGGCCAATCGTAGATAGCCTGCAACTACCAATGTATTTCTTTACCTGGTTCGGGTTCAATTCCAATGTTTGCTAGCTGAATCCCCATGTTTTTTTGATTCAACCCACTTCTTCTTACTTCTTGGTCAAACTTGGAGGTTTCCTAAAATGGTGTTGGACCCCTAAATCATCCAATTTAATTTGGGGATTTTCCAGTATAAATATCTATAAACTATACGAAAACCTTCCATGACTTTGGAGAGTTATGATGACATTACATAGTCTAGTTATAAGTTAGAATAGTTACAGTTATATAAAGCCCCATAGTTTATCAACTATAAATAGCCATTACATGCCATTACATGATAACCATCTGGTTATTTAACATAGCCATGGTATAGATGGCCCATAGAAAAAGATGGTTTACCTAGCTATAAAATGGTGGATCTTTCCATGGCAAACTGTTAGTCATACCCAGATGGTATTTATAATTGATAAACATGATAAACATGATGAACTATGGGGCTTATATAACTGTTGTACCTAGACTATGAAATGTCATTATAATCCAAAGTCATGGATGGTTTAGATAGTTTAGAACCATCCAGCGAGCCTGGGCTACCCCCATGACTGAACCGACAGAACGGTCAATCCATCGGGCCCATCGGTCCTTGCCAGCGGCGTACTTGCCAGCTGGACATTCGTCCACGCACGTGGCCGCATCTTTGAAGGTCTTTTCCGTACAGCCTAGGACGAGGCTAGGGGGGGTTGATTCATGGAATGTGTTCACTGGATTATATGGGAGACGTAACCTCAACTTGCTGCATGCAAGTGCTATTTGTTTGTTTCCAAAACAAATGCCAAAAGTTGGTTTATATATGCACTATAAACCACTTACTAAGTGGGATGAAAATCCAAGTAGGACAGGGTGGAACCATGTGAAACCTGTGTCTTTGTGGCCTGATTGAAGCCTCAAACATAGGGAGATTAGGGAGTGAACCATCCAGAATGTCGTGGTGGAATCAACAAAGATTGGTTTGTTAACACTCGGTTTCATGGGTTTCATCCTAGTTGTTGCGGCGGTTTACGCACATCGTTTTAGATGAGAGAGTAATGCATGCGTCTCAGTTTTACTCCCTTCACTTCGGGGGTCAGCGCACTATGGTTGGATGGAAAAACAGACTTCACCACTCAACAGTTCTCACCAGTCGCAACAGAAGATATCAGAAGATTCTACAGTTAAGGCCATTTATTAGTTAAAACTTGTTATTTCTATGGGATTATACATTCTATACATGGTGTGACTTGTCAGTACTTAGAACTGGTATAACTCAGGCCACAACTGGTGCTGGTTCCCTTTTTCCATTGGACAAAACAAACACAAGACCCTCACCATGCGGATGAAATTCCTGGATGGTCGACAGTGGTCTCAACATGGTCCAGTCCATTGGGGCTGAAATTGATGATTGTCGTTGGTTGGTTGATGATAAAAAAATGTGGTTTGTCTATCAAATATAATTAAGGGTTTTATGAGATTTTAAGTTAACTAAGAAACATGTGGATTTCATGGGATGTTTAGCCGATTTATGATATATATCTTGGTGAACATACCTAGAATAACTATGGCTTATGATACTTATCAGATGTTTTAACTGTAGTTACTGGGGTTTTCGTTCACCAACTTGTAACTGGGTGCCCACCTTGTAGCTCATTGTCATCTCTATCCCTACTCGTAAGGCATGTGGGAAATATGTGGAATATCACCCGGTTCAGGATTACGGATTGGATCTAATCTCCAAAAAAGCAAACAAAGTGGTGCTTGGTAGTCTAACAACCAATAAACTAAGTTTAACTATAAGTTTAACAAAAAATCAAACGACATCGTTCCAAATTTGCTGAATCTTAGAGCAACCCAGTGGTCCAGCCCAATGCTCTAGAACCCTGTGATATCCAATACATTTTTTGCATCGCATCTCCGTTAGAAATTACACCGTGCGACTTGATCATTACATATTTTTGAAAAGAACAATATTCAAAGGATCAGTCACAGTGTTTTATCCTTTGATGAAATTCTTTGAAGGATAGCCTTTATATATATATGATACCATCTGGTTATTTAACATAGCCATGGAAAATCGCCATTTTTAATAGGTAAACCATCTATAAATGGGGCATGTTCCATGGCTATGTTAAATAACCAGAGGGTACTTTTTGTTGGGCACCGATGACTGATCTCATTACTATAGCTTTCTGCAACGGATGTGGCACCTACGGATGATCCCACTAAGCCATGACTTTTTCTGGCTCCCATCTCATTTAAAATAGTTCTAACCCATGATTTTCCGATGATTTATGATTCATCATAGTTATACTAGTTGGTTGATAGGCTTCCATACTATGGTTTATCATAATCATATCATAATCTCCAGTAAATTTGGTAGCATAAGTCCCTAGAGGAACGAATCAACCATGGTAATTTTAAAGGGTCAGGTCGCTAAGATGTTTGCAGCTTCAAACCACTACTCCACTTTCATGACAAGTTTCTGGTGCAGTGGGTTGCATTGCCTGAGAGGATGACAAGCGACTGGCGTTTTGGGTTGTCGGACTTGGTGCCTGACCCCTCCGGCCCCTACCGATTCAGGGCGATTTAACATGTTTTTTTAATAGATGGAGTTCTAAAGTTCTAACCATCTCAACAGAAACAAATTTGTGAAGGTCATTAAACAAGATTGGCATTTGGTCATTGTCGCAGCAAAAACATGCAGCAGAATTGCATCAGCCGATGACTTCTGCCCAGCGCTTTGCTTGAAACTTGGGTGCCCGAAAATCCCAAGGGGGGTATCATTGCGTTCCCTACAATTATGGCCTTTAGCAGTTATAAATGGAAGTACAATTCCTGTAGTTCAGACTGACATGAGGTAATAAACCAGTTATAATTGTGGATGTTGAGGGCTATACCTGTACAATCCTGTACAGAAACTGCTATTCTGGGTCCGTGTTCAACCACAAACCTAGGACTTCCATGTTTGTTTTAGCCTTTGGGTTTCCATTCGTCTCATTCGGTTTTAGGATGTTTTAGGTATCTTCGATATGCTCAGCCAAAGGTCCAGGCACGCTGGAGTCCCACTTCAGTGGTTTATGGTCATGTCTTCCCCATTATTGATGGCTACAACTTGGGGTATCCCCATTTTCAGACAAACCATTTTCTCATATTGTCATGATTATCTCACATACAATGGTGCCCCCCAAACAATAGCTATATAAGTTGGTTTGTAACCACAAAACTATGGTTTATGATTGTTAAAACTATAGTTCATGACAGTTCATGAGGTTTACAAACGAACTTATAACTGGGGGGGTCACATTGTACCCATGATGGTTCCCTTAGATTTGAGTCAATTGCCAATCTGTTGAAGATCACGACTCCTCCACTGTTGATCGTACAATGTGGTACCCCCCAGTTATAAGTTAGTTTATAACCCCATCAACTATAGATATATCATAAGTCCTACTTATTGTAGTTATAAACCAACTTAGCTATCTATGGGTCACCACTATGTACACTCACCCAACAAAAATCCCGATTCTTACAAAGTGGGCCCCTCAAAAGATATATCTACCTTGGGGGCCCACATAACTCAAATAACGAACGCAAATAACGCAAATAACTATAGTATTCATGGGGTTTATACACCAACTTCACAGTGTGTAGATGATGCTGATTGATATATGATATATTCATGGTGAATCTTAGATACCTGCCAAAAAATATATTTTTTAGCTGGTGAGTACACTTGACCATTGATAGCAAAAGATTAAAGTAATTACTAGTTAGTATCGTACCAGTCGGTTGACCCAGATGGGGTTTATACACCAACTTGCTATTCCATATATGGGGTTAGACTTATAATTGGTAAAGTGCCAAAACTGTGTGTATATATATATATATATTAATAGCCTTCATGCATTTATAAACCAACTTCACATTGTGTATACAGATGATATGGAGGTTTCAAAGTCATGGGGGTACCCCCAGTTATCATCCATTTCTAGATCGGATTTTCCATTTAAAACCATCCAGTGGCGGGGTACCCCCTATGACTTTGGAAACCCAGTGACAGCGCTGCAGTCTTCGCCCAGTGACCTGTGCATGTGGCGCAGGTTTCGTGACAGACCTCGCAAACCTGGTCACGTGGCTTTGCGGACCATAGGGGACCATAAGAAACCATGGAAAAACCATGGGAAAACCATGGGAAAATAGTAAATTTCATGGGACGTATGGCCATGTATGGCCCTTTAGCCACTTATAGCCCCAGAAAAACAGTTGTAACTGGCTCAAAAAAAAATCATTTAGGTGTTAATTCATGTTAGTTACAGGAGTTATACTCTCATTCAGAACTGCTAAGGGCCACAACTGTAGCAGATGTTGTCCCGGGATCAAATAACTCCTGCAACTACGGTGACAATATATATATATATATATATACATACAAATATCACTTTAATCGTTTTTGTTGAGGTCGTTATACCTGGCTATAGAACGATATCTGTAATGCATTATGGGATATTATAGGTTGCTTCACATGTTTCTGAGATGGCTTAAGTCAGAAAAACAAACGGAATAGGTTGTAATGCGACGTGGATATAACCGAATTTTGTAAGCCGCAAATCTGGGAGTTTAATGGCTACAATGTGATACAATGGGACAGAACGTGGAATATTAGCGACAATAGATTGCAACCAGAGAAGTTTTCTTGATGTGGATACATGATGGGATTTAACCACGAACATTGCAAACAAGGCTTGAAACTTCCACAAAGTGACACCCAGTTTGTGAGATAAGCTGGTGGAAACAAGTAGATGGACTAATGTGTGTGTGTGTTTATGGTGGATATCTGCAAATGGCTGCATGAGCATAAACTAAATTATAACTGGCTGGGTGCCACTTTGCAGGGGTCATCACTAACGTCTTCTCCCAAAAGCTCTTGTGAAATCATGTCACAAGCTACGAGGATCCCTCTTCCCGGTCACAAAACACAAACACACACGCACACACACGTATGTATACATATACAATATATATATATATACTGGTTGGTGGTATACCTACCCCCCTGAAAAATATGAAAGTCAGATTGGATCATCATCCCAACTATTGGGAAAATAAAAATGTTCCAAATCACCAACCAGTATATATATATATCTGGGTAAATTATAATATTTCACTAACCTGAATAGCGCGGCCGTGTTGGGATGATTCCCCTTACTAACTATGATTATAGATTATTATAGTGAGGGAGGACAGGGTTCGGTCGTTATAAATTACCCAGATATATATATAGATATAGATATTTGGGATTATGGGATTATAATTGGATTATCAAATGGGATTATATTATATATATATAATACATCCTGGTGGAATGCGCTGAATCAATTCACTGGCTGGCTTTGACTGGGGTCAAGCAACTTACCCAGCTGTTTTGAGCACGGCAAGGTGAGGCCTCCAAGCGATAGCCGGATTTAGCGTGCCTAACTTGGTGAGCTAGGGATTATGGGAGATACCCTCTGGTAATTTAACATAGCTATTGAAAATGGCCATTTATAGTGGATTTACCCATTAAAAATGGGGATTTTCCATAGTTATGTTAGTTTACCAGAGGGTAGAAGTATAGTTCGTGGTGTTTATACACCAACTTTGTAACGGGGATGGGACAATGGTCACTATGGTCGCGTTGCATTGTCCATACCCTGATTCTTGGGATGATTATGTTGTAGACATTTAGAGTCACCAGCCTGAAATAAGACTATTGTGGGACGGCCTTCTGCATGCTGGAGCCTCGTCACACGCTCTGCGGCTCTTCTTGAAGCTTTCCAAATACACATGGTGCAGCTGGTGGAAAGACTTGCCCAGATACTCAACAAACACAATATCACCAACCCAGCCCTCTTCATTTTTGGGTGTGATCGAATGTAGAATAATTTTGATGCTGCGAGAAACTGTTTGGTGCTGCACCATCTGCCTTGTTGCCTTGTGAAGATCCAGACAGAATCGGTGCGCGTCGAAGTGCGGTTTGCAACCTCCAGTTCTGTGCAACATGAGTTTGTCCAGGAATTTTATAGATGGCCAAAACCCAACTTGAGAAAATCCACTTTTGCACTGTCAATCTGCACGCTGAATCCTTCTCAGCTGCCCAGCTGGCTTGTGTTGCTGGCAGCGGTGATGAGCCACCCGAGTCCGATCTGATCCCCCGAGGAGGACTGCGTGCCCGTGCTGGTCCACGTTGATACGCTCTTGTCGATAGATTAGCCCAAAAACATTCACTGCAATAAATTCACAGTGAGGTTTTTATCCAAATTATCCAAATTGATAGATGTTGTTCCCCACTATTATCCCACTATTAACCTATCATTGTTTCTTGGTTAACATCCCATGTCAAATGGTTCTTGCATGATTTTCCTATGATTTATGGCTTAGCGCCTCGCGGGTGTCCCTTGTGGTCCCCATTTCAGTGGCAATGTCCGTGCGTGTATCCCCTACAGTGGCCCCAAAAAGCCAGTTATGGCCATGGGACAAAATAACTCCTGTAACTGTTTAACAATATATCTCATAATCCCATGGCCAGAACTGTTGAAGGCCAGAACCGTACAATGGTTAAATCCATGTTATAGTTAATCACCCCACATGATCAAACCAACTTCTTGTTTCACGCTCAGTTCACAAACGATTTTGGTGCTTCAACGCACAGAAACACAGGATGGTTCCATGCCAGTACCTCTAGATCAACTGCTTGGATCATCAGCTTACCTGTATAATTTTATTGAGATTGCCATAACTTCAGGGCAAAATCAGGCAACATCCTATATATATATATATACACCTATAATCAGATCAACCTCCCATCTGATGTGGTTGAAGATATGTACGGCACCATGTGTTTAATATCCTAGTATTATGCTGGTGAAATCGCCTTTTTTGGTGCAGTCAATTGACCCCTGAAAAGATGCCAAACATACCCTCTGGTTATGACTAACAGTTTGCCATGGTAAGCCATGGCCCTAATCGAAATAGATGGTTCACCGTTCTTAATAGCATATGGCAAACTATTAGTCACAACCAGATGGTATGTGTTTTTCACTATTTGAGTTGGACTTGATATTTTTTCCCGATCTTTCCATCTTTTTGGATTTTCACAAAAATCGAGGCTTCCTAAGTCATGGGGCTACCCCTTATCCATCATCCAAGTCATGAACCGTGGGGATCCCCCATGGAAACCGTGGATTCCAATGGATTCTTATCATCACTACAGTTATGGCCCGAGTTATACCAGTTATAAGTACTAAGAAAACCCCATTTATAGAATGTTTCTCATCCCATTGAAATCACCAGTTATAACTAATAGCCATGGCCTCAACTGTAAAATGCTCAATTTCAGGACCCCAATTTCCAGACACACCCAGCTTAAGTCGTTCGTCCCAGTCCTCATCCCGCCTTGCCATTGGCGAAGCGGCCCTTGGGGCAGCTGCTTTGGCATTTCTCCTCCACCAGTAGCAACTCGCCCGTGCAAGCGGTGCATGACTCAGCCTCGAGGGCTGACGAGAGGGCCGACATTGGCCGTCTAAAAAGATGTCCCAAAAATATGAGCGATGTTCTCGGCTAAAAATGAGACTGTAACACACCCACGCATATATATATATATAGTTATTATATATATGTATACATATTGTATATATATATATATACACACACATACCTCAAACATGATCAAACTATATGGATGGGTTTTAGAACCAACTTGCAATTGGGAGCCCTTTCCTTTGGGTGTCAAAAACATGGGGGTATCAAACACAATGACATAGTTGATGATATAATGGGACACTTAACAACCCTAGCTGGGCTAGCTCGTCATAAGAATATACGTGGAATATATGTATGTATGTATATATATATATACATAGTGGGAATATAACTGATATATTTGAGATGTAGTTTGACATATCGTATGATTTAATGCAATATCAACAACATGGTGAAACAAATACAGGAAAGGATCCCCAAACAATAGTAAACTTGCTTTGATGCAACTACAAGAACTGTTACACAGCTTTTTCCGGCCTGGACATCTTTCTCAAGCGTGTATCTCTTGAGTGTGCGACCCTTGCCAGCAAACTTTGCTGAACATTTGATGTCTTATCGCAATTTCGAAGATAAAGACAAACATGATTGAAAAATATGAAGGTCATTCCATCCGACTTTGGCACGCCCCGCACACTTCGGCAGATCTGGCTTCAACCATGCGTGTTGTATCCCCGGTGTTTAGCCCATAGGATGTTTTAAGGTATCAGTGATCAGAGCTAGAGCTCAGACGAAGAAATCAGATCTACAACGGGATTTGACCCTGACAACCAATATGCTGAAACAGAAACTAAATTTGCCCATGGAGATTGGGCACTTGGATATTCAGATTTAGGAATGTTGCAGCATCGCAAGATTCAGCAACTATTCCAGCGTACAGTGGCCAAGTAAATCAGTCTGTGATATCATGGATACGGGACTGAAAAGGGGCACTAGTTCAATGGCCATTTCAGGAACCTAAATTGGAGGTACCTACCATATAAAAGCCCTATATAAGGCCTATGTAAGGGAATATCCCCACAAAATATGGCCTTATATTATACAGTACCTCCATGTTTGGATCCTGGAATTACCATTGACTAGTTTTGACCCTTTTGACCCATACTTGGTTGATACCGCTGTGAGTGATGGTCCGATACGCCCATACTGATGGACTTTGAACATATCGGTGAACATCTAAGACCTGGGGAACCTCTGATTTTGGTCCTTCTTAATGATTCACTATCCACAAATTTGGGGTATCTGTAACAGTATCTGAGTATCGAAATGTGACTAATGTGACCCAAGATTCATATCAAAGATCAAAGTTTGACCTGGATTGAGGGCATCAACTAAAGATGTTCGCTTGGAGAGTCTTGGGGGTCACTCCTTGCACAGCCAGATATCACAACGTTGCGAAACATCACATCCCATGTCATACCAGTATCTGCTAAAACTACATCATCTATGACAGATCTGGGTAAATTATAATATTTCACTAACCTGAATAGTTCGGCCATTTGGGGATGATTTCCCTAAAATAAACCATGATTCCAGGGTTCGGTCGCCACAGGGTTCGGTCGTCATAATTTACCCAGACAGATAAACTATCGTAAGCTGGTGGGTTTCAAAGCCATCTACTGGTGGGTTTTAGTCGATTTTTTCATCATCCCATGTGGGTCCAAAAGGTGTCTTTGAATCAAAAAATCGAGCCACCCACCCAGACATACCCGGACTACCCCAGGGATCCTCACGTCAAGCCTGGATTAAGTCCACAAGGCTTTGTTGTGGCCTGGGTAGTACCCAAATAGTGATCATCTTAGACTTTAGACTGGCACCATTTAGCTTGACCCAGATATCCGAAATGCCATAAACCCCCTGAAAACCCAGTGCTTAAAACCACAAAATGCTGCTGCGGCACTGTCTCACTGCAAGTTGCGCATGAGGTAGCACCTTGTTACAGAGGTTCACCAACTTTTTCCTGGTTTACCAATTCATTTTGCTATCTTACATGGGGAGAAAAAAAAGTATCATATTGGCTCATTGATGGTCAGTTCCAATTTTACGACTATTGGATATGTTGTTCCCATGAAAGTCCGTTCGGTTGAACGGATCGCCATTAAAACATGCTAAAACTACAATCTAAAATACAGGAAAGCCTTTTTTCCCAGTTATTTAATCGTGTATCAGTGTTTATGGGAAGCAAAATCGATGCTAAACCAAGTTATTGAAGTTGGTTTATCGTCTTTTTCATCTCATGCTTTTCTCATGCTTTCACCATCAATCAACCAGCCAATAGCGTGAAATAAGGTGACGATCCTAGAGATTTTCCCTCTGAAAACTGATGGAGTTAAAGTCAATTGGGATGACATGCCCTTTTAATATGGAAAAATGAAAAACATGTTCCAAACCACCAACCAGAAATGTTATTGCACCATAAAAATAACTGGTATTTCGGGCCATACAGTTAGGGCCATTTATTAGTTATAACTGGTTATTTCAATGGTATTGTACATTCTATAAATGGGGTTAATTATAAGTTATCAGTACTTGTAACTGCAACTGTAAAGGCGAATCTCCATCCCTTCGCGGTGGAGTTTAAGGGACAAGGTCGGCATTTGCCCTTCAACTCGAACTTCCCCGCAGGGCAACCTGGACGTCACACAGGGGATATGTCGGAGAAAAAAAACACCTTGGGAACCTGGAGAAAAATGGAGTAAAAGGCACTTTAGAAGTTATTTCTATGGTGAAATAAATGGGGGTCATTCCATAAATGGGGTGACTTACTGACTTATAACTCATATTTCGGGCCATAACTGTTTGGAATCTGGATATTATGTGAGAAACATCACTTTTTCTATCCTGGAAACACGGTTCTCTCATTTTGGGTTGGTATATACTGCAAATACGACTAGCCAATTTCATATTCATGATATGAAACCATATGGGCGTTGATCGCATGCATTTTAACTCAAACTCACATGTATTGAAAAGGTAACTTGATATCCGTGGTATATGTGATACATTTTTTGATATGACTGTAACAAGATCTGATTTGGGAGTTGACAATCAACACTGCTCAGATCATCACCCATAGGATCCATGTATGCTATATATGGTAACATTGGGGGTATATTGATGGTAAATGTTACCATATATACCATATATGGATCCTATGGGTCAAACATGAAGATTTAATCGTAAACTTGATGACAGAAAATCAGTGACAAACAGCTATGGCTCTGAACAGCTATGGGAATGGGATGAAATAACGCCTGTACCTAGGGTTTTTTTGTCGCTTAATGAGATTATAAACCAGTTAACACTGTTAAGATCTGTTAAGGGCTAAAAAAAATGTAATGACAAACAAACAAGTCTGAAGAATCTCTGATGACAAATGACAACAATATGACATTATGTTTTGACTTATCGAGAAAATAGGTTTGCTGATTAGGAGAGAAAACTTGGTTAACATCATTTGAATGTAAACTCTTCATTACCAAGATTGTGGCATACAGTGGCATCGCACTAGCAAACAAAGGAAAATAATATGAGATTAAAATTCAATATAATATATATCATATATCATATATATATTCAATATATAATATATTTCAATATATCACATATATATGTATATAAATATCATATATCAATATATCCTCCAATTTATGGTTTGATTTGTATCCAACTATCCAACTAAAAAATGGCGCGCAGTTCTCGTGGCGCGGTAGGTCCGGTCCGACCGGTCCCATGGGGATGGTCATTCGATACATTCAATGTCAGGCCCCCGTTGTCGTTTACGAAGGCGTGAAGCGTTGAGGTTCACATAACTCCAATATCTATGGTTTATGGGGTTTATAACTGGCCAGCAACACAGAGAGTTAATGTTAATGGTACGCAAATAACTATAGTCGAAACTATGGTACGCAAATAACTATAGTATTCATGGGGGGAATCTAAACCAACAAACATAACTGGCCAGCCTCACATGATAGTAATCATCAAATCTTCCCTTAAAATTGCTGTGAGTGGAAACGCGCGGAAACCGGAAGTCTGATTTTCTGCTTGCATAAAAATCGTCCATTATGCCACAATGTTTACCATTATGTTATATGTCCCCAGTGAATATGACCATGTTCCATCCTTTTTTGGCTACAGTATATTTTCCATATTTTTTTCCATATGGTCTTTGTGTATTTATTTCCGACTTGGAGATGCACTTTGGGTCAATGGGATAACAGTCATCTCATCTCCATACAGTACGGTTATCTACAGCTATATGATCGTACACAATTATGGCCCAAAATACCAGTTATAAGTCAGTGGAACCATCCCCTCTATAAAAGTAACCACATTTATAATCAGTTATCCTCTGGTTTTTACCCATGGAAAATCACTGTTTTCATAGGTAAATCAACTATCACTTGGCAATTTTCCAGCTCGCAAACATTAGCAAACTGTAAACGTTTACCAGTCTTGTTTCATCACCATCTCCGCCTTCCTGGATCCGCTCTTGTTGATGCAAGACGACGGAAACAAGACGTTTTTCGCTAAAAATCCCATGACGGCAATGCCCGCTATCAACCCATGACATTTCCCCATAAAAAAAGGTTATTTTATGTTATTTTCCAGTTCTATCCCCATTCATTCCAGATATTTTCCAATTATTTAGTGGCTAATCCCCATATAATCATCAACCAATGGGGCGTCAACGGCGTTCCATGGGTACATCCGGTACATCCCATGAAATCCACAGGTTTTGTTGGTTAAGTCACCATCTTCCTATGGGTTTAGCTATCGTAAAAATGTGTAAAAATGCTGGCACCCAAGATCCACATCGTTATAACTGGCAGGGTCACAACTGAAATCTGAAGATTTCACCCATATCCCACGATTTCCATAGATTTTTTGGTTTTGTTTGGTCAATCCCCTATGGGATCCATTGGTAAATCTGAATTCCACCATTTCTTGTTGCTTAAGTTACCCTGTTCCTATAGTTTTCCTATGGTTTTCCTATTGGTTTTCTAAGGGTTTCCTATAGTTTTCTATAGTTTTCTAGGGCAGTCCTATGGTTTTCCTATAGTTTTCCTATGGTTTTCCTATGGTTTTCCTATTGCTTCATCCCCAATCTCCATCAAAAGCCAAAGGGACTATCCACACAGCTGCTCTCATCCAAGACCTGCTCGGCAGTACAGCTCGTACAACTCGTGGCGGAGCCTGGCCAGCGTCGCGTCATGTGAAACGTGGCACTCTAAAAAAACGACGTTTCGAGTGCTTTTTGAAACTTACTTTCTGGTAATTTGTTACAATTTGCTATTGAAAATGGCTATTTCTAGTGGATTTTCCCATAAAAAATAGTGATTTTCCATAGTTATGTTATATAGTTTACCAGAGGGTAGCCATCAAAAACATGGGGAAAATGATGGAAAACCCTGGGAATCTGGTTCTGAAGCAGTTGCGAAGTCAGATATATACTGTATATATGCTATTTGGGACGATTTCACCTATGAAATTGGGGATTTTTCAAGCTGGGGGGCCAAGTTTGATAGGTAAATAGTGAGTTAAGCTGCAAAAGTTAAGATTAAAAACCACGCAATCATTTGGACATCTGGTTGATTTTTATGGAGTTGGTGGAAATCGCTGGGTGACCTGTTGGGCCATGATTCAAATAGGCATAGGATGGAGGTATAAATCAACAGAACTAGGAGGCCCCGCATTGTAGACACATCATCACACACATGAAGATTAAACAGTAACACTAGTAAGATGAACATGGCATCAACCAAAAGCCGTTTTGTTTTGGGAAAATGTGGAATACAAACCAAGCAAAGTTGGGAATATAGTGCATGAGTATCCCAAAAGGATAATGATGTACTTGGAAGATCACAGAATTAGCAAACTGTTGCTCACACTCCAGTACTCAAACATGGCTTGCTGGAAAATCCACCAGCAACAGTTCAAGGATTCTCCTGTGCATATATCCATTTATTATAGCGATTTTTTCCATATGTTTTCCATGTTTCCAATGTTTTTCCCTGTTTTTTTCCTATTCAATTATGGGATTTCTCACAATTGCCGGAGAAAAAGTCACCGCCCCAGGGCCCGCCCTGACTCTCTGCCTTCGCAGCTCTTGCAAGAAAGGTCACATCCTCAGTGGTGTCTGCCCGGGTCGAGCGATCCAATTGGGATTTCCCGATGGAGTGCGATCAACATCACATACAATGTGGCACCCCTAGGGATTATCATGGGATATCATGGGAAAATCCGTTATCAATGGGAATAATGAGAAGGTATGGGGATATGCCTAGTGGTGCCCCAAGTTCGATAGCTAAGTTCGTGCCAATATCTCCAATTTCACTAGAAATTATGGTAGATATATCGAACTAGTTGATGGGATTATAAACCAACGTTCACATCACTGGGGGGTACCACATCACATGTAAAAGATATAGCAAGGTAGTAAGAGTTATGGTCCTTTTATACCAGTCTATTAGTCACTCAAAAACGGCCATGGAATAAATTTCCCCATCTAACCAACCATTGATAATTGGTGGCTTTAGTAGAACATAGATTGTACCCGAGATGTTCCTCGCAGGAAGTTCTCCGTCGCGGTCACAACTCTCTGATTCGTTTCATCCGAAGAAACCGCATCCCAGCGGGTGCGGCTTCCAGCCCTTCGGCCATCCGTCTGAACCACGGTCCGAGTGAAGATCCAGGATCCAAGGGCCCTGAGAATTGCTGGGGCCTGCAGGGTCCATGTTGGCTGGATAGTATACGGTATACCTATATTTATTAAACTATTACATACTATTACACACATAATATAATTATATGTATATAAACAATGTGGTACCCCCCCAGTTATAAGTTGGCCTATAACCCAATCAACTAGTTCGATATATCTACCATAATTGTTATGTTATTGTTGTTGATCTTAGATGGCCATGGCGACCGAGTTGTGAACATGGATTTCATGATGCGCTCCCAATAGAAAAAACCCGTTGCGACATGAACGGTTGCGAATCGGAAAAAACATCAGTTTTTGAAATGTAAATCATAATGTTTATACTTTTATCATTTATACATGGGCTAAATCACCATAATGAAGGATAGTAAAATATAGTCTAAGTCCACAGACATGTTCGTTCCCAACAAGGCTGTAAATTGCAGCCGCTCATGAAATATCAGCCATGACCGGCCAAGGTGAAGGGCGAAACTTGGACCAGGCTAAGGCTTGGGGATGCATCCCAATGATGACCACAAAAACTATGGGATGACATATACAGGATGGGCCCCCACAGTCATGTTATTTGGTTTATAAACCCTTATAATCCCCATTAACTAGTTCGTTATATCTACCATAAACCATTGTTAAGCCACTTATAAACCAACTTAGCTATCTTGTGGTGCCCCAGTTCGATAGCTAAGTTGGTGCCAATATCTCCAATTTCACTAGGACTTATGGTAGATATATCAAACTAGTTGATGGGATTATAAACCAACTAACATCACTGGGGGGTACCACATTGTAGGTTAGATATGGATACACCACGTATACGTGGGGTGCACATCCAAGGCACAACAGTCCTTTTTAAAAGCTATCCAGGGCCGTGATTTGTCTTGCTTTATAAACGTTAGATTAACGTTAGATCTGTTGTCTCGCCATGACAAACATTGGGATGCAACATTGCCCTGACGGGGGGGATGTTCACCTTCAGAACTTGGATTTCTCGAAATGCGGACATTAAACTCACCAACAAACGGGGGAAAATGAACTCAAAACACAATGGGAGTTTCCTGGGGGTTAGTCATCAAAAAGGGAGATGCTACATGATGCTACATGGAGATATATGTACATTTGATGGAACATCCAGCCTTTGTAGACAAACAGCAGAGTGTGTTCATAAGGATGTTCCATTGCAGTGCTTGTGCCCGAAGGGTAAGAACCTGAATCACCAGTTGTACGTCCTCTTCGCAAAATCTTTCTATGCACATCCAACGACGAGACTTGGAAAGAGAACATGTTGAACCAGAACCTTAAGTAGTGAATTCCCGATTCTTGATATGGGTGCGTCTGAAAATGGGGCGGTATAACACCAATAATGATTCATTAAAAACAAAATGCATCTAGGGATATCCTATTTCCGGACAATCCCAGTTGAATATCTATCTCTTTTCATTCAAATATATACACACGTATATATATATTCTTTGAGTAATGTTATCATTCCCCATTGTTTGTTGTGTCAACCCCGTACCATTTGGATTGATTCTGCACGTGTTGTGACCGTGTTGTGGCATAAAGTTCTTACGTTTGTTGGTATTCTGGATTGCTTATCGTCAAATTGGCAGCTAAATTCATGTTTGTTTGATGGTCACCACAACGGCAAACATTATTTGTTGTAAAATGGTTTGATATGGTTTGATGAATAATGTTAATGTTGACCCTGGATTGTTTGACCCCTAAGCTGTTCAATTGTTAAAGTACCATGTGTATATCAAAACAGCATTATTGTGACTCATGAATATTGTGACTTGCGTAACCCCTACAGTTATGGCCCTTTTACCAGTTATAAGTCAGTGAAATGACCCCATTCATGGAATGATAAACCCATTTATGTCACCATAGAAATAACTGGTAAGGTTCACAACTCAATTTAACATAGCTATTAAAAATGACCATTTAGTTCGTTGATTTACCCATTAAAAAGGGAATTGTCCAGTAGTTTTTTGTATGTGTACCGGAGGGCAACTCATGCTTGATGAATAAACGATATCTCCAAATCACCTAGAGCTCAGACCATGAAGAGATCCAGGCTGCCAGGGTCTGTTAAACGACCATCGGATAGAACATGGATGCCGGTTATACTATCTATAAATAAATATATATATACATATACATACGGAAGTATCCTAAAATGGAGGTACTGGTACCCCAAAATAGCTGGATGGTTTATTTCATGGAAAATCCTATGAAAATTGATGATTTGGGGGTACCCCCATTTGAGGAAACCACCTTTTTTTTGGTCATTTAGTTCTTGCCCATGTTGGATGGTTCACAACCCCCTGAGCCGAAGTGGCTTTGGCATGTGCCGTCCACCGCATATTTTCGGCTGGGGCAGCTCCCAACGCATTCCTGAGAGGCGGACAGCTAAGCAGTGGTTGAGACCTGGTAGCGTGGTCGGGATAGAAATGAGCGTATTAACAAGAATGAGATATGTGTGTCTGGGTGTGTCTGAAAAATGAGGTACCCTCTGGTAATTTAACATAACTATTGAGAATCGCCACTTTCAATAGGTAAATCATCGAACTCAGGTACATTTTCTATAGCTATGTTAGTTTACTGGAGGGTATACCTGTGAACCTTGGAAAACACACACATTTTGATAAAGGAAACATGATGATAAGCCACTGAATTCCGTGACACATTCGTAGTTTCTTAGTTAACCCACAACACCACTGAAACCTACAATGTGGTACCCCCAGTTATAAGTTAGTTTATAATCCCCATCAACTATAGATATATCTGATATATCTATAATATCATAAGTCCTACTTATTGTAGTTATAAACCAACTTAGCTATCTAGGGGGCACCACTACTATGCAGGGAAAGATGAATAGAAATTAGGTATACCCATCGTCTATTAGAATCTCTTTGAAAGGTGAACAGGATGATCAGAAAGTCACGTGCGAGTCATCCTTAAGAAATACGCCTTTGATCAACAAGACTACTAGTCGAGTAACTATCTGATTTTGATGGGTAGACTGGGGATGGGGATATCCCACAAGGAATGTCCCTTAAGTACACCTTTAGTGAAACTTATCCATGCTCATCTCCGGTATGTGAAGAGCAGCGAAAAAAATCGCTACAAGGTGCTACGATAAATCAGGCAAAGGTTTGTGTTTTAATCACACCAATAAAATATATATATATATATATAATGGTGGTATATATCTATACATATCTATTATATACTATCTATATATCAATATATCTATCTATCCATCTATCTATCTATCTATATATATATCTACGATAAATCCTAACCAACTTCTTTAACGGCGGGGGGCACCACCATGGTTTATGGTGATCACCAAAAAAACTTCGATGGGGATGAGAAACCAACAAACATACAAAAGTGAGGACCCCGTTTACGATGGCTAAGTTGGGCGCCACAGAACTCCAATTTCACTCTGGTTTCTGATACTTATAATATTCTTGCAGTTATGGCCCTTTACCAGTTTTGCCAGTTATATAATCAGAAGTACGATATATGCCCATCTTATGGAAGAGTAACCACATTTACAACCAGCCACATCCGGTGAAGGGCCTTAACTGAGGTTTTTTTGAAGCCAACTTCAAACACCCCCCCATAGGATCAGCCAGGCGTCGTTTTCGTCCAGAAGCAGTTGTTTCCGCGCCTGCGGCACTGCGACGACTGGTCTCCATCCTATGCTTACCACCTTATATTTGTACCCATATAAAACATATGAAACAGGCAGATATATTAAACATGTTAGAGGGGTTTTCGGTACCTTGGTGCTACTTTGCTAGTAATCCCTTCCCCTACTAAATGTGCACCTTAAATAAAGAAAATGATCCAACTGTGGTCCAACCTGGTCCAACTGTGTGTTTTCAAGAACAGCAATCGCAGGCCAGAAGACCTCAACATGCGATTCAAGCCCCTAATAAAAACTAGTCAACCCTGGGGTGCATATGATCATATTATTGGGGTCCGCCTTTTGAAATCAAATGTTTTGTTTTCTTAATTAAGGTGTTGGTTTTATTATTCCGGAAAAGCTTCGAAATCCAATATCGGGCAACGTTTGATCTTAATTAGGGATTTTATCGATCTTGAAATCGATCCTCTTTTTATGTAAAGGTCTGAGATCAATTATTAGGGAACAGCTTGTAATTTAATTCCGGTTGTTGGCAATATTTCATATGGAATTTGAAGAGGTATTCAATCGATTTTGAAATCGAATATATTTTAATCAAAGCGAGGTTTTGATTTCATTACTAGGGGAAAGCTTGGAACTCCAACTTTGGGCATTGTATGGATTTTTAAAATGGATTTGATCAATTTTAGTTTTTTTTTTTTAAACTGAATTTATTAATAGGGGAAAGCTTGGAAATCCAATTGTTGGCAATATTTAACATGGACTTGGATAAAGAAATTGATTCATATCAGCTTTATTAAATTGTCCCCAAGCATAACCATTTATTTGGTCATGCAAGGCATGACAAATTGTTCAAATTGCTTCTGCTGCCAGAGAGTTTCTGGTCAGCAGTGCTGTTCAAAAAATACAAACTTTGCCCAGTCAGCCCTTCCATTGAATGTAAGTTCATTGATAGCCGCAAGAGCTGCTCCCACCTTCTCTGCATTGGCAGGGACCTCTCCCAGCTGAGACAGAATTGTCCCTGCTAGTTTGGCCTTGACGCCAATTGTCAGATCATCACCCCCGCCCTGCATCTGGTCCACGGGTCGTGTGCGGACTACCCGGCCGGAAGCCACCAGTCCAAGTGTCACACAAACTTGAGGACGACGACTGCTTGCTTAATCCGTTCCTGTAGGGGTTCCTTAAAACCCATGTCCTCCTGTTTACACAGCATGGCTGCGGAAGATCCGTTCTCTTGCGATTTGTCTGATTTATCTACTAAGAATGGCGATGTTCCATTGCTATGTTTGATTACCAGGTGGTAATTCCACTGGGTGAGGACCAAAGGCGCAGAGTTCCCTCCGGCAATCAAACATGGTTTCCTGACAAAAATCCTAAAACATCGCCATGTATAAATGATTTTGTTCCCCACTCAAACCCTCCATTCATGACATTTCATGATCAACTTCGGGGACATTTTCCCTTGCCTTAGATGACACGTATCCCGAACACCGGCGGTCCATCTTCGCCTCGCAGCTGGTGCAGTTCTTGGCAGAACCTTCACAGGTCCAACAGCTGTCCAAGGCGCATTTCAGGCATTTGTTGCCTCGGCGTCTACAAAACCATCCAGTGGATCGTGACTGGTTAGTGAATGGGCCATCTTATAACCCACCTGTGTATATTACAGTATATGTACAAAATATAAGATACAAATATTACTTATTATATATATAGAGAGATATAGATATGTATTGTGCAAATAGAATAACCCCTTTAAGGGGACTTACAATCATTAGGGTTATTAGCCAGTTTCTAAGTGGGACGACCTTCCAAGTAGGGTAGAATGCATATGGGAATAGAATATGGAAATGGAATGTCACCATTGGTTGGGTAACTGAGTAAGAATGGAGTATTTAAAGGTGGAGGTCAAAGTTTCTCTGTTTTTTTGGGCGGCATGTTAAACTGATAAACTAAGTGAAATCGAGTTTGTTATCAAACGATATGTCTTTTGATGGAGTTTCTTTTTGGCCCAGAGAGCTCTCCGGGTTCACCAAAAACAGAGAAACACTCTCAGCCGATTTCAGAGGAAAGGTGAAGTTTTACTAACCAAAAAAAAACGGGTTGGTGGTTTCAACCCCTCTGAAAAATACTAGTCAGTTGGGATGATTATTCCCATATATTATGGAATAATGAAACCTACAATGAAACCCACAATGTGGTACCCCCCCAGTGATGTGAACGTTGGTTTATAACTTATAACCCCATCAACTAGTTCGATATATAGACGGGGACACCCAAGAAGCAGATTTATGCCACTGCCAGCAGACAAGCAGATTGCTCAAAACCCTCACCACTCGTGAGGTTTATCTGCTTATTACAGTCCAAAATGCATTTATACCCCAAAGATCCAAAATCTGCTTATTACAGTTTAATTTTCTACTGAGGTAATTGTTACCGTGCAGATTTTATTGGGCGACGCCTGCGCCCTGGAATTTATTGGGCTACGCCCTGGAATTTATCAGGGTCAATGAAGGCTTCAACATTGGTGAACCGGCATGTGCCCTCATCTAGCATATCTGAGTGAGATGCCCGAACTTTTGTGTTGTTTTCGCAAGTCCACATATTTTCCTGACATCCCCAAAAATGGGACTTGACCCTTGCAAAGAACATATAAACAAAAAATAGACACACACACATATATATATGTATTTATTTATGTATGTTTTTAAAGTTGTCCATTTTGGTGGTCTTTTGGATTTTGCCTATAATATGCTCTGTTGTGTTGGAGCCTTCTTATCTACCATGGCGATCATGTGGGGTGTGACAAGCAGATTGTTAATCTGCTTATTACAGGTCCTTTCGGTTTCTTTGAACACTGTCCTTTGAACACCTGATAGTGTCCTCCTATCAAATGGGGGGTGATAAGTAGATTGACAATCTGCTAGTTACAGGTCTTGAATGTTTTGACACCATTTTATTTCAAACATTGAGAAAATGATTTTTAAAAGAAACTATGTAAAACAAAACAATGAAAACAATGAGAAAATGATGAACAACTATGAAAGAAACAATGAAAACAATGAGAAAATGATGAAAAAACTATGAAAGAAACAATGAAAACAATGAGAAAATGATGAAAAACTATGAAAAACATAATGAAAAAAATGAAAAGTCCATTATGTTTCCCGTTGTGGTACCCCGTTGTAGTGCCCCGTTGTAGTACCCCGGGTGGATGGGTCGAAGTCCTCGAGCCAGACCTTTTCAGTATGTGTTCATTGTTTTTGCAATGTTTTTCATCATTTTCTCATTGTTTTCATTGGTTTCATTGTTTTTTTCATAGTTTTTCATCATTTTCTCATTGTTTTCATTTTTTCCATAGTTTTTCATCATTTTCTCGTTGTTTTCATTGTTTTTTCCATAGTGTTTCATCATTTTTTCATTGTTTTCATTTTTTCCATAGTTTTTCATCATTTTCTCATTGTTTTCATTGTTTTTTACATAATTTTTCATCATTTTCTCACTGTTTTCAGTGACTGCAGGGCCATCACCATTCATTTGCAAGAGGCTGTATAAAATCGCGGACTATCACACACACACACACTGTGGGACACACACTTGCTCAGAAACATATATATATATATAGTACATATAATTATATATATATATATATATACATATTTAGAAGAAAAAAACAATCCACCTTTTGGGATTGACCTGTAAGAAGCAGATTCACAATTCCACCACTTTTCCCAAATTCCTGGAATCTGCTTATTACTGAGTCAGTTTTGGGGCAGGTCATTTTTGGTAGGGTCTTATTTTAGGAAAATCCCTGATTTTGAGGTGTCATAAGCAGATAAAAATATTCTTATAAGACGTCCCAATCTATATCTATACCATAAGTCCTGGTTATTGAAGATATAAACCAACTTAGCTATCGAACTGGGGCATCACTATGCATGATTCTTTGGGGGCCGGCTATTGATACACCATTTTGATTTGTAGCCATGTTGTGCGCTCACAGCATCCGCTTCGATTGTTTACATATTAACATGTTGATATCAAAACATGGCAATGGAAAATCACCAAGTCAGTAGATGATTTTCCCATTGATATAGCCATTTCATGCCATTTCGTTCGGCTCCAGATTATTGCTGAGATGCCAGTGGCCGGAGGATAGGTTCGCAACGGACAGGCATCCGAGCAAACTCCTTTCCAAAAGAATTTCTCCTGACCAACAAAAAAGGGCCCCACAAATCCAGGATGGACCGAAAAAAAGGGATTATCACAATGTGGTCAGTGGTATTCCTGCAGTTACATTGTTTCCCATGATTGGTGGTTAAATCCCATGAGAAACATCCCATTCAACCCCACATGAAAGCCCTATGAAATCTGATTAACTCCCAATAATTCCACAGATTCCCCATGAAATCACACAAAAATCCTGTGAAACCCCATAAAATCACCATGAACATCCAATCAAGATCCCGTCAATGTCAAGAAAAAAATCAATTTTTGTTGGTGAAAAAACACCTCCGGGACTCCGGGCCATGTTTGAACAACCACCAGTTCACCACAGATTCCAGGGATTGGAATCAACATGCCGCAGCCGCTGGCAGCCAGCAACGGTCTGAACTTGATGGAACCGACATGGTGATTTCACCAACAAAAATGGTGGTATTTCACACGGATTTAATTGGATGTTTAAATGCTTCGCTTCATGGGATTTAACCATCAAACACGGGGAAAATGGACGAGGTGCTGCACTTTGCCGGACGTCAAAACAAGGAACTGCTGAAAATGTCAATCCCGAATGACAAAACTCTGCTGCGGGGAGAATCGCGTAGGTGCTCGCCTCTGAAATGGATACTGACCATTGCCTGTGACCACATGGAATTCAGTTGCGTGGTAGAACATGGTAGAACCATGTTGCCAGGGCGGACGATGCTGCCAGGATCAGCTTGTCCCAGCGGGGAAGCTTGATGCTCCCGTGGAGGCTTTGTCGGCAACCAGGTGGGCCCAGCTTGTCGCTTAACCGCCGATGGAACGGCGACAAGCAACGCAAAGGATCAGGGCAAACACTCGGTGCTGTGTTGTGAAGCGGCGGTTCTGGCGGGGATAGAAAAGGTTTCGGGGTTGGGAGAGGGAGGGAGGTTCTCATTTTTGTTTTTTGTTTTGGTTTTTTTGGGGTCCACCCCAATTACTAAATAGGCTTACTTGTTTGTTCTTTGGTTTTCTTTTGTGTGTAGCGAATGGCAGATGGCAGATGGTTGACACTGAAATGAAACATTCAATGAAATAGAAGAACAAAGGTAGGTTCTGCGGGGAAAATCATGGTTTATTTCATAGGTAAATCCACTATAGATGGGCCATGTTCAATAGCGAACTGTTAAATTACCAGAGGGTAATTCCCCCATAAAACATCCAAGCAAATCCCCAGTGGTGAGTGCTAAATCCTGCGACTGATATCCATGAACCATATTTCAGTGCATTCCCCTTATGCGAACTGGATACATATGTATGGATAGCCCACAAACAAAACATAGAAAAGTACTATCCTACCATTTGTATGTAGTTACCTGGCGGCGGATAGAACGCCGCCAGCTTTCGTGCGTTTTTCTGTGTCTCTTCTACTTTTTCTCACGCGGTCTTGCTCTGTCGATGGGGTGGGGTGGGGTGGGGCGGGGTATTAACGTCATGTGCAGAGTGCGTGGGACACGCTCTTGCCTAACACGCTCTTGATATTCCGCTCTGCACTTCTTCAAGGAACTTCTCACACGCTCTTGATGTTACGCTCAGCACTTTTCCGAGCAACTCCTCACACGCTCTTGATGTTACGGTCAGAACTCTTTCCTAGCAACTTCTCACACGCTCTTGATGTTACGCTCAGCACTTCTTCAAGGAACTTCTCACACGCTGTTAATGTTACGCTCTGCACTTCTTCAGGGAACGTCCAACACGCTCTTGATGTAACGCTCAGCACTTCTTCAAGGAACTTCCCTCACGCTCTTGATGTTACGCTCTGCACTTCTTCAAGGAACTTGTAACACGCTAATGATGTTATGTTCTGTACTTTTCAACATATTTTGAAACACGCTCTGGATGTGATGCTGTTGCCTGACTATGTCCCAGGTATGTCCCAGGTTTTTTTTACATGCTTTTACCAATTCCATTGTTTGTTGTTAAAGTCATGGGATTCATGAGGATTTTAATGGTAGTCTTTGAACGCTTTCCTTCGCGAGGTTGGAGTGTATCAAAATTTAACTCACGTCCTGCAAAGCTTGTGAAAGAAAGAAATACACACTTACAGATACAACATTGATAAAACAAAGTAGTTTCTCGTAGGATTTGAGAGGGTCCAAAAAATGGACGAAAGCAGAAAACCCTGAGAAAACACAGGGAAAGTGAACTTGCAACGGTTGGAAAAACAGGCGGCGTTCTATCCGCCGCTTACCATGTAGTTTTGCACTGTATATATATATATATATATATATACAATGTGAGGCCCCCAAGATAGCTAAGTTGGTTTATAACTCCAATAACTATGGTTTATGGTATTTATAACTATAGTTACTGGGGCTTATAAACCAACTTATATCTTGGGGGCCTCACATTGTATATATAATATATTATCCCCATCAATGTTGGTTGTATCTTTCCATCTTCAGACATAGTCAACTTCCCCGCGAGTTCTCGAGTTCTCGACTCCTCCAAACAACTCGTGCAAGCCTTGGCTGCATCAGGGCGATCCAACCAGGGTTGCACAGACGTACACATACCCTCTGGTAATTTAACATAGCTACTGAAATTTCTCCATTTAGTTGGTTGATTTACCTATTCAAAATGGTGATTTTCTATAGCAAACTGATAGTTTGCCAGGGGATACCTCGTTGACATATACAGAACTCATTGTTGTGTGGCTAATGGTTGTGTGACTATTCCACAGTCTGACATATTCCGAGGACATACCATAATTCATCATATTTCATTGTGGATGATATTCTCTTATACCAAATTATTCATATATGCATATGTATATATGTATGTATACGATTGGCTGTATCCATCACATTCAAACATTATACCCAAAACTATGACCCACCCAGAAATGTGCAGTATGTGATATTCAAATAGGTGAGACAACATCATATCAAGAACCTACGTGGTCCCATGACTTGGATGAAGGGGTAACCCCATGCCTTAGGACTCCTCCATATTCATGTGAATGTCATCAGCGGAGCTGAAGTAATTAGCCATCAACATATTTGGTTCAATTATCAATCGGCACATGTGGTTTAAGCCATGTCTCATGTCATGATTGTAGCTTGTAGCCGTGTCATGTTTGTAGCTTCTATGTGTTTATTTATTCAAACAAGTCCATTTTTAGGACCATTTTTAGCTCCCCGTTTCATCCAAACATGGATCCACAGCTCCCATCATATTCTTTGTTATATCCCCAGCAAGTACCACCATAATTATTTCAGGAACTGTCGCCATGTCTGTAGCTATCACCATCTTCTTTATCACTTCACCCTCAAAACCCAAAAAACACCTTCATTCTTGTGGGGGTTGACCCATTTTTGTCACTTCTCTACGGGATGGGGCCCCCAAAGATAGCGTTCAGTTGGTTTACAAGTGGCTGAATTCTATGGTTTATGGTAGATTAAAACTATAGTTCATGGGGATTCTTTCATGGTTTATAAACCAACTTATAAATTACCAGAGGGTAAAGGTTGCTGATGTTTCTGACACCCAAAATTCGGCGATGACTAAACCAACAAACATAACTTGGGGGGGTCATCCTGTACCAAGTCTTCCTCATCCTGACAGTGCCTTAGCTCTCAACAGAAGTAGTTCAATGGGTTGATCTCCATCGTTGGTGCCCGATTCTCCCATCGGATTCTTACAGTTAAGGCCATGGCTATTAGTTATAACTGCTTATTTCTATGGAATTATACATTCTATAAATGGGGTTAAGTACTTATAACTGGTAAAGGGCCATAACTGTAAATCCCCAATTGCTGATGGCTAAGTCCAACAGTTTGATGCTTTTATTCATGTGAATCTAGCCCATTCACATCCAAAAACATCCAAAAACCATATAGTTGACAATATACCATACCCATCATTTCTTAGTACAATGATACCGTATCCCATTTGTCACTATACACATCATTATACCCATCATTATACCCATTTGTCATCAACTTTACCGATATTTTATACGATATTCCGATGACAAAATCTGATAGTTGATGCTTGCTGGTTCACCCCAGGAATTTTGCCAGTGGCTTTGTTCAACCCAGTTATAAATGTACTACAATGTGAGTCCCCAATGATAAGTTTGTTTACACATCCCATGAATACATATTTTTTTACTACTTATAGGTATTATAAGTGAAACTAGCTATTCTGTTTACAAGTTATGAACGGACAAAAAACAAACATAGAACACTTATTTATAAATGCGTATATATCAGAATACTTGCGTGAAACTAGTTCTTCTCTTGATTTATTGGAAGTATCATAAACCTCCTGAAATTGGAGGACTGGCCCTGGCCCTGGCCCAAAAAACTTCCGCAACTTCGCGATCGCGTTCGATCGTTCTCGGCCAGGAAACAGTGCCTTGTCGATTGCAGGCCTTGCAGCCCAAAGCAGGGTCACATGGCACGCAGAGACGCTCCTCATTGGCATACCTCACTGGCAAGGTCAGTGGCCAGCACCCTGCCGTTGGTTCAGATGAGTTTCCACTAAAAATGGGCGATTTTCAGGGTCGAACTGTCGATTTACCAGCAGTTATAAATTGGATCCTACTGTATAACCAACCGGTTACAGGAGTTATTTCATCCCATTTATAACTGCCTAGAGGGCTACAACTGAAGGGAAAAACACCCAACAATTGCCAGAAAAAAAAACAACAATTTTATCAATGTGAATCAAATGGGATGAAAATAACTCAGTTACGAGTATAAATCAAACCAATTTATTTCATCACCATTTCTTGTGTGGGTTTCATCCATTTCAACCGAAATGGTGAGTCAGTCAATGTGAATCGTGGAACATTCAGCCTGCAAACATGGCCGCTTGACCAGCAAAATTGGGAACTTGACACGACGTTCTTGCAGTTGTAATAGGAACACATGTTGGTACAGTTAACCCGAAATACCAGTTATAACTGGTTATAAATGGTTATAATTTGTTATTATAAATGGCTATAAATGTGGTTACTCTTCCATAGATGGGGTTAAAACTGACTGACAACTGGTAAAGGGCCAAAACTGTATATATGGCTAGACAATTTTCAACAAATGTAGATTGCAACTTAGCCGACAAAACAATCAACGAAATGGGCCCCCAAACGATAGCTAAGTTGGTGAAAATACCTCCAATAAGTATGTTTCATGATACTTACATTGTAGACTATAGCTATTGATGGGGTTTGTAAATTGTAAGCCAACTTATAACTGGGGGCGCACATTGAGAAAACCTAACGAGGAATCCAAACAAGAGTCATTCCCTATGTTGAAAAAAAGGGGTCCTCCAAATCCATTTCTGATACAGGATGGGCCTCCACAGGTATAAGTTGGTTTATAAACCATCATAACCCCCATTAACTAGTTCGTTATATCTACCATAAACCTTAGAATTCAGCCACTTATAAACCATCTATTTCGTCCAAGTTCTTTTTTTCACTACAGTACTTGGCTTTTCCCATTTCTGGGTTCGGACCGTTCGGAACTTCACAATTTGTTCATGGGGCCTTGTAACTTGTAAGTTGTTTTTTTTTAATACCAGTAACGATAATTATAAATATCATAGATCATAGTTGTTATATGTTATTATAGTTATAAACTATTATAAACCAACTTTATCATAGATCAATATAGAAGATAGTTATTCTAAATATGTTCACCAACTTAGCCATTTCGAATGAAACCGGGGGGCCGCACAAACAGCAGGACCTTTGACAAGATGCTTTCCCTCGCTGCAGCCATCAGTCCAGTGTTTGCAAACACCATCATCCAAAATCAGAGATTTGCCTCAGGGATGTGTCATGACACCTGGGAAAATCATGGAAAATCTCATGGCTTTCAGCGCAAGGCTTAGCTGATTTAGCTGGCACTTCCAAAGTCATGGTTTTTTTCCCAAAGAGTGGATGGTTTATTTCATGGAAAATCCAAAAATAACATGGATGTGGGGGTAGCCCCATTTTAGGAAATCACCACATGGCTGGCAAATGCATGTAAACTTCACCCAAGATAAGGTATCAAGATAGGTATTGACCCGTTCCATTTTGCTTCCACTGGGGGCATGGGCGAGTGCATTGTAACGTATTTTTCTTTTTCCACGCAAGGAGAATCCAAATGCTCAATACGATGCGAAGGACCCGCATATGCTGCGACAAACAACGTGGGGTAAGCATGCTAGTCTGCTAATCCCACGCCCCCACTATCCCATAGGATCCATGTATGCTATATATGGTAACATTTACCATCAATATACCCCCAATGCTAACATATATACCATACATGGATCCTATGGGCATTAAACACCACCATGCTAAAACATGGTAAAAAGATAGGGAATGCTGAACATCCCATGGATCGATCGGGTACAAAAAGAACGCATCAGCGGACGCCGTTCCCTTTTTTTGTAGATCTTAGAACCGTTCGGATTAGAAAAACCACTGAAAACAAAGCACAACTTCCTTGTTCATCGTAAAAAAAACAGCATTTTTTCAGGTTTCCCTCTGGCACTTTAATGTAGCGAACTGGAACATCAGCATTGTTCGTAAGCAAATCATCATAAATAATCTATAAATAGGTTATAACAACTCTGGTTGTGAATCACTTACTGCTCCATAAGTAGCTAAGTTGGCGAACGTAACTCCACCAACTAGGGTTTATGGCAGATATGGAGGTTTTCGAAAATGGGGGTACCCCCACATCATCCAAGTCATGAACGAACATAACTCAGTATTGCAACAACTATTTTTTCCATAGTGACGACTTGGGTCCCCCATGCCTTGGGGTACTCCCATGAGTTCGGAACCCCCCACATATTGGTTAGAAAATAATACCTTCTAATCATCAATCAACCATCATTCATCAATGCAATTCCCATATGTTTGATAGTTAAACCGTGATATCTTAAGCACCATGACTTCAGAACCCCCAACTCATCTCCAGCCTAACGTTTGGGTTTATGTTTGATATGTCTATAGCTACTATGGTTTATACATGGTGAATCTTAGATACCTGCCAACAAAAAAAAACATGAAACATCTAACTTTTGACTGGTTAGCACATTTCACCATTGATAGCAACAGATTAAAGTACTAAAGTATCGAACCAAAGTTGAACCATGTATGGAATGATCAGCCTATGTAGTCCACCATTTAAAATAATTCATAACTGGCAAAGGGACATACAAGCTGGTGCCCCAGTTCGTGAACGCTAAGTTGGTGCGTTTAAAAACTCCAATGTCACTATGGTTTATGGCAGATATATTGACATACTTACGAACTGGTTTGTAAAACAATTTATAACTATAGAATACTATAGATATATCACCTATAACTAAAGATATATCACCTATAAACCATAGTTACTATGGATATCTATCCTATTCCTATGCGTATTGTAACCCAAACGTTCCATCATCCGAGGGGCGACATGCCGTGCAGTTGCTGCCGCTGCCGAAGCATTTCCTCAAAAAAACGCCGCCCAAATGGGCTGGAGCTGATAAGAAACAGACCAGAAATGTGTGGAAATTCACGGGAATTCATGGAACTTTAATGGAAATAGTGGATTTTTATCATGAAAAATGACCATTTATAGTGAATTTACCCATGAAACATGGGTGGATTTTCCATAGTTATGTGAAAGTTTACCAGAGAAACTCAACTGTTATCAGCTATCATCCAGGAATGGAAATCAATAGGATTATGATGGTACCCCTAGATGTGATGTGAACGTTAGTTGAAATAAGCCCCATGAACTAGTTCGTGAAATATCTACCAGGAAAATCCTACAAAAATTGTAGTTATGTAGGCCACAACTGAACGCGATTCCGAACTGGGGCACCACGAAATGTAGGATTATGATGGGATTATTGTGGGGATTTTCGTGGAAGAAACTCATGAGATTCCAGCGAGAAATTGAATGAGATTTCAGCATGAACACTTGGCGGATAGTCAAACACTTTCATGAGATTTACCCTCTGGTAAACTAACATAGCTATTGAAAATGGCCATTTATAGTGAGCTTTCCCATTGAAAATGGTGATGTTCCATAGTTATGTTAGTTTACCAGAGGGTAATCAACAAGAATGCTGGTATCATGGAAATATGATGGGACATTATAGTCTTATATTATATATATATGTCATTCAACAGTTTGTCCGTTCTATCTCATTCTGCAGATCTAGTTGTCGTTCTATCCCCATGAAACTAAAATCCAATTGTGGAAAACCACCATTTCTAGATGATCTTTCCCGGGGAAACCACGGTTTCTCATGGTTTCTCCACATCTTTTTGTATGTGTACGTACCCTTATTGGGGATGGGCAGTTCGACCTGGGTCGTGTGAATGTTGGGGTCAGCCCCCCTGGAGTATAATCAAACGTGTCAATGGGAAAAAAAAACCAGGAATGGAGGTTTCTAGCTGGGAACATCCTCCATCTCAATCAATCACGTTCCCTTGCATCGTTTGATTGCTGGTATCCCGATGATATCCCCATGGTTATCCCTATGGTTGGTCTTATAGCCACCGTTGTGATCTATCACCAAATATGTATCCATAGTTGTGCCGCATAAATAGCTAAGTTGGCGAACATAACTACAATAAGTAGGACTGATGGTAGATATATCGAACTAGTTGATGGGGGTTATTTCAACTAACGTTCACATCACTGGGGGGTACCACATTGTATGAATCATTCCTGGATGATAGCTGATAGCAGTTGATAATCCCCTGTTTGGTGTTTAAATCTCCATAATCTTGATCACTGCCATTTCTGTTGCCCAAATTCACTGGCTCATCCAGGGGAGGCTGAGAGCTTACCTTTTGCGCTGATTCAGCACCTGTCACAAACAAAATCCACATCATCATCCCAATCCTCGTCTTGTGTGGCCACACAAATTTTCCAGGAGCTCCATCTTTGCTTGGTGAAAAGCTGCTGCGCCAAACGGTTTGCAATTCAAACTCCAAAGGTATGTTGAGGAAAGG
Organism: Cladocopium goreaui; assembly: GCA_947184155.2. Taxonomy (NCBI): domain Eukaryota; class Dinophyceae; order Suessiales; family Symbiodiniaceae; genus Cladocopium; species Cladocopium goreaui. The sequence continues at coordinate 279,902 of CAMXCT020006757.1, read as the reverse complement.
TGAGCCCTGTGAAGATTCTGTATTTTACAAGGTCAGCCAACAATAGTTACAATAACTAATGGGGCAACAACAGACCGGTAAGCACTCAGCTCTTTTGAACCAACGCTATCGGGCAGATCGATGATATATACAATACATGGTTTTACTGCAGGAGTTTTTACACCCCCCTCGGGCGAGCAGGGACGACTGCGGAGAACGAATAACCCAGAAAAGCATACCCTCGCGGGTAGCCAAATTTCTTTAGTTGGTTTTAGACATTTTGTGCAGTCTTTCAAAGGTCCCTCTAAAAAGCTCAAGCCCGTAAAACCCAGCGCAGCGTTGCAAGGAAGGCACAATACCATGCCACATCTTGCGCTATGCTACAAAAGAAAATCATCGTCTCCCTAACGGTTCCAAAAGATCCAACGGCCGCCGGCCTCGTCACGGTAATACCAAGCCCCACGCCAGAAACTCCATTCTCGGCGTGCACCATAGTGATCACGATTCCAACTCCAAGAGGCATCCGGGCGACCGGAGCTTGCAGCCTTCGAAGTGACTCCTGCGGTTGCTGCTTTTGCAGTGGGCGGTGTCTCAGGCTCCAAGAATGGTCGTGCTCCTGCTTTGGATGTTGGTGGTTCAGGTACCAGAAATGGTGCGACTGGGGCATCAGCGTGCGAGGCATCTGCGCGAGCAGAGCTTGAGGCGGCTGTGACATCTGGTGCGGTTGCGGATGCATCAGCTTCGGCTTTGCGCTTTCGCTCAATGGTGGGCGCGACCGTGGGGTCGGCCTTATGACCTCCAGGACCTCCAGCCTTTGCAGCGGCGCTCTGCTTCTCTTTGCGTTCAAGATTGCTCCGAACCAAGGGAAGGTTTTCCTCATACACCTTTTCGAGGAAATCACGAGTGCCATCAAAAGGGACTTGGACAGTACCCTTCCAGGTCAACAGGCCACGGAATGCGCCACGACGGCCGATGTAGCTGACATATTCATCCTCTGTAAAAATGTGGCGGCCAAACATGAAACCCCAGACCTTCTTCCATGTTTTGCGGAACTCAACTGGGAAGCCATCAACGCCACGAGGCTGAGACATGAAAATCAACTTAGATAAGCAGTTCTCATTTTGGGCATTGGCGGCGACGCCAGCCGAGATCTGAGCTTTGGTCCTTGGGGGATCGGGGAGGTTGCCATATGCGAACATATCGTCAAATATGCAGTCCTGCAGGTCCTTCCCCTCACCGTGGATGCGGTCGCAAAAAGTGACGTCGCTGGAGTATCTGTCTTCCACGTCCTCGTAGCCCAGCGCTTTTGCACGTCGATGCCTGTCGCGGCAGTCTTTGAGGACTGCTGATTCCACGGATGTGATTCCCCTGGGGCCCAGTTCTCGGCGTAGCAGGTTGGCTTGCTCTTCCGTCAAGGCTGTCAGCAAGCTTCCGCTCATCTTCCCAAACATTCCGAACCCGGCGAGACTTTGCATTCGCCGTTCAAGGATGCGGGTCCTCCTGTTGGGTTTGTTGGCCTCTTTTGTATCGCCACTTTCGTCCACTGGGAGTGGCTCAAACCCACATGTGGTGCATGTCACTTGGCCACTGACGTACTCAACCTGGCAGAGGGGACAGGAGCCCATGAAAGGTTCGCAGTACTTGGGTGCAATATAAACACGGCGCGTCCTTGCGGGCGGCTGGTCAACTTGCATTGAGGCAGTGGCTGCATCATCATCAGTGGACTTGGCATCGGGTCGCCCCGTGCTGGTGTCATCCATTGGGTCGTCATTTGCATCATCTCGGGCAGTCAAGGTGACCGCTTTGGCTTTCGGTGCTGAGGCTGATGCCGCGCCAGTCCATGTGCTGGGCTCGAGATTGCTCTCGGCGCGGGACCAAAGCACCTGTCCTTCTTCTGAGATGCTGACCAGAAACTGCGGTGGGATGCGTTCTGAACACAAAATCCCATCCATTTCTGTGCGACTAAAGATGACACCAGCTTCAACTGCTTGCCGCATTGCGATTTTGACTTCGCTTGGACATTTTGCTCTTAATCCAGATCGATACCCCTGCGTGCCAATACAGTGTTCTGCCATGTAGATATGAGCACGGCCACTGTTGACTGTTGCACCGCCGCCTGGAATCAGGCCGTTCTGTGCGATGCTCTTCCAGCTGCTTTTCATCGTGCGATGGAAGACAACCTCAGGAACCTCAGTCATGGCACACAGGGGCACGCCAGTGAAGGCGGCTTTTCGCTCGGGGGATACATGGTCTGAGCAATACACCATGGTTGAATTGGCATAAAGACCCCCTGCGGTTTTCAAGGCAGCTTCGGAGTGACCCTGAATTGCACGGATTTTCACAGGATAATACGGCATGCCTAGGCCATTGTCGACAGGAAAATGGGAAATCTTTGCACACAAGAATTGGAACCTACTCTTGCCATGCTTGTCGATCTTCATTGCGGTGCCAAACAGGTTTGCGACAGTGATGAAAACATCTGGGGGCACTTCCTTGCGGAAGGCTTTGGCAAAATCCTCCAAGTCAATCCAAAGGTCTTTGTCCATTGGCACCTTGGCACAGGATCCATGCCCCCTGCAAACTTTGTTGACACGAGTTGCAAAATCAGAAAACTTCTTGTCGACGCGAGTCTGGCTGGCAATGGTCTCAACGTCGGATGCCGATATCAGCTCCAGCTCATAAGCCGTACCTTCAAAGAGGATGCCGGGCACATCGTCCCCGTCTGCATTGGTATTCAGGCAAATGCTCTTCCATCCAATATGCTTTCACGTGGCCAGATGCTTGTCCCTCTAAGCGCGCAGTTGCCTGCGGCTGGTACTGGCTGGATGTGGCTCCCTTGTCATCTGCGGGCTCATCCATTGATGCTGGTGCTGCTTTCGGCCGCGACTTCAACATGACCTCAGCTGTCTGGACCAGGATTGTTGCTCTGCTGGATGCAGCGGGCTCGCCGTCGCCGGCGGCCTTTGGAGGGTCATCTTTGGGAGGCTCAGCAAACGTGCCCGAAGGCATCGTCTTGATGTCGATGTAGTCCTCAGTGTCTGGTTGTTGAGCTTCGACGTCCTCCTTGGTGAATGACCTGCCCGTCGGCACAATGTGTCTTCGGGACTCTCCAAAAAGCAACTTGGTGATGTTTGCACATGTCTCCTGATAGGATCTTGGCAGCTCGTCCAGGACGGCGCTCATGTTCCTCCGCAAATCATCCCATGTCTCCTGGGCACACTCAGAAAGCTCCAAACCAATTTGGCCGACCCGCCATCCGGAATCAAGTGCGAAAAGGGTAGCTGTCCAATAGGCAGCAAGGCGCGTGCGATTTTCTTCAGAGTTGGCGAAATGCCACTGGTCTCTGAATTCCATTGCATCGGCGTACCCCTTTGCTTTTAGCCACGGATACCGCGGATTGGCACGCCCTTGCAGGCTGCTGGTTAGAGCTTTGAATCGGGGCTCCAAATGGTCGAAAAATTGATCGAAAATTGGATGAATGCCGTAATCTGCGCTCCAGGGCGCGGTCGTGAGACCGGCCGTCTGCAAGTCCAACTCCCGGGCCTTGTTGATGAACCATGTCAAGTGGCGCTCACAATCATCCAGGATCGTGGGCCAGTGCCCGTTGGGACCATCGTACGGCCAATTTGGATTTTGGGCAATTCCATCCTCTCCTACCAATTCATTTCCGAACCAGGACAAGTGCAGGTTGATGCGTGCATGAGGATAGCGCTCGCGGGCGTCCGCGGCCAATTCGATCCCTCTCTTGACCAACTTCTGCAAAGTTTTGCCCCAAAGCATCTCGTGGATGAACTCAGTCACGTACTTGGGTTTGCGCTGTCGGTAGTGCTCGGACAGGTCAAACTTCTTAAGTGTTTTCCTACGCCCTGTGATCAATGCACATGACGAGTCAGAGACTAAGATCCAGATTACATCATTGACGGGCATCTCTGGCAGCATGATCTTTTCAATGTGGGACTCCTTTGGCAAAAAGCAGAAACTAAGGTATTCTGCAAGCGGATCCTCTCGACCATAGAACCTCAGGGCCGAAGCCGGCGTCCATTCGGTCATCAATCCATCCACAAGGTCCTGAGCAGCCTGATTCTCACCTTCATTGCGCATGGCCAATGCATACAAAATGCGATTGTGAAGGAGCAACCATGCTTCTTTGTTAGCCTCACGTGTGGCTTCGAGCGCAGCCTCGCGGCTGGCCGGGTGTGCTGTGGCATATCGTGAGTCAGCCATTTTTGCAGGACAGGCACGAATGACAACGGGTGAAATCCTTTTGGATGTTTGGCCCACCACAGCTACCCGGAAACACTCATGGAGCATGTCAGTCAACTTGAAGGTATAGTTCTCAGCAAGTTTAAGAGCTTTGCCCCTACTTTGATCATGCTCATGTTTGCCATCACATTTGAATGAGTCTAACACGGTGAGTTCTTTAAAATTTCCTGCAATAGTCCAACTTTTCTTCATTGGTTGACCGTTGTTTCCAAGAACACCCAACATACAACCATCAAAGTGATGAGTAGTCATGGATCGTTCTTTGAGGAATCTTCTAACCATCGACCATCTCCAATATTTGCAATTCTTGGACAGTTCAAATGCTATCAAGGTTCGTTCATCATAAACTTCATCCACAAGTTTGACAAAAGATTTAAACAACTTGGTAAACTGTTTTTGTTGCTCTTTGATTCTTTCTTGACCCTCAACAGTAAGGCCATTCACGTTCCCCCATGGGCTACCTCCTACACAAGGCAACGATGCATAGAGTATCAAAGTGCCGTCATTGAAATCATTTCTGAAATCTTGGACTTGGGAGGCTAGCCGTTGCCGACAGCTGTTAGTGGTACCATCTTCTTTTTCGGTAACCCTAATGCAGTGGCAATCTTCATTGGACTTTCTTGGGGTACTAAGCTTCGAATCATCAGAGCAGCAAAATTCGATCAACATTCTGGGCTTAAAAGACTTTTGGGAGCCCCCCTGATTCCCGGCAGCGGTTGCTAGTTTTGGCACCTTAGTGGAGTTCGGCGCCGCGGTGTGGCGGGCTGCTGCTTCTTCCACCTTTGTCGGGCCAATGCCAATGAGATGAATGGCATGCAACCAAAGGGCTGGTCGGGTAAAAGGTTTTGTAAGAATGTCTGCAACTTGGAAACTGGTTCCTACGTTGAGAAGATCGAACTGTTTACATTCAAATTGCTGTTTCAACCATTTGAAGTTGATGTTTTGTGTTTTGTTCATGTGTCTCATGGATGCTGATGAACCGGTGGACATGACTGTAATAGTCGCCTGGTTGTCCTCCATAAATTTGACTTGATAAAATTCAGGGAAACTGGCCTTGAGGGAGTTGATGTCCGCGACACTACAACCTGTATCGACATTCCCATTACGGATTTCGTCAATTTCAGGGTCGATCCTAGTGAACACAACATCTTCTTGGGGCTTCGCGGCATCGCGAGCTGGTTTGCCCTGCAGCTTCTTGAAAAGGTTCAACTGCTCAAACAGGGCCAGCATTGGAATGCCCTCGGCTCTCATGCTGTGATTTGCGGCAACTACCTCAGCCTCAGTTGAAGATATGGCAACAACCGTTTGTTTCTTACTGAATGCATTTAAGGGGTAATACGTGTTGGGGCCTACAAGCACAATGGCACTGCCAGTGGTACTCTTGCTATCATGTTCGCCTGCATGATCTGCATCGGCAAAGAGCCAGAGTTGGCATTCATCAAAGGCATCCCCAATGAAACCCTCTAGGAAATGGTGCTTTGTACAATGAATGTATGACACCAATCTGTGCAAGGCAACATCGCATTCTATGGACCATTTTGTCACTCTAGATGCTAAGCTTTGTGTGGCACGCAACAAGTCGAACCTTGCCATTCTGGCGGCAAAGAGTATCTTCATCAAGATCTTGCTGGCCACTGGCTGGAGTTTGCCAGGCTTTTCATCTTCACTGAGTGTGGGCCGTGCGATGCCAGCATCTGTGAATGGTGTTGGCACCTCTTTCAAGGACGATGGGCTGACTTTTGCAAGTTACAATAATTTTCTACACAGGACCCCAGGAAATCGCTCATGTCATACCTTACTAAGTTCACGGGCTTGGCCATGACGCCAGCTTTGTTCTTCACGGCGTGTTCAACCCCCCTGAACTTAGAGGCCTTGGCTTCCTTTTTCGCCTCACGTTTGTCGCGATGTGGTCCTGGTCTGGCTTTACTTGCCATTGCAAACTGCTTGAATTTGTCAGGTCCATCTTGTCCATAACAGAAAACTGTTTTTCCTGTCCAGAATTCATTTGTTTGATTGCTAGATGTTTTCCAATCATCTGTGTAAACATCATAGCCCCCCTGATTGTTCCCGTCGGTGATGCTAGGACAACTTTTCAGTGTTACCTTTTTGTCAAAGAAAGTTATGCGACTTGAATTTTGACAAGTTACATCTCCCCCCTCATCAACCGGCTGGTACAATCTTTTTCGGGGTTGAATGTGGTGTCTAATCCATGCCATGTTGGTTTCATCATGCTCCCACCAGTCTTGTGTTCTGTGTTGTGCTGCTGCTGACTTCTTGGCTTCAAAGGCGAATGCGAAAGGGTGTGCCTGCGAAGGCAACCGGATGTTGTGAAATTCACGGTGCATACAGCCAAAGTAGCGGTCATATGGCTCAGGGTCACCAATGTTCACTGCAGCCTTGACGCTTGCCCATGCCTTTTCCAGATTGGCGGTGGGGCCAGCCATCTTGAAGTCATCTACATACACAACCAAAAGACAGTTGAGCTCTTGATGATGAAAAATTGAATGCCAAATGTCAGGTAAAATTTGCTTCCAACCCTGTTTCACCACACGGCTATTGAGATGATTTTCCCAAATACCCCCGCTATCAGGATGACCATAAAGGGCAAGTAACATAGGAACCATGGGTTGCCAGTACTTTTTCTCCCAATCTTTGGGCCATCTGTTGCGTGGAAGTGACAACCATGTGGGCACCCCTGTGAAGAGGGCTTGTATGTAGGCTTGGATTGCATCTGCCTGCTGTTTGGAGAACCCGGGCTGACTACCGAAAGCATCTAGCAGCTTTGCTGCTTCCATGGATGCTGGGGAAGAGCCTAACTCGTTGAAGAGTGCGTGATCGGAATTCTCGTCCCTGACATTGTTCCCTTGGAAAACCGTCCTACCCTTGAACTTCCGGCGAGGGTCTGACTCAGGCAATTCAGAACCCTTCTCATAGCAAGCCTCAAAGATTCGACCTAGGTGCACAGTTTGGCCATTGCGACGAGCCTCAGCTACTATGTCGCGGCATTCACGAACACGCTTCTCATCCCAAACACCCTTATTACGGAGATTATCCCACTCCTTATCAAGGGCGGCCTTGGCCTTGGGGTTGCTGGCAATCTCATCTTTTGATACAAGCCTAGCAACTGAAGCGAAAAGCTCGAGTGCGACCTTGAACTCAAGTTCCTTGATCTTTTCTCGGACGAGCTCTCTAATTCGAGGCCGGTGCTCAATTGTGGCAGGCGCGGCAACTTTTGGCATTGCCGGCACGGAAAACTTTTGGGAATTGGCTGGAATGATTTCCCAAACATTGCCTACGAGCTTTGCAGTTGCAGGAGGGCATTGAGTTGCCTCAAGCCGGGCCGGTGAAGATTTCTTCTTTTTGCCCTTGCTGCCAGATGACGATGCTGGCTTTTCCTCCTGCTCCTTGGCTGCTTTCTTTGCTTCTTCCTCGATGATCAGCTTCCTATCTTGGGGTCCTAACATCTTCCACAGTTCTGAGTCAATCCCCTCCGGACGCTTTGAACCTTTGTAGTTACGTACAATCCGGTGACCATCCCAATGATGTCCATCTGGAATAATTTCACCTTTGGGGGTCAATTTGAGATCTGGAAATACGGGCGCTTCGGGTGCATCAGGCTCGACATCGCTGTCGGCTGGTAGAGGCGTACCTGGCTCGTATTCATACTCATCTTGCGGTGGATGCAAACTGGACTCCAGAGGCACAGCTTTGGGTGTCTGCGGAATGACCTGGTCCTCGAGGCGATCGGCTTTGGGTGCTTTCGAGTCGATCAGAGCTTTCAAAGGAAAGATGAAACCCTCGGATGGCAATTCCAACCTCTTTGTTCTTTGGATTGTCAGTGCACCCCAGTTGACATGATAATCTGCGGCTTCCAACTTGGCAACTAAGTATTCACCCTTCCAATCATGACCTGGTTGGATGTAATACCCAAGGAAAATTCCTTCATTTGCTGTTGGGGAGAGCTTACCTGATGTGTTATCCAACCTCTTGGGGTTATTCCAGAACAACACTTTGGCACCAAATGGAATGTGCATTGCAGGGAACTCTTCACCAAACCTGAGTTGCCATGGGGAATCACTGCCGTCAAGCTGGGGGCTTGCATTGATCGCGGTCGCATGATGCTGCATGGCCAATGGCCACATCTTCAAAGGAAGTCCTGATTGCAACAAGTTGCTCCGGGCACCTTCCAACATCTGACGAACTTCGCGCTCAGCAAAAGACTTTGATGAATCTACGTATTCAATGGAAGTTTGGTGTCTGTAACCCAAATCCTTGATGGCCCTGATCAATTCTGGGGAATTGTCAGTGTACACAACTTGAACATCATCCTTTGATCCAATGAAGTGATTCAAACCATCAACACAGCTTTGTGAGTCCTTGGACTGGCTAGGGTAGACATACCGATATTGGGTGTGCAGATCTTTCAACACCAACGCAACTTGCTCCCCCCTGAAACCCTCTTCTACATTTTTCTTGATGATGACATGATCCCCAATGATGTGGTCACCAAACACTTCAGTTTCGATTCTCTTCTGACCACCCTTCTTTCGTGCCTGGGGTGCCATCATCCTTGCTCGTTGGCAAGTTCTGCAAAAGGGGTTCTTGGGGAAATGCGTGTACTGATGTTGGGTACTTGCAGCTTCAGCCAACAGATCCTCAGTCTTGCGGCTTCGGATGTACTCCTGCTGAGCGTTATCCTCCACCAGCTCATCCAACTGCTCTTCATCTTGGGCTTCGTCCCGCTTGGCTTTTGAGCTCGACCGTGAGGTCGGCATTGCAAACAACTTTTTGAGGTGCTTATCCTTTTGAAATTGATCTTTGGGATAAACCTTGCAACTATCATCCAAGATTGGGACATGACCTTCGATCTTGAGCTGGACGACCTTGTCATCTGGACGGACTAGGATTGGTTTGCCATTGGCAGGCCATACGAAACTGTAACCCTGATCTACACATCTCGTTCCTACAGAGAGCACAGCTGGGGTATGATCAAGCACATACGGATGCACGGGATCTGGCAATGCGGACAACTTGACATCAGCAACTTCGTTTGCCTCAGTCGAACCGTTGGCTGTGACTAAGGAAATCGGATGCTCGGCTGCACGGCAGTTCTTGGCACTTACATCCCTCAGCATTCCTTTGGACACAAGATCGGATTCACTACCTGAGTCAACAAGCCAACTAACACCGGCCTTTGGCGCAGCTGTGGCAATTGACGGGAAACGACCAATGTCTCTAAGGGCTTTGGGACCGCTGATGAACCTGCACTCTTTGCATGTGATGTCACGTGTGTCCTCATCCCAACAACAAAACCCACAACTTGGTGCAACATCTGAATCATGAAGTTTCACAGTTTCTTGGAGCTGTCTTGCACGAACCTGAGCTTCATGCTGTTCAACCTTTGATGAAACTGGAACATCTTCAGCTGTCTTGTACACCTTAGTGAACTCTCTTGGACGGTGCTTGACTGGGACTTGACGACCAACTGCTTTCACTTCAATCACATGTGGGGCCTTTCGGAATCTAAGACGCTTCATGCTGACACTTGCCTCATCAGAGCACGAAGTTGCCTTCGGCTGTTTTTGGACGATGCATGCAAACTTCTGGATCAGACATGGAGCGGCTGTGGAATCCTTGCCCTTCTTCTTGGGAGCGGGTGAATTGGCCCTTTTGGTGTCTTTGGTGGCGGCAGCGGCTTTGTCATCATGTTTATAAAAACATTTGTCACCACGTCTGCACTTTCCCTGGGCATGATAGATGCATGGGGTTTTGGCCATTTCTTCTTTAGACATCTTCTTCCCCTTATCATCCTTATTGCCCCTTGATGGTGAACGTGTTTTGGTTCTTCTGGGTGATTGAGTTCGAGATTTATCATCTTTGACATGCTTGAATGGACACTTCTTCCCCTTATCACAGGTACCCTTTTGGAACTTATAGCAAATTTTGTCACCTTTGCCTCCTCGTTCCTGCGATCTACCGCAACTTGGAGAGCCCTTTCGGCCGCCGCGACCATCGCCTTTGGCGGGTGCGGCCTTTGTGTCCTTAATCCCAGCCTTGTTCTTCTCCGCAATGCGGTTCCTGTTCTCCCTCAATCGTTCACGATCGATCAAGTTCTTCATGGATTGGTGAAGAAAACTGTAAGACTTTTCATGGGATTTCTCATGAGCACGGTCAAACACCTCGATGTCATATTTCAGCAACTGACTTGGACGGATCTGCCTCAACAAGATGTCCCTTAACACAGCATCATCAGGGGTGACAGCCATGCCAGCTAGGGTAGCATCCCATTTGTTGATGAATCTTCGGAGATCCTGGACAGTATCGCCTACTTTGACAACACCCAAAAGATCTTCTACTCTGTAAAGGCTACCTGCTTCTTCTGATGTCTTGAAGTAGTCCTCAAACATAAGCAGAACATATCTTCCCCTGACCTGGATGCCTTTTCGGGATTGCTGCTCCTTGAAATTCAAGATCCTAGTTGCAAGGTCCCCTCCGGCTGAGCGCGTGAGCGCTGCTGATAACTTTGTATCCAGCGTGAGGAACTTTCCAGGATCTTGGAGTTTCTTCTCCAACTGTTCTCTGGTGCACTCTTGATCGTACACCTCGTTGAGCCAGAGCCACGCCTCATCCGGGCGATCTGAACAGCTCTTCACTTCATCCCTGACATGATTCTTCCAAGTTCTATATGACTCCGGAGCGGGCATGTTGTTCAGCTTGATGAGTTCAGCCTCCTTAGTTTTTGGCTTATCCTTTTCTTCCCTTTGGGTTAAGGCTTTCACCAATTCAATAAGATCTGAGGGACCCATAACTTGCTGTTGCTTGGTTGCGCTCTTAGGAGATTCATTTGGGGGAGTTTTGATAGCTTCAGTGGGAGTGAAAAACCCTGACTGCGTTGGCAATTGGGGCTGGTCGTTGCCGACAGCCGGCTTTTGCTTGGGACTGCCACCTTTGAGCAGCTCATCCAGCTTGGCCTTTGCTTCCTGCGCCAACACTGCAGGCGTCTTAAACTCAAGAATCGGCTCATCACTGCCTCTGGCAGCCTGTGCATCGGATGCTTTGGGAGTGGCAATATTGAAGTGGGGCACGCTAGTGGTAGCGGCCGGCTCGGCGTTCTGGACGGATGCTTTCGGAACGGAGGCATGCTGCGCTTTGGCAACATGCTTTAACTGCTCCTGAAGATCATCGATTTGGTCCTGAAGGCTAAGGTTCTGAGCCGCTGCCTCGTTGATCTTGTCGGCCATCTCCTTCTTGTAGTTCTCAAACTCAGTCCTCAAACTGATGAACCTGGCCTGATCAATTGCAGCCTGATCTTCATATTGCTTCTTTGTGGCAGCTATGGCATTCTTTGCATGTTCAACTGTCTGTGCATAGGAAGCTTCGAATTCACTAGTGATACGTTTTCTTTCCTCTGCAATTTTCTGATCATGCTTTGTGTTTGCCTCTGCCTTTACATCCTCTATTCTTTTGTCATGCGATGCCTGAGCCTGATTCAACCTGACCTCCATCTCGTCGCCTCGTTTCCTCTCCTCGTTGAGGGCACTAATGGCATTACCTTCAACCTCCTGCAGCCTTTGCTCATACTCCTGCTCCTGCATTACGAGTCTACTTGACCATTCGTTTCGAATTGAGTCAACTACTCCATGCATTATCTGAAGGTGCCTCTGTTCAGCTTCCCTCATGACTTGCAGGGTATTCCCACTAGTAATCTGGGACAGGTTGTTTTGTATGAAGGTAAAGTACGCAACAACGGGTTGGAACATTGTTTCGTCATCCATCGGCTCGGGGTTGCCCCCGGCCATATTAGGCACAGCGACAGCCGATGGACCTGACCCTGGAACGGCGAGAGGATGGTCAATTGGGGTCCCCATAGCAAAGTAGTGAGACTACGGCTGATAACCTGTATTTTACAAGGTCAGCCAACAATAGTTACAATAACTAATGGGGCAACAACAGACCGGTAAGCACTCAGCTCTTTTGAACCAACGCTATCGGGCAGATCGATGATATATACAATACATGGTTTTACTGCAGGAGTTTTTACAGATTCATTTTGATTCTGGCAGCATTTCTTGGAGCAGTAGGGACGCCCATGGCAAGTTTCATGTCCCGGGCGCATCTGTTGCTCCGTAATTCCCCTGTTTTCTCAAAAGGTCGGTTCATGCAAGCTGGTGCCTTCCCAGTGATGTTGGTTCATAAACCATACAGTAGTAAGTACAAATATATCTACCATGAAGCCTAGTGAAGCGGTAAAGCAATTTAGTAAACTATGGGGCAAAACCTTGTAGACATGCTGTATTTTTTGAATTATTTCATCGTAAACCAAGCCGCAAAACTGCCCTGAATTCTCGGCATTGCAGGGTGCGGCATTGATCACATTGCGGTGATCAGCGATCAATCGATCCTCATCGGATTGAACTTCTCCGCAGCATGAGTCGCACAACAGGTGGTTGTGGTGCGCATCCACTGGTAGCATGGCACAGGAGCACATGTGTACTCGAGTACCGCCACGCCAGTTACAAACTTAACAAATTATGGTACATCAGATGTCAAAAAACGTCCACATTTCCATTGGTCAGTAGAGGTGAGACAGATTGGTGGCTCACTTCTACCAGGAAAAAACTATTACAGTTATGGCCCGAAAATACCACTTATAAGTCATTATAAGTTAGTTATAACATGTTATAACATCACTACCCTTTTAAGGGGGGGGCGTACCCAAATTGCAAGACACAATTTAGACGTTTTTGAGGGAGGTGGTCCTGTTAAATGTTGGCAAACATTCTTGTTTTTTTAAACTGCGTCTTATTTGCAATATTTCATTTTAGTAGGTCCCCTCATGTTTTACGGGATTTCATGTATATTCTTAAAAAAACGCAGGGGGGTGTTCAATATTGTCCATTGCATTTTTGAAAAATGTAAGACAATGAAAAAAATGTAAAAACAATAGTGTGAAGGTCTGCAAATAGCTGCAGAATTGCAGAACATCAAAAATGCAAACTGGAAGTGTGTAGGTCCCCAATTGCCTGGTATTTCCAATACATTCTACACTTGTTCTACACTGTTTTTTTATCGTTTCCACATGTAACATAGAGGTATAGAAGGTATATTATTCCTTGCATATTACTGAAAAAACCTTGAACTTCAAATAAATGTAAAATTAGATGTTGAAGGTCTTCAAATTTACCTCCTACCTCTGGAAAAACAATAGAATACAAATAAAGATCTCAAATGGACCTCAGAAGGACCTGATATGAACCTTTATGGGGTCCCCATGGTAAACCCCCTTTATGTACCTATATGATCGAACTTAAACACCCTTCTGCCACGGTTCCTATCTAGACCCCTTATGACCCTCCAACCATAATATGATAACAATCTACACATGTGTCATGTTGATTCTGAAAGGAACTTTGGAACCTGAGGTGTAGGATGGTTACATTTCTCAATCTTAGCTTTACCTTCTTTTTCGAGCACTTTCTGCAAGGAACTATGAACCTTATGTATAGGATGGTGTTTTTTAAAAATCTTATATTTACCTTCCTTTTTTAAACACTTTCTGCAAGGAATTAAAGGCCTCAGGTGTAGTATGGTTGCATTTGTCTATCTCATTTTTATCTTGTTTTTAAGCAATTTCTGAAAGGAATTAAGGACCTCAGGTGTAGGATGCTTACATGATTCTATCTTATCTCCACCCTTCTTTTTTGAGCCCGTTCTGCAAGGAATTAAGGACCTCAAGTGTAGGATGATTACATTTTTTAATCTCATCTCTACCTCCTTTTTTAAGCACTTTCTGCCAGGAATCATAGGCCTCAGGTTTAGGATGGTTACATTTTTCTATCTTAGCTTTACCTTATTTTTCAAACACTTTCTGCAACGAACTATGGACCTCTGATTACATCCCCACAAAGACACCTCACAAACAGTTTACAAACTGCGTGCGGACATTTAACAATTGTACGGGGTGACCTATCTCTTACGGACTTTCACCCCCCCTCCCTAAATGTAAATCTTCCGGGGCACGGTTTTTGACGCAGGAGGGGTCTAAGATACATATAGCCTTCCCCATCGGGAAAAAATACACAGGGGTCAAAATTGTTGCTTACATTTTTTGAACGCCCCCCCTTGCTTACACCCCCGAAAAGGGTGGTGATGTTATAACATCATTTATGGCATGATAGGCCCATAAAATAACAATTTATAATCATTTACAACTGCTATTTCAGGCCATAACTGTATGATCATCATCCCAAAAATTGTTTGGTTGCAATTTCAACGTGACGTGAAACCATCAACCCTGTCATGTTTTTGGGATCTATTGGCTGAATCCCCACGTTTACGACCATGTCTACTGGTCAAGATCATCATTGTTTATGAAGACACACTATTTTAATTAAATTCATAGGTTTTTTCATTGATTTCCGCAAGGTGGGTCTCTCCGGTTATAAGTTGATTTATATACAATATATGATTTACATATATATATATATATACCCCAATAGCCACAACCAAAACCACCACAAACCCAAAGGCCACCAGGCGGTTTGGCCCCTTTTCGGTGATTTTTTTGTGCTTAAAATCCAAGGACTTTGGGAAACCTTGGGAAACCTTCCCACCTTCCACCTTTCACTGCAAAGCAACCAGCAACTGGAATCGCAGGCTTTGCAAATGCGCTGTCCATCTAGCTCTGTCTCGAACCTGAGGATCCAAGGGGGGTACCCGGGGTACCCTTAAGATCATGACAAAGAAATGGTGATAAAAACACCAAAATTTGAGGATACCAATGGATACCATAAGAAGTTGGTTTATAACCATTCATATATTTTAAACTCTGATTAAACCAACTAGAAGCTCTGAGTTTGATGGGTAATAACACCGGTTTGTTTCAGGGAAACCCACAACTACTGGTTTAATGAGATGTGCAAAATGGAGTGACAAAAATGTGTATACATATCTATATATATATATAATATATCTATATACTATATATATAATATATACATATATATATATATATCTATATATATATATATCAACACGGGAATTTGACTCATCAATCGCAATGGGAGGTTCAACTTTTGACCATAGAAATAGCCAAACAAATCGATTTTGACGAAGCTGAAATAATGTGTCGCAAACCCCCAAGGAAAACGCCTAAAAAATGGAGACCTATAGATAATAAGCATCATCGTATTCAGAGCCTGGTTTCACACTTCTCCTCGGCAACTTATTTGCTTCTCTTCCACCGTATGATGAACTGCGAAATCTCGCCACATATCTCGGACCAAGAAAGACGTTGAAACAATGCCCTCATGAATGTTCATGAATGTCCTTCGACCGAGGGTTGATCTCAACGTTACTTGTGCCATTGTGCCATCTTGAAAGTGCCAGGCAGGGGCAGCACACGCATTTGATATGTGGCGGTTGTCATCCTTGAGTCCAACTGCCCCTCAGTGGTTGTGCCATAGACTGTTGCTGCATAGAATGTCAGTCTCCTCACAGTTATGGCCCGAAATACCAGTTATAAGTACTAACAAAACCCGATTTATAGAATGTTTCTTATCCCATAGAAATCACCAGTTTTTTCACTAATAGCCATGGCCAAAAAAACTGCAGGTATTGCTTCCACATCAGCTCCCCAAAGAGCTTGTCGCATGGGGCCCTGCTCGACTGAAGATGGAATGAAGATCTTCTCAGATCGGAGAAAGGTGATCCTCTGCTCTTCACCATTGTAGTCGTCACCTGAATGGATCTCTGCATCAACCTGACATTAAGTGATCGTGATCAAATTTACCGAGAACTATGGTTAATAAACTTATAATAAACTTATAAACCATCTTATAACTGTTAATAACTATGGTTAATAACTATGGTTGATAACTATGGTTAATAACTATGGATAATAACTATGGTTAATAACTATGGTTAATAACTATGGTTAATAACTGTGGTCAATAACTATGGTTAATAACTATTGTTAATAACTATGGTTAATAACTCTGTGGTTGATAACTATGGTTAACAACTGCTGGTCAATGGGGTTTATAAACCAACTGATACAGACATTGGCCAAGTCCACAAAATCACAGGGATCACCTCTTATGGCTCGGTGTTTTTTTTCCCAGAAAGGAAGCAACAACTTTGACTCGATATGATGTTGTTGGTATGGTAATATCCCATTTAAAAGCACACTATATAAATATAATTATATGTATATTATACAGATATTCCTATATTATTATGTACTAATTATATATAATGACTCATCAATAGTTCGAAGATGTGCCTATCATTAGCCATTGCAATAGCCGAAAATTCCCCATCCTGGTCCAATGAGTTTCCCAAAACAGTTCTGGCCCGAGTTAAAATCCAGCCTACTGGCCGTCAGTGAAAGCACTCCATGTATGGAACAAAAAAACCCATGTATGGAAGAATAACCATATTTATAAGCATAGAAAACCGGTAATAACTGGTATCATTGCCAATCAGCCAGATACCCTGCAACAAAATATATAAATTCTTTGCTGGTGAACGTAGATAATTCCATTGATACCAAAAGACTAGTTAGGATTAAAGTATCCATGTAAGATTGACCTAGGGAATAGTAAGAAAAAATAAAAATAACCATAGAAATAACCGGTTATAACTGGTATTTTACTCGGGCCTTAACTGTTTTTGCAAAATCCCCATGAAAACTAGGATTCCGGGCTGCTATGTTTGATTACCGACGTATGCAGTTATAGCCTTAGAGCCCTATAGCCAGTTATAACTGGCTGAAAAACACTCATTTACAATTGTGAAGGGCCATGCAATGTAGGGCCCCGTTTACGATAGCTAAGTTGGTGAACGTAATTACAATTTCAGTATGGTCTATGATATGCAAATAACTATAGTCTATAGTTATCAGGGTTTAAAAACCAACTTTAAAACTGGAGGGCCATACCCATCCAAGTTCCATAAAATAAGTTATAACTGCTTATTTCTATGGTTCTGTGGTTACTATTCCATAAATGGGATTAGGTTTGACTGACTTATAACTGGTATATAACGGGCCATAACTGGTCCTACAGTTAAGGCCATGTATTAGTTACAATTGGTTATTTCTATGGGATTATATGGGGATATACATTCTATAAAAAATGGGGTTTTGTTAGTACTTATGGAGGTTTCGATAAATGGTATCTATTGTATTATATCTATGATCTATGGTATATATATCTATAATCTATATCGATAATATCTATGTCTATATCCATATCACTGGTAAATTCCCCAAACAAAGCCATCTCCGCCGACTGAAAGCCGAGCTGCTGCCAGTCTGGGCAGCTTTCACGGCCTAGGACAGCCGCAAAAACACGACGATTTCACTTTTTTTTAACCAAGGAACATGTCAATGTGGATTTTTCGTTGATTAAAACGCTAAGGTGGCAAGTTCACTAGAGAAAAACGATGATTTATGGCAGTTCGAAGTATCGTTCATGAAGTGTTTTTCTACAGTTAATGGGGTTAAGCAAGTTGATTATGGTGAAAGAAGATGAAAGAAGTAGAGTTAGGTGGTTTGCTTTGACCCATAGGTCAATGACAATTTACAATGTACCAATTTACAATGTGTTTTTTAAGGAAAAACCCTGAGGAAATGTTTGCGATTTTGTGAAATGATGGATCTACATTCTGATCTACTGGGATTCCAATTGGGATATGTTCTAGGTATGGGATTCCAAACTATGGCAACGGCAACAATATCTGGTTGGTAGTTGAGCCCTACCCCTCTGCAAACATATGACTTCGTCAGTTGGGATTCTTATTCCCAATACCCTCTGGTAAACTAACATCACTACTGAAAATCACCAGTTTCAATGGGTAAATACACTATAAATGGCCATTTTCAATAGCTATGTTGAATAACCAGAGGGTATATGGAAATATAGAAACATGTTCCAAACCACCAACCAGATATGATATGGGGTCAACCATGTACTAAAAAAACTTCCTTAAAATAAGCCAACTCATCCCCAAAAATATCTGTGGTGTTTTTGAGCAACCCTGTTGATTCTTGGATTTTTGGGGGGTCCCAAGAATCAGGGAGGATATAACCAATCAACATGTTTTCCTACCTTGTACATATTAAACATGTACATCTTCCATTGCGAGGTTGAAGTGGCAAAGGATAACCTCAGACGATTTAGTGGAAAAGAAACAATAACTCATGTTCATCAAACAAAAATTCACCGCCAACCATTATGGAAATCAATGGTAATTGATATATTTATTTGGTAGAATTATCGAAGGAAGTTTAGAAGTCAAACTTCCGACAATATGGAGAGATGAAAAGCAGAGCAGGGCAGAGGCAGAGAGAAGAGGAAGATTAGAAGAGAAAGAGTAAGAAAGACAGAAGATACAGATGCGCGAAAAGGTAGGAAAGTCGCGAAACACTGTGTTTTTCCAATGATTTGTGGCTCCGGAGGGTCGAAAAGTAGGCTCGCTAAAGCGGCGGGTGCGGAGCCAGCTGGCCACAGGAGCGATGAAAAATTGCACGCCGTTGTGGCGCGAAGCACATTTCCAAGTCAAAATGTACAAAACACCTCAGCGTCGGACCACTTTTGGAAGTTGCGATGTCGAAAAAATGCACGCCGTTGTGGCGCGAAGCACATTTCGAAGTCAAAAGTGTTAAAAACTGGCGGTCTCGGACCACTTTTGGAAGTTGAGATGTCAAAAAAGTGCACGCCGTTGTGGCGCGAAGCACATTTCGAAGTCAAAAGTGTTAAAAACTGG
Organism: Cladocopium goreaui; assembly: GCA_947184155.2. Lineage (NCBI taxonomy): Eukaryota > Dinophyceae > Suessiales > Symbiodiniaceae > Cladocopium > Cladocopium goreaui. The sequence continues at coordinate 260,891 of CAMXCT020006757.1, read as the reverse complement.
CGGCCTCGGACCACTTTTGGAAGTTGCGATGTCGAAAAAGTGCACGCCGTTGTGGCGCAAAGCACATTTCGAAGTCAAAATGTACAAAACACACCATGCTCGCGCCACTTTTGGAAGTTCGGATGTCGAAAAAGTGCACGCCGTTGTGGCGCGAAGCACATTTCGAAGTAAAAATGTTCAAAACACTGGGGGTTTGGACCACTTTTGGAGGTTCAGATGTCGCTTCGCTTCGCTTCACTACAATAGACGACATTACACTACACTACACTCCACTACACTACACTACATTACACTACACTCCACAACACTACAACTACAACAACGCAACTACACTCCACTACACTCCCCTACAATAAATTACACTACACTACACTACACTCCACTAACTACATTACACTACACTACACTACACTACCTCAGTGGTAGTACCTGAATAGCGCAGTTGGTTGGAAGTCCGGGTTGCAGAGGCACCAACTTTACGGCAACAACTGATAGATTCCTAAACCAAATGATGGTTTGTCTAAGTTTTATTCATTCAGGTTCAGCCTGGCTCGTCCAGCAAACGCATGTGCTACTTGCCACATGTTTAGACACGCACGTCAGAATATGGCAGAATACCTCTCATAATTACACTGAGGAAAAGGCACAAACGTGCACATCGAAGAAGACAAAGGGTGGCTGAAACTGAAAGGTCCTCACAGCTGGGGAACTAGCACCTGGAAGTGGCTGAAAACTGAAAACCATGATTCCCGATCCATGAGCCTTTGGAAAGTTTCTCCACACCAGCTGTATTTTGGCATTAGTCTGTCAAAACATTTTGGCATGTTGTTAACACATGCGCCACATCACACCACAATTGCTTCATTTCTATAGGATCTATATGTCCTCTTTTCCTTTGAAACTTCCGCCCCCCGGCCGTGCCGGAAATTATGTTATTATTTGCACAGATTTAGTTTGTGAAGTGTTTTCATTTACGTTGACGTTTCCTGCGTGGTTGCGCACACGGTATGAGATTTCACTCGCTTGAGCCTGGTGCCAAAACATCGGGATTGAACAGTGGCAGGTTTTCCGATAAGAACAATACACAGTGACGAAGTGGCCTATTTTAATAGGACACCTGAGTGGTTCGATTAGCTTGACAAAAAAACTGTCCAATGAGTCACCATAAATTAGTGACGGTGATCACCACTTGCAGTCAATGCGATGGCGAAGATACAGTTGCAACGATTAGCCACTCAAATATGAAAAGATTTAATTCCCTGCTGACAATTCATAATGGTACCGAGAACATTAACAGGAAATAAGTGTCATAATGCCTGACCACGACGCAAAAAAGTTCTACCTACTCTGCAATGGCAATTCCCATCTTTGATACTTCGTTCTTCAAACAAAACCTGCAGAATCCTCCAACATCACTATCTCAATCACTTTTCCCTTCGCAAGTTCTTCTTGCAATCTGGTGTCCAACATCTTCTGAGCACCTTTGAGCAATTATCAGCTATTGTGATTTGTGCGCAGATTTTGCGCTGACCTAACCTACGCACCATGGTCAGTCTCTATGAGTGACCCACATGGCATCCGTGCATCTGCCTCGCTCCCTCAAGCAGAGGACACGGACAAAAACCTTGAGGCTCTCTAGGATGCTCTAGATCCACCATCAAATAGAATCGAATACAGAAAAGATCAGAAAAGGTCATATGCTTTGACTATCTTTGATTTTTCTACATTTTTTATACCTTTGATATCCTTTGATTACCTTTGTACCTTGTATGGCTACGCGTGGCTGTATCTGATTTTATTTGTATATATTCGTTTGTTGGTTGCTTTGTTGTGTTGGAGCACAGCGTTGAACCTTGGCAAACTCTAAACCCTGCCCGTGGCCTACACATCATGTGTGGCCGCAGAGAATCAGCTGTTCCCCTCAGCTGTAGTTTCATCCTTCGAGGGCACGCCCCGATTCTGGCCCTTCAGTTTGAAGCAGAAATCGATCATTTCTTTCAACAAATGCAGCAATCTAGCATGACCCAACCATGTTCATAGCTCAAGAGGCTACAGACCCAAGGATTCACCCTAACAAATGGACCCACGATGACTAAAGGATGATTTGGTTTCAACTACAGCTTCAAACCACTGGAGCATTTCTAATGCGGGGCCAACAAACCAGCAGAAGCTTTCAACTGTCTGCAACTCTTCTGCGCGGACCCCAATCGGCTTGCGACAAACCACCCGCGCGATGCATAGCATGAGCCACAGCAGCAGTAGTTTAAAAATCCATGCGTTCTTGTGCCAGATGGCGCTAGGTATATCGAAAATTTGCCCTAAAAAATCTAACACCTGTATTGACAACTTTCCTGCAGCTCCGTTGCTATCCGCTTGAAGCTGGTTCTCCGATTATGCAGACCTTTTCAACAGGATGCTGCCATTTCGGCGGGGCCACCCGCTTCAGCACCATTTCAAAGGTTCCTTTTTTCCTTGGCTGCGACAAGATCACAGAACCCCACGTGTGCAGCTTTGGCGGCGAGTAAGTGTGGTGTTGTGAGGGGCGGGATGGGATGGGATGGGCAGAACGCAGGACAGCAAAGAAAAAAAACATTTTGACTCAAGGAATGGCTGCCCAGGCGCAAAGCACGGAGACCGGGAAGCTTTGACGATTCGAGATTGTAGTTGCAATCGCCGCAATCGTACTCCTCAACAATCTCGAACGTAGTCCCATCAGGGAACAAGACTTCCTCTTCGTTTTGCCACCTGAGCAATGTCTGATTTCAACCAATCGCAGAATCAGCTGACTGACCACTTAAGGTCGGGGTGGCGATGCCTCGACAACTGTTGGAGCTCAAGGCCTCGCACATGTTTCCGTAGCAACTTTGGCAAGACCTCAAGGGCGCGCCAGAAGTATTTTGAAAGCTGAAAGCGCATCCCTGCACAATGCCGTGCGTAGATTTGACAACGCGCCAGTCAATGCGAAAGGGGGATGCAACTTGGTGAGAGGATGCACCTCTCTGATGAACATGAAACACTATTGTTCTAGACATCGTTTAGGATGCTACTCTGGCCCAAAACATTTCCGAGGGTGCGTTTTCTGTCTTCTGTCCAAGCACACCCATAGAGTAAAACACTCATATGATCAATTACAGAAATGTTTTGTCTATTTATTCGACTAGGCCCTCATGCGTGCATGCGCATGTATATATCATTTTTACGGAAGCAAACAGGGTTCAGTGAAGTGATAGTTGCTACTAAATCCAAATGATTCATATACACAGTAGTTATTTTTGCGTCGGCGCATGCTTGCATGCAAAGATACACTCTCATTGCCGGGGCGCTAAAAGGATCTTGTATCCGGGCAGAGGGTTGTTTTTCGAAAACGCCAACCAGCCACCGAAGAGCTTGTCATCACATGTCCTCCAAGCTGCGGCGCTGCCACTAATATAAAAAACTATTCGTCAACCTATAGCACTATAATCAAGTCCAGCATGAAATCGTTTGCAACGCGGTTCCCACAAGTCATCCTCCAAACCGTCATCAGCTCTTGCTCCAGCCGCCCTGCTCGTTTGAGCCTCAATGAAGGCAGTCAAGCCCTTGAAGATGTGTGCAGCGATGTTGCGCGCAGAAAGAATTGCATAGGCAGGCATGTACACATGACAATTTGCCTAAAAGTGCTTGCGCTTTCGTTAAAAGAAAAAGAAGTGCTTTCATCAAGAGCAAACAAAAAAACGGCCACGCAACACC
>CAMXCT020006757.1:204662-252162 GCA_947184155.2 Cladocopium goreaui | reverse complement strand
GAATCTAGAGTTTTGCTCAAGCTAGTGAACCCAGTCAATGTCCGAACAAGTGGCCCTTCAAACATAACCAGGTTCTTTAAAAAGTGACCCCTTTGAGGTGGTAAAAAGTGGCCCTTAAACCAGGGTCAAATCCCATGGGTCTGACCATCAACCCGGCGTATGTAGTGAACCCAACAATCACCACAGTAACCAACCATTCGTGGCGTCATTTCAATCTATCTAGTAGAGATATACAATATGTATATATAATATATAATATATAATATATAATATATAATATATAATATATAATATAAAAAAATAAAAATATATAATATATAATATATAATATAAAAATATAAAAAAAATATAATATATAATATATAATATATAATATAAAAATATAAAAATATATAATATATAAAATATAATATAAAAATATATAATATATAATATATAATAAAAAATATATATATATGTATTCAATAAATCCAAATTGGGGATGGTTTCCGCTTGACCATATTTCACCCAGTCACTCCAGTTTACAAGATCATCTCACAACTGGTGGTCATAACCCCTGGTTTTCTCACCCCGGTCATCACAGGTCTCCAGTTCGTGGCTCCCCTCAATGTGTCGATGATCCCCCCGGCCACGGATCGCCAAGGTACATGGCTGACACACCCGATGCTGCGTGTTGTATTGTCCCATTGGGCAACTGTCTTTGCAAGCCTCGCGGAGCGCGGTCCAGTTGGAGATGTCTTCAGGTCAAAGGTGCTACAGGGAGCGATCTAGGTTGGTGGACATAACTAGGTTAACGAGGGTTTATGGTATGGCAAAGAATATATGTATGTATGTCTGTCTGTATGTCTGTATGTTTGTATGTTTGTATGTCTGTATGTTTGTATGTCTGTATGTCTGTATGTATGTATGTCTGTATGTTTGTGTGTTTGTATGTATGTTTGCATGCATGCATGCATGTATGTATGTATGCATGTATGTATGTATGTCTGGGTGTGTGTATATGCATGTATGTATGCATGCATGTATGTATGTCTGAGTGTGTGTGTATGTATGTATGTATGTCTGTATGTCTGTATGTCTGTCTGTATGTATGTATGTATGTATGCATGCATGTATGCATGTATGTATGTATGCATGTATGCATGTATGCATGTATGTAAGTAATGTAAGTAATGTAAGTAATGTAAGTAATGTAAGTAATGTAAGTAATGTATGTATGTATGTATGTATGTATGTATCTATCTATCTATCTATCTATGTATCTATGTATCTATGTTTCTATGTTTCTCTGTATCTATGTATCTATGTATCTATGCATGCATGCATGTATGTGTATGTGTATGGGTATGTGTATGTGTGTATGTGTATGTGTGTATGTCTGTATGTGTGTGTATGTGTGTGCATGTGTGTGTATGTGTGTGTATGTGTGTATGTGTGTGCATGTGTGTATGTATGTATGTGTATGTGGGTATATGTGTATGTGTGTATGTGTGTATGTGTGTGTGTGCGCGTGCCTGTGTGTATGTATGTTTGTACGTATGTATGTACGTATGTATGTATGTACGTATGTATGTATGTATGCCTGTATGTATGTGTGTATGTATGTATGTGTGTGTATGTATGTATGTCTGTCTGTATGTATGCATGCATGCATGCATGTATGTATGTATGTCATGGGTCAAAACCCTGGCACCTAGTGGACCCCAAAATAGCTGGTAAATGGATGTTATTCCACTAAAATCGATAATAAATGAGCATAATAAGTTTTGACCCACCCCCATAGGAATTTACAAACCAGCTAACATAGGCAGCAACAGCTTGTTGGTTTTGCGAATGCACAGAGGGATTTGAGGAGGCACAAAGTACGGTGCTTTGATTAAGTGAGGAATTATGAAGTAATATTGCCATATATTGTCCATTGTTCATACTTGGGGCCTGACTAAAAGAAAGAGGACTGGCTTGACTAGGATTTTTTCGCGTAGAAAAGTGCAAAATCGAAGGTACACGAGATCCAGGATCCAAAACTGAGAATCGAACAAAACAATCAGGGCTTTGTCTGGAAATAGACTACCCCAATTTTCGATTCATCATATATAATCATGTTCCCTATTTCAGAGGTCATTTGAAGGCCTCTACACTTAAGGCCATTTATTAGTTATAACTGGTTATAAATGGGATTATACATTCTATAAATGGGGTTATAAGTACTTATAGCTGGTAAAGGGCAAAACCTGTATGAAGCAACCAAATGAGAGAAGTGGTGGATGGTTTGCCAGTTCCACATGGGAATCATAACTCCCTATATATGGGACGTTGGGACAAAAGGCTGGTTACTTCACTACGCTGTGCATCGCGGTTAGTAAGTGAGGTATTACTAATATTACCCATACATAAATAAATATATATATATATATACACTGTATATATATATAGTTGGTGATATGTCCGTATATTTACTACGTATATAGATATAGCTGGCATATACTAGGGATATTACAGCTATTACATGCTATTACCACTTAGTAAGTGGGATGCACATCCAAGTAGGCTAGATTCCATAGATTCCCATAACCATTGGAACTGATGTTCCTCGTCGCCAAGTTGCGCCATCTACAAGAACCTGACGTTGTGGTCGCGTCATGGGAGTCATGGGAGTCATGGGGCTCCGGTCCATGTCGGGCCGACTATGGAAACATAGCCATACATAGTCATACATAGCGGTGCCCCAGAGTTAGCTAAGTTGGTGAACATAACTACAATAAGTAGGAATTATGGTGCCCCATAGAAAGCTAAGTTGGTTTATAACTACAATAAGTAGGAATTATGGTAGATATATCGAACTAGTTGATGGGGGTATAAACTAGCGTTCACATCACTGGGGGGTACCACATTGTATTATGCTTCCGAAAGCAGCCTCCTGAACAGGTAGTCCATTGGGATCAACACCCTGCACCAACCAATCCAGCTCCAGAATCCTCCAAAATCCCCACTGAGTGAGCAAGAGGAAGATGTATGTGATATGTACATATATATATATATAACTATACATACAATATTTTACACTATCCGTGTAAATATCAACAATTACTTTACTTCGTGTGATCCCCACCGTGACATTTTTACATTTTCTTACTCGCAAATCTTCTGGCATTCTATCTGACATATCTTCTGGCATTCTATCTGGCACTTCTGGTGGACATCTTTTACATTTATCTTACTCGCATATCTTCTGGCATCTATCTGGCTGGTATATTCATATCTGGCATCTTCTGGCATCTATCTGGCATATCTTTTGGCATATCTTCTGGCATATTATCTGGCAAATCTTCTGGGATTCTATCTGGCATATCTTCTGGCATATATTCTGGCATATCTTCTGGCATTCTATCTGGCATATCTTCTGGCATATTATCTGGCAAATCTTCTGGGATTCTATCTGGCATATCTTGTGTCATTCTATCTGACATTTTATCTGGCATTCTATCTGGCATATCTCATAGCCTTTTATCTGGCATATCTTCTGGCATTCTATCTGACATTCCATCTGGCATATCTTCTGGCATTCTATCTGGCATATCTCATGAGGTCCGGCAGGGAACACTTGGCGTGGATACTCGCGGTTGAGGTCCGGCAGGGAACACTGGGCGTGGATGGTCGTGGTTGAGGTCCGGCAGGGAACACTGGGCGGGGATGGTCGTGGTTGAGGTCCGGCAGGGAACACTGGGCGGGGATGGTCGTGGTTGAGGTCCGGCAGGGAACACTGGGCGTGGATGGTCGTGGTTGAGGTCCGGCAGGGAACACTGGGCGTGGATGGTCGTGGTTGAGGTCCGGCAGGGAACACTGGGCGTGGATGGTCGTGGTTGAGGTCCGACCGAGAACACTGTGGATCGCGAGTCGCAGTTGAGCAGGAGGACGAGGAGGACAACGAGAGGAGGAGGAGGAGGAGGACGAGGAGGAGGAGGACCAGGCAACTGACATAAAATCTAACAACCCTCACCTGGCAGGTGGGGAAAAACAAATCATAGTATACATACGCAATAAGTGTTTATCGCGATTATATATATATAATCATATATCAAGCAAACCATGCACGGCTTATCAAAAATATTGATTATTTAACTTCAATAACTGGTTGGTGGTTTCAACCCGGTTGAAAAATATTAAAGTCAGTTGGGATAATTATTCCCAATAATTATATGGAAAGTCCTAAAATTCATGTTCCAAACCACAAACCAGATAGAGATGTTGCATCACCTTGGTGCTTCTCCTTTTTGTCTTGGATATTACTATGAAATATTCCAGTATGTTCCAGAATCTGAATTCCAAGCCCTTTTCATATTACTATCATCCAGCTCAACGGGATCTTATCCACATCCGCCCGAAATTCCTGGGTGCGCACCTTGGGACTTTCACAAGCAGTGCAGTTGGTGCCATTCCCTGCCACTGGGGTGAAAAAAAAAAAAAAGATGGGTCGAAGTTGGTTCTTCACTGGGTAAAACTTGGATAATTCGGGATATGTCTAACTAACCCATATCATATTGTTGGTTACATATCCCTTCCTGGCGCCACACAATTTAGACATAAAAGTCCGGCCACAAGACAGATCGACAAAATACGGTTTTGTGCAAAAAAGGGTTGATGGGCCATGGGATGGGCGAAAAAACCCTGTCCCTATGGGCGGAAATTCCATGGCCGCACCAGTGATGGCTTCGAAAAAATCGATATACCGTCGCCCTCGGGGACTGCAGCACACGCTACTCTGGCTGCGTTAACGCACCATTGTGACCATGCGCATCAGCACACCAAACATATATGTCTAACTAGCCCATATCATATTGTTGGTTTTATATCACATAATATATCCCACCAATTCCCATAACACCCCCATTAAATCCCCCTGTCCTACCTTGTTTTTTTCATTGCCATGAAACGGCATTCGGGCATTCCACGGATTCCACGCTCCTCGTAACTGCTTTTTTTTACCAACCGTTTATTTATGGGATATAATGGGATGATATTACTTATATGATTACTATATTATTTATAGGGATATAATTTAATTTAAATCATAATATTTACTATATTTTTTATTTGATATAATGGGATAATATAGTAAATCACATATTGGATTACAATGGGTAAGCGGTTAATAGCCAAAATTATAAGCCTTTTGAGACCAGGCAATAACCCCACTGTGCCATTGAATGTGGACTTACGATCACGATCGGCTTATTGACCACATACTAAGTGAGATGATCCTCCAAATAGCTTCATCACCTTGGATAAATTTATTGTGTCGTATTACACCTTCCAACATGGCCTTCAATGCACCGAGTTACGAGTTCCCGTCGTTCGACTTTTGACCAAATACATCAATTGCTTCTGGTGAAATCCCAGGTTGCGTCCGAGTGTCCAAAAAGAAGTTTTAAGCAATATAAATGTCAGTTGACTATAACTGGCTGGTGGTGCAATAACCATCTTGAAAAATATTAGTTTTCGGGATTTAACAAGATGTATATATATACTGGTTGGTGGTTTCAACCACCTTGAAAAAATATGAAAGTCAAATGGGAAGGATTATTCCCAATATATTATGGAAAAAATAAAATTCATGTTCCAAACCACCAACCAGACAATTACTAACTTCTGGATTTTGTTTACGTAGCTATGGACAATCACCATGTTTGATAGGTAAATCATCATACATGATCTATAAATGTGCCGTGTTCCAAAGCTATGTTGAATAACCAGAGGGTATTGTGCCCCATGAGCCTCATGAGAAGACATGAACATATTCAATGGCGGAAGAAACAAGACATAATGAAAACTCTTAGTGACCAGGGTAGCTGTGGGCCCTGGTAAACGATAGCTAAGTTGAACATAACATAACTATAATAACTATGGTTTTGTGATACTTCTAACTATAGTTACTGGGGTTTATAAACCAACTTGGCTATCTAGGACCCCACATTGTAGTGACCAATTAGAAAAACAAACGCGTACAACTGGAAACCGAAGCTGTTGTGGTCCCTGAGTCGGAAAATCATTTCTATAGCTATCAAAAAATAGTGATTTTCCCATAGCTATGTGAAATTACCAGTGCGTAATGCTCATAAAAATACATCATTTTCCCGTCTAGAAACAGCTCCAGTTATAGGTAATGTTCTCTCGATTTCCCAATGATTTCCCATATGTTAAATTGCATGGTCAATCGTTGATGGTCCACAACAAAACACCAAAATTGCTGCTGCTTATGGTTACTTTTCATTTACAACCAAACTAAGAGACTAAAGGATTATACCGAATTATACCCATCCAGTCGGTTGGGGATACCAACGGTGATACCCTCTGCTAATTTGTTACATAGCTATTGAAAATGCCCTAGTCGAAATAGTGGATTTTCCTATTAAAAATGGTGATGTTCCATAGTTTTCTGTATGTTTACCAACGGTGATATTTCAATGGGAATTTCACATAAATTGGAGGTACTGTACCATATAAGGCCATATTTTGTGGGTATATCCCCCTTACATACGCCATATTTTGGGGCCAAACCGTTGCCCCCGTCAGTCTTCCCCACCCAGATGATCGACGTCGCATGTCGCCTACACATGTCGAACATGGAGATTCGCAGCGTTGGCACACTCCAGCCTGGCCGGCAGGCGCCATGGTCAAAAGATGGTATACGGTATATGGTTTTTGGTCATCCCACCATCATTAGGGATTCCCTATAATGGGTATAATATATATATATATAGTATATATATATATATGTTGTATATAAATAATTATAAATACAGATAAATCATCATAAATCCCTGTGAATAGATTGATGACCATCCCCAATATCTGTACTTCACCCGAGTTTTGACCATCGGTTGGTGCCAGGGCTAGTACACTAGCAACTCTTGAAGGAAAGAAAGTCAACAATAACACATGGGCTTCTGAAAATAGTGTATCTCCATATATCAAATTGGATTATCATTTCATGTTCCCTTCCGCAGATAGCCATCGTTGATGGGGTAGACCTTCCATCCCCAGAAATCTGGGCCCCCAAGGGGCCAGTTGGGACGGTTGATGATTGGGACCAGGTCAAGCAGGTCTCGCCTGATCAGCGTACCAAGTGGGCCAACACTTTGCTAGGCATTTTCCCTTGTGCAACACCAAGCCAGTACGGCAGCCTTTGGCGTCACAGGGTGATTTGGGTGATTGGACATTGAACCATGGGAAAGCTGTCATGCTGGGTGCCCGACCAACATATGTTTTAGTTTTTTACCGCAGCTTAAGAGTTAAGCACATGAGAAATTGAAGTTAGAATTAAATTGTGTTTTAATCAGTGCCAACAACACGGCGTGACTTAACCCGCAAACATCTTGGTATATGGTGGTTCTACCAGCAGCACCTGGGGATTGAACAAGAAAGATGGTGGATATTGTCAGACACATATGAGAATTTCAATGGGCTTCGCTATTACCCTAAACCAACCTTATATATGTTTACATACCTGGTAATAGGATTTGCATGAGTTAGAATTTGGTAGTGTAATTTCAACATAAGTAATTGAATCCTACCTTTCACTTGATTAGAATTTGCAGGTTACATCCCCTGTTGCTGAAGACATCGCCAATCTGGGTGTACCCGCCTTTTTCCACTTGCTGCTCAGCATGGTAACGACTTTTGGCCCCCTTGGATTCATAGCTAAGGGGGTGTATCAACCAACCACACATATAAAATACAAACGCAACAGTTGTTGTAGTTGTAAACCACTGTAAATATAATCAATTTTGAGAAATTTCTGGCAATATAAACCCATAGGTCGTGCAATTCAACACTTGTATGCCCAATTTGATCAATGAAAACAGCATTTCTCTTGGTTCAGCCACGTTAACAAGCCCATGTTTGCTGCCAAAATCCCATTGAAGTGCTGCGTTCCAGCTTCTGGAGGTGAACTGTTTCTTCTAGTCCCGCCACCCTCAATTCCATAGAATCCCATACTTTCATCTTATCCCATAGAATCCCATAAAAGCCCCCAAAAAAGCCCCATAGAATCCCAGAGAAACCCGCAAAAAATCACGTAGTTTCCCAAAGTCGCTGCAGTATTTCCAAGGGCCACGATTTTTTTTTGTGCTCCGGGCGGCTGAAGCATTCCTTGGCACTCGCGCAGGTTTCGCAGTTGTCTGGACAAAGGCTGCACCTCACAGGGTGACAGCACGGCCGTTACGACACGGGTAGAGGTTCCCCTGGTTTTTTCATGGATTTTGACCATGGAAAATGGGGAGTCAATCATGGAAAAATGTGATTTAAGCAGGGACCATTGGATTTAGGCAAGGAACATAATCATTTTTTAAACCTAATCCAACCAAATTTGGAAGTTCAAAATGAGCATTTCACCATCAATATTCCAGGAATTTGAATGGTTTGGGTTAATCCAAAATGGGGAGACGATGCTATGTGACTGCCATCTCACACTCGGAAAAGAACAAAACCAAAGCATGGGATTTGGGGCTTTATGTTTCAATCCCTATTTTCAAACTCAGTTGAGAAACACCGCCGGCCCAGTGGGCAGTTCTTGTCTCACAGTGTTCCACCTCGTTGCCATGTGCATTCAGGGGTGTGCTTGCGGAGCACAATCCTGTTCGATTTCAGAAATGCGCAAAGCACCGCGCCAAAAGGATCCAAAAGGCGTTGTTTTCTGCGACTACCTGGCCACTCGAATGGTTGACCACTGCATGCTCGTAGCTGCCACATCTCAACCATTGATAAGATGGGTGGTCATCTGTCCAGACCTTCCTGCCAGGATTAATGCAGTTTAGGATGGCGTGTCTCACAGTACTATCTCATCTGTTGCCAACGCGCCGTAGAAAAACTCGACCTGTTTGTTTTCTTCATCCTTCAATTTAGCTCCATTCCACCCAACACAATCATCTGGGAACCAGCTGGGAGGAGTCGGATTTCAAGCTCCATACAGGGGCTCATGATGCCTCTGATTTGAGACGCACCGCGGAGTTCAGTCCCTGATGTGTTTGAGGTATCTACAACGTGATCCCCCTTCTTAGCTGAGTTGGTTTGGAGCAAGACCAGGCGGGGTTTATGGTAGACATATCTAATATCTATACCCTTAGATTGGTCTATAGACCAACTTGTATCTGGCGCATCACCTTATAGCCATCTTGGTGTTTGTTTGTTTGCCAAAAAAAAGTGGTGAATCAGTCGTAAATCCGTCTAAGCATATACCTATAATCCTAAAACACCGTATATTGTCAAACACACAATAATTAGTGAAAGCAAGCAAAATGACTGAAGGTGTGTTTTCTTTGATACAGGAAAATGATCCGTCGGAACGCTGACGGAAGTTTTCCGGATAACCTAAAGATTTGCCGGAAATCGAAGGACATTACAGCAAGTGATGACAGTACAGGTGGTAATGAATGAGTAAATAACAGGCAAAATCCGGATCAATCAAGACCAACATCTAAGGTGAATCCTGTACAATGTGGGCAGATGGCTAAGTTTGTTTATAACTATAATAGCTATGGTTTATGATCGTAAAACATCTTGTAACTATAAGTTACTATAAGGTTTATAAACCAAGTACATCCATTTCTCAATCCCAATATGTTTCTTTGATGTAAAAAATCTCATTAAATCCCAAATGAAATCCCACAATGTGGTACCCCCCAGTGATGTGAACGTTAGTTTATAACCCCCATCAACTAGTTCGATATATCTACCATTTATCTACCACAAGTCCTACTTATTGTAGTTATGTTCACCAACTGAATGCGATTCCGAACTGGGGCACCACTATGTATACATATTTGGTGATAGATCACAACAATGGGTATAAGACCATAGGGATAACCATGGGGAAAATCTCATGAAATCCTAAATGAAATCCGATGAAGCAAACATATCACTGTGGGGCCATGGCCCCCTGGATCCCAGCCTGCTGCTTTCTGTGTCCGGATACTTCCCCGCAGGGCACTCTCCTGTGCCTCGGAGTTCCACCGGAGTGCCGGAACGCAGTGCCGGAACGCTGTGCCGGAAATGGCGAGTTCACCGGCACTTTTTGGGTGGTTTTCAGCAAAAACGGGTTGGTTGATGAGCAAAAAATGGTGGAAGTTGATGTCATTGATGTCACTTGAAAACCAGGAGTTGTGGACAAATATAGTGACATTGAGTGACATTGAGTGACTTGAGACTTGATGAACACCTTCTAAACACCTGATTTTCGCAGCTGGTTGTGAATGTTCATCTGAAGCACACGCCAGCAGATGTCCAACAAAAATGGCACCCAAAAACTGCATCCAGTTTTACCCAACGGAAATCAACCATGGCTAGCCGGGAAACCCCTATCGAGTCGATGTTTTTTTTCCAAACCTCCATTTGGTTCTTGGATTTCTCCATATCGCCCGATGTTCCCATGATTTTCTGAAGGTTGGTTTCTCCTCAAAATTGTCAGACCCAACTCCTTCATCTGCGGTGCATATAGAGCCATCCAGGTACATGTCGTCATAACAAGCTGTACATGCCTGAGTCAATTCAGGGGCCCGAGTGTTTCAGCCCATCCCTGCGATTCCGGCAATTCGTTGAACCTTTAGATGTGACTATAATAGCTGCCCTGTTCTTGATCGAAAAGGTTCACGTTACCACTACGTTACAATGTGCGGCCCCCTAGATAATTTACGATAGCTAAGTTGGTTTACAAGCTCATAACTATATAGTTACTGGGGTTTATAAACCAACCTACAAGTGGGGGCCCCACATTGCAATAGGATTGGACTTTGCTGATCTTTTTGGGGTTGCGATAGAAACCAGTGTCCTTGCTCAGCGGTTGGCCGTCACTGCTGGATCGATGTTGTTTGTCGCTATACCATACTATAATATACTATACCTAGACTGATATGACTGGGCTATAAGCCAACTTATGATAGTTGAGGATGGTTCATGCGGTATGCAACCACGCCACAAGCATCAGCCAATGGTGATGATTTAACCAGCAAGCATGGAGACTCAATCAGGAAATGTTACCAACACGTTGGGTTAATCAACACAAGTTGAGATATAGCCTACAGCCAGCATGGGGATATTTGACCAACAAGCAGATTTATGTAATTTGCCATGCAACTTGGCAAGGAACGGGCCGCCCAACATTTATTGTAGTACTGTTCGATGTAATGATCTATGCATTTAAGTTAGATGCTATATGTATATATAGATATAAACATACCAACCCCCAAACGACAGAGAAAATAGTACTTACTATGTGTACCATTTGGTTATTTAACATAGCCATGGAAAATCACAATGTTTAATAGGTAAACGATCTATAAATTGGCCATTTCCCATGGCTATGTTAAATAACCAGAGGGTATCAGTACAATGTGGGGCCCCCAAAAAATAAGCGTGTTTTTTTCAGTTTTACGCTGCTTCAACCCCGTCAACTAGCTATAAGATGCTATACGTATCAGAAACCATGGTTATTGGAGTAGTTATGTTCATCAACCTAGCTATCTAGGAATCTCAGGGGCCCCACTCTGTATGATTTTACCAACAACAAAACATCTTTGAACATGGCTTGCGATTCAGATTATTCAAAACAAAGCACCAGCATTTGACTCTCCAATTACCAAAGAATGGTAAAAGTACTAACATTATCAGTAAAACACCATAAAAAAAGGTACAAACGGAGGGTCTAGGCATAGATAGCACAGATCCATAATCTAGATATGTCACTCTTGTAGGATACTGATGATATGGATATATAATGACCCTCCGTTTGTATCCTTGAACATATTGGAAAATTGTGTTTTACTTCATTAAAAAAATATATTTCTGCGACTTTTTTGCGCTGTACTTGAAGGGTCAAACGGTAGATGTACCAAAACCGTCACCTTTTGCAGCTGCGGTATGGTCGTTACGCCGTTACGTATTGTGGGGCCCTGTTTGCGAAAACCACCGGAAAAATGGTAACAAACAACTAAGAAAACGCGGATTTTCTATGGGATTTGCGGTTTATAGCCCTTTAGCACTTATACATGCTAAATGGGCTTATTGTTCCATAGATGTGGTGACTTACTGACTTGTAACTGGTATTTCGCACCATAACTGTAGAGCTGATTTATGGTGGCTAAAGGTCAGGACCTCATATACGCACACAAATTTGACTCATCTGTACACACGAGCCTGGAGTGGGGTTGGGGTTGGGGAAACAACGGCGAAATAATCTGAAGACAACTCAGAGTAGAAGTACAACTATTTATCAAAGAAAGTTTCTTAGAGAACATCCGACTTACAAATGAAGTGACTTAGCAATTGCCAAGAAGTCTGAAGTTATTTGTTTCTGCTCCTGCAGAGAAGTAGCTCAGACATCTTAAATCCTGTTGGTCCTGAAATAGGGAAGTAGCTCAAAAGACTTAAGTCCGGCTGGCTGGTCCTGAAGTAGAGAAAAGTGGCTCAGCAGTCTTAAGTGACTGCATCAAGCATCAAGTAGAGCAGAGTGAGTAGAGTAGAGAAGACAACTGGGGGGCCCCCGTTTGTACGCATCGTATCTTCAGTGTCTCACTAAAGCAGCGTCGAAAAACATGTTCATCCTCAATTTTACCAGTGGCAAGCACAAACTGGTGCCCAGTTAACTAGTTGATTTCCATCTAGGTTAACTTAGGGATTTCCAACAATGGGGGTACCCCTAAATCATCCCTTTATAGATCAGATTTTCCATGAAATAAACCATCCAGCTTTTGGGGTACCCCCATGTATCGAACCCGCCACGAAGTTTTGAGGTAATTATAGATACAACTATAGATCACAACTGGGGGGGACTCAAACAGTCAATAAAAACTTTGAGTTTGATCTTGACCATGTAGCTACCCCCACACAAGAGCATACACACGTCGCATATTATATTTATAAATGTATATATATATATGATATACCATCTGGTTATTTAACATAGCCATGGAAAATCACCATTTTTAATAGGTAAACCATATATAAATGGGCCTTTTCCCATGGCTATGTTGAATAGCCAGAGGGTATATATATATGATATACACATATATGTACCATATCACCTAGTCAAGTTCGTATCCATTATTCGCTACTGGACATATTCCGCCCCGGTCTGGGGCGGCGGTTTATTGTGGGTTGTAAAAGCCATGTTCCATCATTCCAGCTACCAACATCATCGACAACTAAGGGCCCCATCCAATTTTTAGTCAAAGAGCCGTTGCTGAACCAGAGCAGGCTTTGCAGTTGGAATCGCATTTGTTGCACTTGCGGGTGCTCATGTTGGCAAACTTGAAGCGACCACATTTCTGAGCAACGGGGCATGGTGCAAGAACATGCAAAAACTGTTGCATCGCAAAAAAAAATGAGAGCGGGAAATGGCAGGAGCAACAAGTTTTGAAATCCTGCCGACTAGGGTATTTGTAAATAGACACAAAGCACATAACCAGGATGTCATGTTCATTGGCTGTGGCTGTGTCCCTCATCTTCCAAATGGTCGGTACATAGGCATCCGTACTGTGGTCCACCAGACACTAAAGTTATCATGCCCTTTACCGCTTATAAGTCAGCGAAATAACCCTGTTGATGCAATGATAAGCCTATTTATAACCATTTACAACCATTTAAAACCATTTAAAACTGGTGAAGGGCATAACTGTAGAAACAAACCATGGGCGGTTTCAATCCCGAGCAAAAACGGACGATTTCGGATATTGAACCCCAGGTTCTTTATGTTCTTTTTGGTGGAACAATTTAAAACCACCAGCCAGAAATTACAATGTGGGCCCCCTCCACTTGTAAGTTGGTTCATAAATCCCAATAACTATAGTTTCTTATATACTATAGTTTCAAGTTATAAGTTATAAGTATCATAGTTGCCAAAGTTATTGTATTTACAAACCAACTATCGTTTGGGGGCCTCACATTGTAGGATTTGCCAAACCCAAACATTTCCTGAACAATATATCAGACACAGTTTTTGTCTGGAGGTTTATCTTTTTTTTGTCGGCTGCAAAAGTTGAGTTTTCCATTTTTTCAATCTCAAATTGTGCTGACTTTGTGGCCATCATATTCCAATAATTGGGTGGGGTGAATAAATCCTGGTATTTTGAATTGATGATGTTCAGAATCAAACCATATGAAACCCATAATTGATGGTTGAACTGGGTCCATGTGAGCTACCTCAGGTTTACCCAATTGTAGCCCTTTTTGGCCAGTTACAACTGGCGAAAAAAAAGGAAACAACTCATTTAAGTTGTATTTCACCGTAGTTACAGGAGGTAAGTCATCGCGTCGCCAATGAGAAAAGGGTCATAATTGTACCGGTTGCCAATTAGGATCCCAATCCCAGTCCCCACCAGATCATTGCACCCGTCCAGGGTCGGGATTGCAGGTCGTTCCGTCCAAGAAATATGGTGGATTGCCTGGGGATGTCATGGGAAAGCAAAATGGACAGAAAGAACACCAGAAATTTACAGTGGCTTGAACAGTCGAACCAGTTAAACAACTTAATTATATACCAAGTCTGTTTACCAAGAAACCAACATAAACCAACAAATATGTAGATGTAATTCGTTTTACTGTCTCAGAAATTGCAAAAACATAGTCTGTAGCTGCGGTACATCCTTGAATTCACTCGAGATGCCAACGAGAAAGTGCCATCAATCACCAGGTCACCCTTTGTGGGGACGGTTTTCACGACCTATTTCTGGTAGTTACCTGGGGGTAGTTTCCTATTGGCCTTACTATGGCTCAATAACTGTTTAACCAAAACAACAAATCATAATAAATCCCTATAGGTATAGACATTACAAAAACATATTTATTTTTCATTTATACATTACATACAAAAAGCAAAGATTAATCACTACAGATCTATGTGAGTTTTCCAACAAAATAGATGACTCGCCCGGTGTTTCACCAACTGGAACCAATCCTAGGAGACTCTCAATGGATTGGTTGAAAGGACAATTCCTGAGAATCACGAGTGATCATGCTCTTCAGGGATGTTCTACAAAACGCCATTTGTTCAATGCATTTTTGTGTTTTGTTCCCACCTGCCACGTGAGGGTCTCTAGATTTTAACAGAGGTGCAATTCCTTCATCTCCCCATCTTCTGGGCCTCTCATCTTCATCAATGACATTGCCACGGTAAACAGGCTCCTTTGTGACACAAACCACCCGCAGCAAGATGATGTTGAACCATTAGGATGGTGGATCCAGCCCTTGCCACGCAAGCAACAGTGCTGACGTTCTGTCCAAAGCCCGCACTACCTTAAAGGTCTGTAGCTGCGGTACATCCTTGAATTCACTCGAGATGCCAACGAGAAAGTGCCATCAATCACCGGGTCACCCTTTGTGGGGACGGTTTTCACGACCTATTTCTGGTAGTTACCTGGGGGTAGTTTCCTATTGGCCTTACTATGGTTCAATAACTGTTTAACCAAAACAACAAATCATAATAAATCCCTATAGGTATAGACATTACAAAAACATATTTATGTTTATTTTATACATTACATACAAAAAGCAAAGATTAATCACTACAGATCTATGTGAGTTTTCCAACAAAATAGATGACTCGCCCGGTGTTTCACCAACTGGAACCAATCCTAGGAGACTCTCAATGGATTGGTTGAAAGGACAATTCCTGAGAATCACGAGTGATCATGCTCTTCAGGGATGTTCTACAAAACGCCATTTGTTCAATGCATTTTTGTGTTTTGTTCCCACCTGCCACGTGAGGGTCTCTAGATTTTAACAGAGGTGCAATTCCTTCATCTCCCCATCTTCTGGGCCTCTCATCTTCATCAATGACATTGCCACGGTAAACAAGCTCCTTTGTGACACAAACCACCCGCAGCAAGATGATGTTGAGCCATTGGGATGGTGGATCCAGCCCTTGCCACGCAAGCAACAGTGCTGACTTTCTGTCCAAAGCCCGGACTACCTCAAAGGCATACAGCTTGCCGCTTCTGGTGGAGCCAGCGAGAGGGGTTTCAATCTCAAGTCCACGTATACCTCTTGAAATTGCTTACCAATGACTCAAACAACCAACCTTTCTTTGCACCAAGGGACATTGTTAATCTTTTTCCCCACCAAGCGCTGAATTTCATACCCTGCAAGAACTCCGGCAGCCAGGTATTGCAAGCCATGCTCAGGGGATCGCCCTTCCTCACAATGCAAACCAAGGACACCACAGTGCTGGGGATGTTGCCCCTGGTCAAGGGGTTGTTTTCAAAGCTGCCTCAACAACCTTGAAACATCGATACTCTCCCTCCCTGCTCAGATTGCTCGGTCTTCAACCTGCCCATACCCACTGCCCCAATGCTTGCGTATTCCGCATCAGTTCAATTTCTCGATAAAATTACTCCAGTGGCCTCAACCCTGCCTACATCAGCTCCAACCCAGGCCAAGCTTCGATACCATTTCGGAGCACACGAAGCCTGCATGACGGCAGGGTATAGAACCTGCAAAGAGAACCAGCTACGCATCCAGGTTCTTGACTAATCCGGCAAGTGGCACAGAAACGACCCACCAACACAATTTCATTACAGAGTCCTCTGTCATGAAACCACTTCCATGATAATCTCCTAAGAATGGCATCCGGTTTATTCTTGCTAGTAGCAAAATTAAACGCCTCTCAGCGTACTTTGCACCAATGCCCCGTGGTGCTTGTTTCTGCGGAAGGCTGCTTCTCCTCAGGGCCAGTTCAGCACGGCGCTCCCGAAGAAACCGCCAGGACATGCCAAAGAGAATGCCAGATAGAATGCAAAAAATAGTGCCAGAATATATGTCAAATAGAGAATGTCAGAATATATGTCAGATAGAATGCCGGTTAGAACACCAGATAGAATGCCACATAGCATGCCCGACAGGATGCCAGATAGCATGCCAGACAGAATGTCAGAATATATGTCAGAATATATGTATGTATGCCAAATGGAGTGTCAGAAAAGATGTCAAATTAAATTCCAAACAGAATGCCAGAAAGAATGTCAGAATTTATGCCGGAAAGTATGCCAGAATAGATGCAAGATAGATTGCCAAATAGAATGCCAAACAGAATGTTAGAGTACTTACCAGAAAGAATGTCAAATAGCATGTCAGCATATATACACATATAATCACGTATACATATATATGCCAAATATACTTCCAAATGATATGTCAGAAACTTTCAGAAACTATGTCAGAATAGTGTGTCTGGGTGTGGATCACTCGAAGTATTTGTTTTTTTCCCCTATGGGCCTTTTCTACATGTAAACATGAAATACACTACTGGAAATACGTCCACTTGGAAATTTACGGTCTTTTTTGTTTTTACCTAGTACCTAGTAGTTGCAAATTGGAGGAAACTACCAAACATGGTTCGTATGGGCTAATAATGGAGGAATCTACCAAGATACAAATGTTCTGATGTAGGTTTCGGGTATGGTTCTTATGTGGTGCAACTAAAGTTGTAAGAAGCTCCAATTTACTTTGCAATCTACCAAGTATTAGAACCTCCACCATCAACGCAGCAGTTTTTGCTCAGTAAGATCCTTATTCTCGCCATTGAACTTCAACATACGAAGTCAGAATTCCCAGATCTTTCACCCAACATGTCAGACTCAGATAGCTTTTCAAAACGAGGTCCATTGGTCGAGGCCAAGTCGTGTCAGTGGCTCGCCAAAGATTTCTGGCGAGGTGCAGCTCTTACATCGCATGATGCCAGAACCAAAGCATGCACTGCACCTCTCGTCGCAATCCTCGGGTCGAACATTTTTCGCCACTCGGGCATGGCAAATATGTCGTGAAGCCAGTAGATGTCATGTCTGATTGCAAACTTAATTGATTTTTGAGGCGATTTTGGCAGTATGATTCGATCTTACATGTTACTTCTACGAATCGAAAACCAGAGTCAATTTAAAGTTGGACATGAGTAATTCCTCGAGTGGAAGAAACAATCAACATCACTTGTCCAACTAAAGGTGTCGACAAATAACCACAAGTAGTGGAGATGTGAATCAGCTAAAAATATTGTTTTAAGTATATGATATATACTATACTCATAAATAATTTATGTAACTATATATATTATATATATTTATTTATACTAATTATGAACAATATGAGTAATGGTTTATAATTTACAAATCACAAAATACATCAACAAACACGGGGTTATGCAGTGGATGACATATCTAAATTCGGCTCCTCCCAGGAATCCTTTTTGGGTGGATTATCTCCACCGTGGATTCCTGGAGTGATCCCTTCCCAAAGCCACAAATATTGCTTTGGTACCTCAAAAATACGGAAGACCGGACAAGACTTTATAGTTTCATATGGTCAATCACCATTGTTTCTAATAGGGCAATAACATGCAATAACAGACGTAACTAGGGATTCCCCTATTTTCAGACGTACCCATGACAGATGGGGATGGGTCCAAACCTATGAATCACCATCCAGAAAAACCAGCTATTCATCCGGGTACCATCCGGGTACCCAGGTTTGGACCCAGAGGACCCGTTCAGAGGCCATGGGGTTTCTGAAGGTCCCAGGTGCAGCGCATTGCTTCTCATTATTCAAGAACTGGTTTGCTTCCTTGGCAAAAAAAGAGGGAAACCCCCGCTTATATGGTAAATTGTATGGTAGATGGGATATTTGTATGGTAAATGATATGGTTTTATATGGTATAGATTTTATATATATATATATCTGCTTGGTGGTTGAGCCCTACCCCTCTGAAAAATGATGGAGTGAAAGTCAGTTGGGATGATGACATTCCCAACTGGATGGAAAAATAAAAGTCATGTTCCAAACCAACAACCAGGGTATGATCAACACGTATTTTGTCGCCCTAATGTTTGACCCAAAGCTACTATCAACACTGATTATGTCACCACCATGGTCTTACATACTACCCAAAACACTTCTATACCCAAAGGTTTCCCCTTGGGAGCTGTCTTCAAACGCACTCATGTGCCAGCTATTCACTGCAGAGGGGCAGAAGTAATCTCCAACTGTCTCTTCACTTATGGCCCTTATGGCCCTTTACCAGTGATAAATGCTTATAATCCCTTCCCCCTATTACTAAACGTCCCCCAAATACTAAAAACTAGGGTCCATCTCCAATTTCGGAAAATTTCAGATTGGCCAATTTGACTTTTAATTGATCCCCTTTAGAACACAATTAAAAAATAAAGCTACAATTTGGGTTTCGCCCCCTAATAATAAAAACTATTTCACCCCATGGTGTTTATTATTAGGGTCCGTCCGATTTTTTTTTTAGTTTTTTTATATTAGGGCTTTTAATTTCTTATTAGGGCCCGCTTCGAAAACTAATTTTACCCGCTTCGAAAACTAATTTTAGGCAATATTTTAATTGCGTTATTGAAGGAAAGCTATTTGATTTTGAAATCGAACAAACTAGTTTTTATTATTAAGGGTTTAAATTTATTAATAGGGTCCGCTTCGAAATCCAAGTTTTGGCAATATTTTAATTGCGTTATATAAGGAAATATAATTGAGTTCAAAATCGAACAACTAGATTTTTTATTATTAAGGGTTTAAATTTATTAATAGGGTCCGCTTCGAAATCCAATTTTTGGCAATATTTTGATTGCGTTATATAAGGAAAGTTATTTGATTTTGAAATCGGAAAAACAGTCTTTATTATGAAGGGTTTAATCTTATTAATAAAGGGTTCCCTAATAATAAATACCCCTCTAATACTAAAAAACTACCTGAGGTGTTTATTATTTGGGGGGGTTAGTATTAGGGGGAAGGGATTAAATGGTTTTACATTGGCTTATCATTCCATAAAAAGGATGTTATAACTGATTTATAGCTGGTATTTCGGACCATAACTGTTGAGCTTTCAGAAGCCATCCGGCGTCACTGCCACGCTCACAACGGCCATCTCCCATTTCGGTGCCATGATTTCGGTGAAATCTGAAAGTTGTCAACCATGAAATGAAGACCCCAAGCACGAACGCGATATTTTTTCACCATTCTTGAAAAATGCAATATGTTGCACAAAGAATGATGAAAAAAAACAACAATGAAATTTGATTCATCATGTCTTCCCTTTTGGACAAACTCAAAACAGGGCAAGGTTGTCGAAAATCACTTCCTCAGCGAACCCTTGAAGAGATTTTGCATGCTTTTCTACCATCGGTTTCATTTCAAATCCTTCAAACCACCATTTTTGGGTCTCAAAATCGCCATCCGAAAGAAAGAAACAAGCACGGCCACAGTGCCTTAGAGGCGCTGGCACCATCCGGAATGTATGGTGTTGAAATATCGACAGGGATGAAAGGACGTGTTTAACGCGGCCGTTTGAGTAAAGGACCAAAATGACTGAATGCCTCAAAAAACCTAATGCCAGTACCTTGAACATATGCAATATTTGCGCACCGTAAGACCAGCGGCAGCCACATACAGCGGGAGCTCTCATGAGAAAATGTTGTCTCAAAATTGCAAAACATGCAAAAAACATGTAAAATTTCATGTTTATCATTTTTTTCCTTTTTGCGAGTTTTTCACGGCCTTTTTACGGGGTTTATAAACTGCTTTCTCATAGCCTTTTCACGTTTTTTTCACGGTGTCGCTGTCGCTATTTTCGCAAATCTCGAACGCGCCCTCGATTTTGAAGCATGGGGTATCTTTTGGGGGGTGGGCCCTTGCTCAGCTAAGTCTCAAAAAATACGCCCCCCAATAATAGTTACATAGAGAAAAAAATAGAAACCCTCAGTCCTAAAGGCCTGGTTTAACCAGGCCTTTAGCAAAGGCCTAGTTTAGCCAGGACTTGGACCGATAGGGTTATATAAGAAGGCCAGGAAAACATATCACATCGTAGCATAAACTCTAGAGAAGTTCTGGTGACGTAGCATCAAACACGCTTTTACCCCAACCCATCCACCCCCAACCAACCCCACCACGTGTCTATGACGTAGGAACAGAAAAAATATGTAAGCAATATATAAAAGCAGGAGTCAAAAGTACACGAACACGCGGCACATTATAGGCGCAACCTTTAACATGTAACCCATGATGATCATGGGTTCCTCGATCCCATTTTTTTAGTGGCTCCAACGACGTTTGCCCACCCCCTCTGAACAGTGAACAATGTATTGAATGGCATTTGACAAAAACATATACTTTCATATGTTATTTCACGTTGATAGAAATACATACCCTAGGGCGGGCAAACATCAGGTATGCAGCGTACGTGTTTATGTGCGTGCGTTTACCACACGTTATCTCGAACTTAAACTTATAGCTATCTATGGGGCACCACTACTATGTAATAACCCCAACATTTACAAAGCCATGAAGTATCTCTCTTTATAAGGCGAAGTTTACAACATCCAAAATGTACAATATACCAGAATATCATATCATTTTTCCCCTTTAAGCCCGGGTAAATTCCAATGTCAGGCTTACATTTCAGCATACCACCATTTTTCTTGGTAAATTCCAATTTGGTGAAATAAAGTGGTTCCCCCCAGTTAAAAATTGGTTTATAAACCCATTTAACTATAGTCATATTCCCCAAAACTTTGGCTATCGTAAACGGTGGCCTCACCTTGTATTAATTGAGGTAAATGATACATGTTTGATGATGTTTGATGGTTAAATACTTCTTTTGACGGTTAAACAAAAATGTTAAAAACATTTTTTGATGATTAAACACCAAGTGTTGACAGTTAAATGCAAATTCTCCATGGTGAAATACCAATTGGTCATGGTGAAATGCCAATTTTTCATGGCAAAATGCCAATTGTTCAGGAAGTAGCTCCATAAAATCTCCCCAACTTTTGATTTTCCCCTAGATTTTCCCTTTTCCACGGAATGTTCCTCAACAAAAAACATCCTGCTGTCCACGGGATGCCGGGCTGCACAGCCTTCGTCGCCTTCGTCCAAGGTGGTGCTCGGCGCCGTCGTCTCCGTCTCCGTCGTCGTCGTCGTCGTCGTCTCTGTGCTGGTTGTCCTCAGCACAATATCAAGTCATAGTATGCATGTGTCATTTGATATATATATACATACATAGTGTATAGTTTGAAGATGTTGTTTGTAGACAAGATATGTGTATCTGTATATATATATATGTATATTTAAACTTACTATATAGTTTCCTTGGATGACCCTGACCTTCCAAGTACTCAATTTGAGAGGAACAAAAGGAGTGAGCGGGTAGATTTGAGAGTTAGGGTGCATACCTATGTGAACATTATTTGCGTATATGTTTATTAAAAGTAGGCTCAAACATAAACTGAATCATAAATTTTTGCAGGGTCAATGGCCTATACTGAATCCACTTCCGGATCCTCACATGGGTACGTAGGTATGCAACTGCGCATGTCCGTTTGCCTGGCTATCTGTCTGCTGGTATGTATGTTGGAGAGCAAATACAATATATGTGTACATTTGTATAAATTCAAGAATAATGTGTGCAGTAAAAATGCATAGAAATGCAATAAAGCATGATAGCATGTATGTAGGTAGGTAGGTCGGTATTTAGGTAGGTAGGTACCCTAGGACCAGGGTTTTCAAGTCCCCAGACCTAGCATCAAGAGGCATCATGCACGAACGTGGAATGCGGAATCGCTTCTCCTTGGCGTGCGCGCCACACACGCCTGGCAGGTTGAGTGGCGCTCGATCGAAAACCTGACACGGCGCACGCGTAAACGATGTAAACAACTGCGTTGAAGCACGGGTGCAAGCATGACCGAAGCCGTGGTTTCCAATGCAAGACGGTTCATCATGCACTTCTCGGCCCAGGTCCACATATTCCATCCAAATCCATCCGAATGCTAGACCTCCTATAGCTCACAGCCTCCTGGAAAAATGTTTGTATATTAAATATACAAACATTAGGGACGACGGTCAGGGGTGCCTTCACGATGTGAAAAAATCACCCCTTACTCACTGGGATGATCTTCCGACCAACCATCAACCCGCCATTATTGAAGGATAATATGATCATATATGGTGGGTTCCATAAATAGAGGGGCACCCCAAACTGGATTTACAATTGGAAAATCCTGAGCGAGAATTAGCATGGGCTTTGTAGAATTTCTCTTACGCCAATATGTGAACGGGCCGAGAAAAAGGTGCGAAATAGTTAGCCAAGTTGGTGGAAACAACTAGGCAGCTATAGGGTTTATGGTGATGGAAAAAACTATAGTTAGGTGGGTTAATAAACAAACTTAGATACATTGATATATTATACACATTGATATATGGAAAAACATGTTTGTTTTGTTTACATCCATTCTTAGATAGTATCCCCAAATGGTTAACATCCGACAAAATCAAACGCGGCAATGCACAATTTGTGTAGTTGATTTTCCCATTGAAACATCACTGGCTGGTGGTTTTAACAATCTTGAAAAATATTAGTCAATGGGAAGGATTATCCCATATATTATGGAAAATAAAACATGTTCCAAACCACCAACCAGCCATCTAAAGGATTTCTAAAGGGTATTTTTCCAATCGCTGCGTTTGATTATCGATAATTGACCCAACTAACATGTTCCCTAGTCTAATTACTAATTGACCCACAAACTAACATGATATCGTACCAGATCACCCTGATATTCTATGTTGATTTTCAGATTGAAACACCCATCATACACCCAAGTAACATACACGAATACCATGAATATTATGTCTAGGGGTACCTCATAACACGTCCATCCCACCCATGGTCATCGAAACAGGGACACTGTCCATTGCATTCCCAGCATCGTGGTCATGGTCACACCTTGGTGGCAGTGATCCATGATTTATCCGTGAAAACCTACCCGGATGGTACCCTATAAGATAGCTGGTTAGTGGATGTTTATTCCCCTAAGACCTGGATGCCAAACCATCAGGGCTTAAATATCTGACCTGAAGAAGTGGCACCGCTCGATGGCGTTGTTTCCTTGTCCCATCCGCCCTGCAGATCCGAGTCGAAGTTGCTGAAGTGTCGGACAAAGAACATTTGGAAGGGCCCATACAAACAGTGGAACTTCTCCAAGCGAAGTCTGTAGATTTCCGGTGGCTCAGCTTCCCGTGTGGATGAGCATGTCGCCAGCCCTTGGCAGTTTTCGGGACAGCCGCTGCCATATGCAAGGCTTGGCTTAGAGATCCCGTAACATGGCTTGATGATGCTTGATGCGCCTTTTTGCCCGTGCAGGCAAGACACTGCAACGTCATTGCTCGGGCATCATCCCAGTTGGCAGGAGGCTCAACTACCAATGGGAGGTCCTCTTCAATACTGCAGCCTTGGAAAGTCGACAGATCGTCCCTCGACAGCTGCGGCACCACTGAATGGGGGACCTGCCCCTGCCAGAACTGCACGCTGACGGAACTAACTAGTGCAGGCCAGTTGGCAGCCGAACGCTTCTCTGAAGGCTTCTGGTTGTAGTAGAGAAGCTTGTACTGTTTTCTTCTCTTAGTACCTTCAGCTGGTACCTGCGTCTGTTCAACGGGTTGTTTACGTTCCGGGGTCACAGGACGAACGTGCCTGAGGTGGGGTGCAACTTCAGATCTTGCAGCGCTGTTTCCTCCGGATTTCGGAGCTTCGGTTTTGCACTCTTGGGGCACTGCAGTTATAGCCCGAAATACCAGTTATAAGTACTAACAAAGCCCCATTTATAGAATGCTCCTTATCCCATTGAAATCACCAGTTATAACTAATAGCCATGGCCTTAACTGTGGGTCCTGTTTGACAAGTCCAGTCTTGACATGAAACAAGACCGCCTGTGCTCATGATTGCCCAAAGTGGCCAAAAGAGTACCCTCACTTTCTTGTAGGAGTCTTTCTTAAGCAACAGTTCAAATGCCGAAAAGTGAGGGGCAAAGAAATAAAAATGGGATTCTCACATATATATAATGGGATAACATGGTAAATGAATTATGTTAGAATATATATATATATATTTAATGGTATTGTCATGAAAATAAAATGAGACCATGTTAGAAGATGTCAAAAAAACCTCCATCCCATGGCAATGTAATATCCCGTGCATCCACCGTACACCTGCGTGCTGTTGAATAATTATTCGCCACTTGGAATTAGCTCTGATAAAGAGTTAGAATAAACACCCCAAAGCAGAACTAAACACTTGAATTTGGGGATATTCTAACTTTGAGAAATTGGGATACTTTGTATTCTAACACTTGAATTTGTTCTTAATTCGATCAGTCCAATACGATCTTTGCTGGATAGATCAACAATTGGCAAGTGAGGTCATTACACCTACGCTGACAGTGAGAATTTAAAAAAATCACTAGACCAAATACACCCAAATACCTTAGGGCGAACCATTCTGTTTTTGCAGTAAATCTTAGATAACCGGACAAAATGAACATATCCCACTGGTATGATATTTCCGCATAAGGACTGGGCATTCAGCTAGGAACCTATCCCAGTGTAGCCATACTTGGATACTCAGTCCATGTTTGCTTCTTGGTTCCTCTCATCAAAGATGGCAATGATCAAATGATAAATGACTGATTCAAAATTATGGATGGTTCATATTACCATATTACAATACTGTTACTTTAGTACAAATGACAAATCAAATGGCACCAAATGGTTCATCAAATGAACAACTGGCATATGTTTGGATGATTTAGATATGATATACATGTAATATTTATATAATACATATATATATATATAAATGATTCAATGATTTTTAATACTTTTGAAACACATATTTGATAGGTAGACCTCAAGGCCAGGGCGCTGGTCGCGCTGGTTGCGCTGGTCGCGCTGGTTGCGCTGGTCTCGCTGGTTGCGCTGGTGGCGCTGCTCGTTTCCGTGGTATCTGTGGTGCTCGTTGCCTCTGTCCTTATGGAAAGACCCAGAGTCAAGGCACGAAACAGCAGTTACAATGTGGTACCACCCAGTTATAAGTTAGTTTATAACCCCCATCAACTAGTTCGATATATCTACCAAAAGTCCTACTTATTGTAGTTATAAACCAACTTAAATATCTATGGGGCACCACTATAAATGGTTGAACCTAAATATAAATGTGGTTACTAGTCCATAATTGTGGCGACTTAGTGACTTATAAGTGGAAAAAGGGCCTTAACTGCAGGTATAAGTTTGTTTATGTCAAATCCATTAACTGTGAAATTACTTAATAAACAAAACCCGTAAACACTGTATTGTAGCTAAAAGCAGCATAAATCATAGATAATGTAGTTTTAAATGCATAAACCAATTTAACTATCGTTTGGGGGCCTCACTTTGTAGTACTCAACATTGGAGAGTGGTGAAGGCATCTGTAGCAAACCTTCAAAGGTGTTAGGAAGATTAAGTTCTGTTTTAAGTTAGGCTCATATGTTACTAGTTTGGTGTGACATTGAGCTTTCTATTGTTTTGCCGAATCTCTGTTTTTGTTGGCTGGATAATACATATATGCGAGTATATATATATAGCACATGTATTTGTATGTATATGTGTAATCATCCTCGAGTAGATGAATATGGACATTTCAAGTATAATTGCTAACATCGAATACACTGAATTTCTATCTACTAACCAGGATGATTACATGAATACACAGTTTCACACACGCTAGAACTGAGTCATCGGCCATCGGAATTTGTTAAATCATCCAAGCCGCACAGCTGCCTGCACAGCAGTCCTGTTAGACCAATAGTTATCTACTTGGGGTATCGTTTGGTTGTATACGAAGCGTAGCTATGGATAAACTCAATTTTCAAAGGTACGTTATCAATTTCAAAAAACCATATGCATGGACAATTTTCCAGGGCTATGGGAAATAACCATAGAGTACATCTTAGTTAGTACGCTGGTAGGGGCCATAATCTACATATATATATACACTACATTATTTTGACCACTTGTATACGGCATGGCAATACATATCCCCACTTATTTAGATGTGAAAAGACTAAGTTCTTATCTCATGCCGCAGTGTTTTATTTTGTTTTTGTTACTCCCCGTTTATCTGTTTGTTAAGGCGTACCACCGATGTCTGGTCGCCCGGATCCATGGTGAATCTGAGGTACCTGCCATGGATTTTTTAAGCGACGGGTATGTTTGATTTTAGCATAGCAAGAGACGAAGACGTACTAGATTATTATTATGGGTGTATATATATATATAAATTACTATTGGTATTAGTACTAATTAACTATTATTATTAATTATTGGTAAATTATTATTGGTATATTATTAGGTAACCACCTGTTATTATTTTGAAATTTTAGCAGAGCAATTATTAGTATATTATTATTGATAACCCATAATGAGGTAGTATCTAGCCACCACTCATTATCGACTATATACCCATTATATCCCCATGTTAGATTGTTGAAGCATGTTAAACCACATCCCCACGAATGAACATATGAATCTAACAAGCCGGTTGGCCGCTTGCGTTCCCAGCATATTATAATGGGTATATAATGGGTATATAATTGGTAAAATTGGTATATAATCGTACCACATATAATCAACCCACGAAAAAAAAAACATCAACCATCAGGCACGATTGCATTCCCAGCATCGTGGTCGTTGCATCGCCCAGGTCCGCGGTGGCGGTGGTCGTGGTAACGTCGTCGAAGTAACTCGCCTTGGAAAATGAAGTTTCAATTGCCCAAGTTGGCCCAAGTATGGAACTGTATGATGGAAACATATATATATATGGAAATATAGTGTTTTATTGGGATTTAATGGGATATTTAATGGGATATAATGGAAATATGTAAAATTATATATATATATATATGGGACTGATAACTGGTATTTCGGGCCATAACTTTAGACAAAATAGCAATTCGCAGGGTCAAAGTGTAAACTTGGGTTTGCTTGCTTGAGGAACCTTCAAAAACTGAGAACAAACATCACTGATTTTCCAGTGCTAGTGGATTTCCAATGTCGAGTTTATCAAGTTATAATTAAATCAATCCAGGGAAACCATATTTCCATATTTCCATACTATATTTCCATAATGACACTATTTTCACCATAGAAATCACCAGTTGTAAGTGGTACTTCGGGCCAATTCGAAATAGTCATTGAAACCACAAAGCAGTTACCGACGAATACCCCGTCGATCAAGAGCCAAGCCCAGGTCGCTAGACTCTTCCACACTCCATCGGCACTCAGCACGTTGGCCAACATCTCACCACGGCCCCACATCCTACACAGGGACAGGGGGTGCGTGGCCACCAACATTCAGGGGATTTCACCCAAAAAATAGATCTTACCCACCAAACTGGGTATTTCACCAGCCTAAATGGGTCTATGGTGATTTAATGGATAGGTTTTGTTGGGAAAATGTTTAAATAAAATTTCTGGGTTTTCTCCAGTAAATTCACATAGATATGGAAAATGATATTTTCTAGATGATTTACTTTCTAAAAATGGTGATTAATTCTCCATGACTATGTTAAATTACCAGAAGGGTCTACTAATTTTGATCACCTCTACTGCACTGCCAACTAATGGTTTCATAAAATTGGGGATATTCAAGTTACCCTCTGGTAAACTAACGTAGCTATTGAAAATGACCATTTATAGTGGATTTACCCATTAAAAATGGTGATTTTCCAGTCCCAGAGGGTACCATGGCTTTCAATACTAAAATTGCCAAATTTGAATGATTTGGGGTACCCCAAATCATTCTTGGGAAGCTTCAAGGTTCATCCCATCTCCCTAATATGAAAAACACCCCAGAAACCGAGAAGTAGGGGATTTCCACACAATTGGGACCATTCACAGACTGGGCTGTTTTAATACATGAACGGGGGATGGGATTCCCAAAGTCGGTCAAATTTGTCAAAAAGTTGGCATATGAGATCCCCATTGCTGATGGTTTATGTCATTAAAAATCACAATTCAGCATCATCTGGTTGGTGGTATACTTTTCAACCCCTCTGAAAAATATGAAATTAGTCAGATTGGATCATCCTCCCACCCAACCTGACACCCTCTGAAAAATGATGGAGTTCGTCAGATTGGATGATTTTCTATTCCCAACTATTGGGGAAGTCATGTTCCAAGTCATGTTCCAAACCACCAACCAATCATTTTCATCATCCTTAAGCGTTCCCAAAAATCAACGGTCCCGGCCTTCGATGCCGTCTAACCAGGGACATCCCAGCCTCTCGATGCCTGACATCGACAAGAAAAGTGGAGAATCTAGGGAACTGACCAAGAACAAAATTGATGAATTGATACAGGATGGGGCCCCAGTCGATAGCGTTCAGTTGGTTTAGAAAAGTGGCTGAATAAACTGTGCTTTATGGTAGATATAACGAACTAGTTAATGGGGATTCTAATGGTTTGTAAACCAACTTATAACTGGGGGGCCCCATCCTGTATCTGGTTGGTGGTATACCTACCCCTATGAAAAATATGAAAGTCAGTTGGGATGATGACATTCCCAATATACGAAACAAATAAAAATATTCCAAACCACCAACCAATATATTTATGAATTGACCATATCGAAAGCAGCCAGAAAAAATATCAATATGGATTAATGTTGTCTAGCCAATAGTGATATCTTGTCAATAGTAGAAACATTTTTCCGCAACTCCGATTTTTTCTCCAATACTAAAAGTCAATTAGCTCCATTTACTTTTAGTATTGCCAAAAGAGTCAAGTAAAGCAAATCCTTTTCAAAGCAGCCTTCACTTTTGATTAGCAAAAGCTTAGATTCCAGAAATCTGATCCAATTACCAAACAGCTGATTTCCTTATAAAACCATTATTTAAAAAAGCAAAAAAACAGGTCCACAAAGGGTACCCCCTTTGCAAGACCCAGAATAGCAATAACAAACCTGCACCAGGCATGGCAATAGTCCGCAACTCCAATTTTGTTGTCCTCCTTCTCCTTCTCCTTCTCCTTCTCCTTCT
Source organism: Cladocopium goreaui (assembly GCA_947184155.2). Classification (NCBI taxonomy): domain Eukaryota; class Dinophyceae; order Suessiales; family Symbiodiniaceae; genus Cladocopium; species Cladocopium goreaui. Next base: position 222,268 of record CAMXCT020006757.1, on the reverse strand, counting down.
TCTCCTCCTCCTCGTCCTCCTCCTTCGCCTCCACCACCTCTGCCCCCACTTCCATGTCCACTTCCGCTATAAGGTTCCAAAAATCCATACAGAATCTAACAGAAACCAACCCTAATCCTTGCAGAACCTTTGCAGAACATCTCAGAAATCCAACCAAACCCTATGCAGAATCTAACAGAAACCCAACAAAACCATGGAGAATCTATCAGATACATATCATGATCCCAGCTATAGATTCCCAAAAATTATTATAGGAAAGTTGACCCCCAAAAAAAATAAAAATAGGGGGGGAATTACTATTAGGCAGCCAACATTAATCATATTTCACCAAAAATAATGATCAATCAGATTTAACAATCAATATTTGAGATCTAAGAGTTCAAGATTCAAGAGTTCGGATCCAGCAGAAAAGGTGTTTTTTATCGCATGACACATCTTCAACAATTGGGTGAAATCTGACAACGAAAAACAGTGGCCTAAACGACCGCTTTCACACCGGGAGATCTCAGCATAAAAACCAATGATTTCAGATTGAGATCTGACCAGAAATGGAACTTGGAACAACTGGCCCCAAAATTGCTGCGACCAGCCAACACGTCTAAAGGCCCGGGGAAAGCCTTTTTTTGTTGTGGCCTGAAATACCAGATTATTAGTCACTTATTATCACCCCATTTAAGTGGAATAGCAACCACATGTTATACCCGTTTATAACGAGTTATAACTGTCATTTCGGGCCAAACAACTGTTTTGAATGGGGAGCCAAGGAGCTACTAACAGGTCCGGAATGGCAACATGATAAGGCCCAAAATACCAATTACACCTGGTTATAACTGTTTATAAATGTGTTTAAAGTACTATTACATAAATGTGGTTATAATATGTAGAACTTACTTATTACTGGTAAAGTGCCGTAACTGTGGCTCTTTAACCCCCTCCAAACCACTGGATAGGTTTTCTACTGCAACGGCACGAAGACAAGGATCAAATGGGCGCCCAGGGAACCCTAAGGTTGCAAGATTGTGGCGCTGGCAATGGCCCAAATCATTGATATTTTTGTTGCCTTCCAAGAGCAAAAGAATTGAGCCTACCCAATGCCATCTAAATTCCAGGAATCTGCCTTCTCCTCATCGCCCAACCGGCGAAGGAGACCAGGTTTTGTTCGAAAAGACAACCAGTTGAGCGTGCAAAGCGGTGCTGCTAGCTCACGAGAGACTCTGCAGCTCTCGTTGTGGAGCGCAGGGCGGCATACACTCCACTCCTCCTGTCCGGGATTTTTATCGTAGCCTTCTACTCCGTCATCAACGCCCTCATTCCACAAAAAGAACAATACAATTTGTGCTGCCCAAGATCGTCGCCCGAGCTGATTTACAGCTAGGTTCAATGTCCGTTTCTGTTGATCGAAACATGTTCATGTCATTTGCATGTGATCATATCGAATATAGAAATCATCACAGTTGTTCGTAAATTTACAAGACGTTCAGGTTACACCCTCATTTTGGCTAGCACGATAATGTTAAATCCAACATTGCAACATGCTGCTTTTCCACCCATAGTCCCATGACATTCCCGTGAGAATCCCATAAAAACACATTAAAACCTCATTGTTTAAACAAGGTGGTGCCCCCCCCAGTGATGTTTGTTGGTTTATAACCCCATCAACTATAGATATATCTACCAATATCTACCATAAGTCATAGTTATTGGAGTTATAAACCAACTTAGCTAACGAACTGGGGCACCACATTGTATATCAGCCAAAGTACAACGCCATGATACACATGAGATACTGTTGTGTTTCCCATTATGGATAGGGGTTTCCCCACGGTTTTTGGATTGGAATGTCGTTTTTTTCAGACACCCAATCCAGAGCAGTTTGAGTACAGGATGGGGCCCCCGTTGGATAGTGTTCAGTTGCCATATAAGTGGCTGAATTCTATGGTTTATGATAGATATAACGAACTAGACTAGTTATTGGGGGTTATAATGGTTTATAAACCAACTTATAACTGGGGGGTACCACATTGTATAAACATGTATAAATCCTCAGTACTGGTCAGTATAACCACCTACAGAATAATCATCAACCAACGCTGCTCGAATAGACAATTACAGTTAGTACCAGCTATAACTGGTTATAAATGGTTACCATCTGGTTCTTTAACATAGCCATGGAAAATCACCATGCTATTATGTAATGGGTAAACCTCTATAAATGGGCCATTTCCCATGGCTATGTTAAATAGCCAGAGGGTAACATATGTTAACTATATGGTTACTATTCCATAAATGAGTTTATACCTGACTATAACTTGTTATAAATGGTTAACATATGTTGTAGCTGGTACTAACCTTTTATGGAATAGTAAAATATAGTTAACCGTTATAACTGCCTATAAATGGTTAACATCGTCAGGCATAACTGGTTATTCCATCAATGAGGTTATCCCATTATACCTGACTCATAGCCGGCAAAGAGTCATGACTGTCCCAAGATCCACCTGGCCGAAGTTTCAGCTTCCACGGCGCCACCGCACCTAGCATGAAAGAAAGATCATCTGAATCATTCATTCACCAACTTTTAAAAAATGAGTTTTGTTTTTTAATCATACCCTAAGACCCTAGTGTAAACTGATATAGACGCGGAAAACCAATGGTTTCCCTAGGAAAATGATCTACCAATAGTGGGATTTCCACTCTTCCACATCTATGTTAGTTTAAGGGAGAGTAATTCCCATCATTCACCATTTTTATTTACCGTCATGACGTCACAATCAGGTCCAACAGAAATCGATCCAAGTATACCTCACGATATTCCCGCTATATCCTCATTGTGGATGATACCATCATTTCATCGGTTTGGCAGTTCATCAGTTACATTGATAGTGTTGTCCTATTATAGCTCAAATTATCAAACATATTATTGCTTTTTATTCCATCAAACATATCATAATTCCTGACAGACTCACCATCACCCAAACAACCCATGTTGATGATGTTGATGAATCGCATGACAAATTCCTATCTATAATGAATGTGTTGGGTACAATCTTTCCCGAGACATACCTAACCAATCAGAGTCTCGGGTCCTCTGGATTCTTTTTACCCATGGTCTGCTTCCAAGCCTTAAGTGTACCCATCTATATCCAAATGGCTGTTTGGTCAAATCACCAGTGTTGGTGAACAGTGAACACAGCTTGTTTTATACGGATTCCAAAATGCAAAACAAAACTGGTTGGTGGTTGACCTACCCCTCTTAAAAATATGAAAGCGAATGGAAAGTCATAAAACTCCATGGTTCCAAACCACCAACCAGAAAAACATTGTAAAACCACTATTTTCCGCCAACTTTAGCTGATTTCATCGCTGATTCAATATCGTTACAGCCCACTGAGCCCTCCGTGTCAGCCGCTGAAAGTTTTTCCGGCCGGGCTGCAGAAAGCACAGAAGGAGCAGGCGACATCTCCTGAGGTCAAACCATGGGAACGTCATGGGAATGTCATCAATTGGTCTATCAATACTGGTTACCTCATATTCAAAATACTACCCTCTGGTTATTCAACATAGCCATGGTAAAGATGGCCGGTTTATAGGTGGTTTACCTATCAAAAATGGTGATTTTCCTTGGCTATGTTAAATAACCAGGTGGTAAATGTTTTGAAAACACTGTATAAACAATAAGTATTGGTATATAACAATGACATAAAGAAAATGAATACTAAAGGACATATTTAATATCAATACTTTTCGAATAGATATCAATACTAATGGTATGTTAATTGATATTAAAACAGTATTTATGTCAAATTTATTCAACTTATGGGGCCATGCTGGGACCATGATGAATCATGTTTTACGCTTATATACGGTCTTACTTTGGGAAATGTGTATATATATAATCATGTATATATATATATACTGAGATATGATGGGCTATGTAGTGAGATATACTACCTCATACTGGGATGTACTGGAAAGTTTAGATGCAATATCATTGCGTGACAGGATACGCATGGAATATAGAATGCCTGATGGTCACCCCACAATGAACCGTGATTCAAAACATGGTTATAATGGTTATATAAATCCCTTGATGACCATGCTGCTATCTGGGTATATATTACGGCAGAAGCGACCATCAAATGATTTGAAGAGGCACAGGTTGGTGCCCCAGGTTGATAGCTAAGTTGGATTGCAACTAGCTGCTTAAGTACGGCTTATAGTGATTGTAACATATTGTAACTATACTAACTTACCAGGGGGCACCAGCCTGCATGGGTATACAGCAAACAAACGCAAACTTTCACAAACACCAATGTGTAACCTTCAGCGAGTCTTTTTTGGACGATGATATGGGACAATCGTTAGGACATCCCCCTAACCTTGGCATGTGGTATCACATCCTACCCTACAGGGCATTGCCAGGTACTTGTTTGTGAGTTAGTACTCGTACCTCAGTCTGGGAAGTTGACATATAATTACATAATATATCGATATAGAATTATATAGATAGCAATGGGAAATTCTTATATCCGTGTATCTGAAAAAAAAACAAAAGGGCACAGCAGTGCTGAGGATTTGCCAATTTGCCATGTCCATGCTGCCGCAAAAATGAACAAACACAATACAAAAAACTAGGCTTTCGTTTGGGGGGTGCATTTTTTTGGAATCTTGGATTTGCTTTTTTTTCCAAGCGATTAATAAATAACCCATTTCGCAAGTCGGAAATTGTGGGGTTATCCCATAGCAGTATTACATTGATTCTTTGATTCAGTGCTTCGCTGCTTCATTGATTCATCTTTGTCCAGATCATTTCAACATTCAGCGTATGGGTATGTCTTCATCCAGCAATACGCAGCATTCACACAGTTAAGGCCATTTATTAGTTATCACTGGTTATAAATGGAATTATACATTCTGTAAATGGGGTTATAAGATTTATAACTGGTATTTCGGGCCACAACTGCATGGTTCAACACGCGTAATGCCTTTTTCAAGGCAGCCTTCTTCTCTTTGCTTCTGGGCCTTCTTGAGCTGCTGAGCGCTCACTTCCTTCATCGGGGCTTGGTCAGTGCGCGGTGCCTGCAAGCTTTTTGGCAACTGCGCCTTGCCCTTGCGCTGGCTCTTAGTGCTGCATTTCATGGCACGTTTGCATGTCTTCATGGCTCTCACCGCTTTCTTCCCGTCTGAGGCTTGTGTTGAACAACTTCTCTTGATCAAAACTTTCTGCGGGTCAGCAATAAACATAATCTCACGTCACCACCCGGAATCGTAATAAACATAATCTCACGTCACCACCCAGAACCGCAAGCCAAAACCCTAGGACACTAGGTACATCTAGCTACAGTACCTTAAGATACAGTTTTTTGGACATGGCTATTAGTGAAATAACTTGTGATTTCTATGGGAATACAGTATACATTCTATGTCTATGGAGTTAAATTTTCTTAGTACTTATAACTGGTAAAACTCGGGCCTTGAAACTGTAGCTAATTAGTGGATCTTCATTCCCCCATAGTCATTTCAGAGGCAACTTGACCAATCCCCGAATGTGTGATTTTGGGATTGGTCACTACAGTTATGGCCGGACATAGCAATTAGAAATGGTGAAATAGCTGGTGATTTCAATGTGATTTCTATTCCATAAATGAGGTTGTAAGTGATTTATAACTGATATTTCGGGCCATAACTGTAGCCACTACCCAAAGGTTTCGAGTATCCAGATTACCTAAACAGATTCTGGACCAAGACACCTCCCAGGTCGCATCACACCTGGCGCTTCACAAATTGGGGGGGCCGACGAAATCGCTAAGTTCATGAACATACATCCAATTTCACTATGGTTTATGATAGTTATAAGCATGTTTTATAACTATGGTTTTCGTGGGTTTTAAAGCAAGCATAACTCGGGCCCACAGTCAAGAACCCTATGGCTGAGGCCCTGGCTACACTGTCAGATTGGGATCCTGAGGATGTCTTTTTAAACCATCAATTGGCGGCACTTTTATAGGAACACACTTTTCCGGCTGAATCGTAGAGATTCAACAAGCAGAATCTCAAAATCTCAGAAGTAAGGTAAGTTTTGGAATGTTTTGGATGGTTTTCCATACTTATCATTCTACAGTGTACAGTGACGTGGTGGCGAAGGCGTTATAATTCACCGCAGATTGCTACACTCCATTATGATGATTGGTCTTATGAAAACCTCAATTATATATTGGTCTTAATTACCCTCTGGTTATTTAACATAGCCATGGAACATGGCCCATTTATAGATGATTTTCCCAGCTAGATACCTCCATTTATGGATTGTCCATGGCTATGTTAGTCATAACCAGATGGTAATCCCTGTTTGTTGGGAGGAAGAAGCCCGAGAATTTGCGAGACCACCCAATATATAATCAACTCTGGGAGGGAGGTCTCATCATCTTGCCACTCGCTCTTGGGCTTCCTTACTGTACATAAAAAAAATATATAATTTGAAACCCGTATGGGTGATGACCATCCCAAAACATGTGGTATAATGTGGTCATACAAACTCCATTCATGGCTTAAAAGAAATACGATCAGGCTGACCTACTTACCCAGGTGCGAGGTACTTGAACATCTACGAACCCCAGAAATGTGTGTGTGTTTGCAAGATTCAGAACATCCTACATAGTGTGTTTCAACGTGTGTGTGTGCGGTACCATTTCTTGTCATCTGTGGTACAGTGTAGTCCATTTCGGTTCACATAGTGATCTTTATCTATATATATATATATATACATACTACCCTCTGGTAAACAAACATAGCTATTGAAAATGGCCATAGAAATAGTTGATTTACCCATTAACAATTGTGATTTTCCAGTTCGCTATGTAAACGTTTACCAGGCCGGGTAGGCTGCATGACGTCCGGGGTGGCCATTCCATTTGGATCCGCAGAACCGGTTTTTCGAAGCCTCGTCCAGACTCGAAGAGGGTATCTCCATGTACTGTATTGCACGAAAATCACGATGAAAAAATGGCTGACTTGAGCCCTAATGGCCCATCTGCAGAGGCCGCAGGTGAATGTTACATGTTGCTGAAAGTTGGTGAGGTCCAAAGACCAGTTTTTTTTCATTTATAGTGATATTCACCTATAGTGATATCTCATTTATAAGTAGGTATTGGGTTGATATTTATTACTAATCATATATAAAGGTATATAAAGTTGGCTTAGGTTTTTTTCATTAGTGATGCATAGTGATCACGAATCCCATCCCCCAACCGTAAAGACCCCCCAGAGTCAACCACATATGACTGGGACCATAGAATGGGGATGGGACGAATATTGTGGGGATGCAGCTAAGGCCATGGCTATTAGTTATAACTGGTTATAAATGGTTAAATGGAATTATACATTCTATAAATGGGGTGACTTGTTAGTACTTATAACTGGTATTTCGGGCCATAGCTGTGGGACTCGGCCTACAACAGGAGTACAGAATGATTGTTGAAAAAAATGCATACTGCTCAAGGTGAACAAACGAAAATCATTCAAAATCAAAAGGCTTCCCAAAGTGCACTGAGGGGGTGGGTTTGGTTCATGGCAAAATTCTCATGATGACTGTAGTCCCCATGAAATCATTGTAACTTGCCAGTGGTCACAATGTTTGTACGCCAGACATCACAATAAAGTTCGGCCTATTCCTTCATTTTTTTTGGCCACTGCCACTTAAAAGGTTCAGTTCTTTGAACCGGGATTTTTCTGTGGGAAAGCTAAGAATCAATCTACCATTTGGCCATTTGGGGGTGGCTTATGATTGGCTTTACCACATGATCTACTGAGAGGATGTGTGAAAGGCCTTATATAGATCTTTGTCCGATCATTTCACCATTCAGCGTATGGGTATGTCTTCATCCACAGTTAAGGCCATTTATTAGTTATCACTGGTTATAAATGGAATTAAACATTCTATAAATGGGGTTATAAGTACTTATAACTGGTAAAGGGCCATAACTGTATGTCTTCATCCAGCAATACGCAGCATTCACAAACATGGCGAACTCCCCCAAGGATCAACGGCCCAGAGTGTTACTAATCCGGGATGACGTAAACATAACATCTTGCAGGCCATCAAATCTATCATGAATCATTTACTATGAAATACCATGATCCAATGATATCCAATGACTACGAAATCTATGAAACCTGATATTCCAAAATTCTAAAATCTAATCTGGTTGGTGGTATACCTATACTTTAGGGTTTACTTTCTACTGAAAATCCCATACGTGATATTCCTAAAATCAAAAAACCCTGAATTTCACAAGTATGTCTATGACTATGAAAAAATTGATCACAAAATGGTGACTGTCACAGGGTGAAAGACTATGAAGTTCAATGGATTGGTTTAAGGGAAAATCTACAGGAAACCATGGTTTTTACCTAGGGATGTCCATAACCACCTCTGAAGGCGTTCCAGTTGAACTAGGGCGGCAACCCTTTGTCTGCACTAGGGGTATGGTAGATTCATAGGTTGATGGGCATACACAGCATATGGTTCAGCCAAAAATTGAAATGCAAAAAAATAAAAAGTTGTTATAAGGAATATTTTGCCTCATTTTTCTTGTATTTTTGGCCCTAAACTTGGTTTCCACTCAGCCAAAGGTTTGTTTTCAATCAACCCGAACCAAAAATCAAACACATACAAAATGTTTGCCAGAATTTAGTTTTGGGTGGCCGGAATTTAGTTTTAGGTGGCCCAACTTTAGCTTTAAGCACCCCCTACATGTTGAGATCTAGCCAAAAGTAAAACTGAATTTATAAAAAGTAAATTTGAATTTTTAAAAAGTGATGAAAACCAATGTAATCTATGGCCATGATCAAATGGTTTGGATGAGACGTTCAATACTTCGTGGGGACAAAATTCAATTTCATCAGGCATTATACCATAACACTGGGAGACCCTTTACTTGCTGAATTTACAACATGTTTCTTCAGTTCAGAAATTTTTGGGGCAAATTTCAGTTCCATTAGGCATTATACCATAACACTGGGAGGCCCTTTCACTTGCTGAATCTACCATATGTTTCTTCAGAAAACAAGCGTTGGCAAATTGCAGTTTCATCAGGTATCATATCATAACAGGGGGCGATCCATGCAGGTGCTAAAGTTACCACATGTTTTCCCCCAAAAACAAAGAACATCCAAATAACAAGTGATGGTACATGACCTAAACCATCAGAACGAAAGGTCAGCAGTCAGTACGTTCTGACTTTCGAGCCAATGTCGCTGCTTGGCTCTTGCCCTGATGTGACCATGGCTGGGGTAGTGAAATAGTAGTAGGGGTTGTGCAAGTGGCACAGGAAATGCACAAAGGCTACAACAAAATTCAACCAGAATGTTCAACTTTGTGAGCTGATGATTTGACAATAAATCGACAAACAATTGCAGCGCGTGATATTTTAAAAGGAGTACAAACATAGATTGACAGTTTGACAGTTTGACTTAATTTCGAAGTTTAACCAGCACGCTACTACTGCCAGTTCATTGGTCCATCTTACTACAACGCTCATGGCAGAGGTTTGCCAGGGTCACTGGGTCCATGTTTTGGGGGTTGAGGTTGCCCTACATCCAATCAAGTCTTGCAAGACTTAAGATGTAATGTCTCCAGGGCTCCTAAAATAGTTCAGGCAATTCGTGACTCATGACCTTCTTGAGTTTCAATTGAAGCATTAACCATGCAAACATACAGCCACTTGTGGAAGGGCCGTATACCATGACCATCACTCGCCTGTAGTTACTCACCGGGTCACCACAACCATGATGATACGATAAGCATCATCAATCAATCACACAGCCACTTGATGTTCAGAACCACCACATGATTCCAAGCTAGAACAATAGGAGTGATATGGAAGCATGGAAATGAAGACTACGAGAAAGCGACAACTAAACTGTATGAACTATAAATCAACCATTGAGCAACCAACCATCAGCAACGACAGACACAGTGTGCCCCCTCTTTGCATGCTTCATCATGAATTGAAAAATGTTTTGCTTATTGAATTGTGTTTTATTTATCTAGCTGCATTTCTTCAATTTATTAACGCACACACACACATACATATATATATATATATATTGAATAGCGGTCGGCTGCCTAAATAGAACGGTTTACAAAACACAGAAGATACAGGGGACAGAAGACGCAAAATTTGTGGGCAGTCCTGAATTGAAATCATCGAGCGAATCATGTCAGCTCGCCATTTTTCGGGATATCCAGCACTTCGTTTCCATCGCCTCAGCTGCAGCGTCTTCTTCTCCCGAGACGAAGCTTGAAGAACATTGCCCCAGCTTGACCTTGAAGACCCAAGTAACCTGGCCCTAGGCCAACCTCCACCAGCTTCGGGCGCGGCCTGAGTAAGATTCCGGAATAGCATTCCGGGCCAGGATTCCACGCCAGGTGTTGGGCTAGGGCGGCCCGCCCTAAACCGTTCTCAATCAGCCTAGGGTGGCCCTAGGGCAGCCTGCCTTAGGACCAGGTTCCAAGAAGTCAGGCTATGGCGGCCCCTCACTCAGCCTAAGGGCGGCCCGCCCTAGGGCAGCCTGTCTTAGGGGCAGGTTCCAAGAGGTCAGCCTAGGGCGGCCCGCCCTAGACTGTTTTCAATCAGCCTAAAACGGCTCATCCTAGGGCAGCCTGCCCTAGGGCCAGGCCTAGGGCGGCCCGCCCTGGGGCAGCCTGTCTTAGGGGCAGGTTCCAAGAGGTCAGCCTAGGGCGGCCCGCCCTAGATTGTTCTCACTCAGCCTAAGGCGGCCCATCCTAGGGCCTAGGGCGGCCCGCCCTAGGGCAGCCTGTCTTAGGCGCAGGTTCCAAGAGGTCACTCTAGGGCGGCCCGCCCTAGACTGTTTTCATTCAGCCTAAGGCGGGCCATCCTAGGGCAGCCTGCCCTAGGGCCAGGCCTAGGGCGGCCCGCCCTAGGGCAGCCTGTCTTAGGGGCAGGTTCCAAGAGGTCAGCCGAGGGCGGCCCGCCCTAGACTGTTCTCACTCAGCCTAAGGCGGCCCATCCTAGGGCAGCCTGCCCTAGGGCCAGGTTCCAGAGGTCAGCCTAGGGCGGCCCGCCCTAGAGACTGTTCTCACTGAGCGCAAGCCGGGGGTTTCAAGAGGTGAGCCTAGGGCGGCCCGCCTTAGACTGTTCTCACTCAGCCTTAGGCGCGCCCCAGGGCGGCTTGCTAGGACAGCCTGCGAGAGGTCAGCCTATAGGGCGGCCCGCCAAAGCATCAGAGCAGTGTCAAGACCCAGGGCGGCCTGCCCCAGGCTGATCAGTGTCAGGCCCTACGGCCCGCCCACCAGCGTCAGATCGCGGTCAGGTGCCTAGGGTGGCCTGCCCTAGGACATGGCCTGGTTGAATTTTTGGGAAATGTTGGTGTGCAAGGCGGCTTCCGGAATCGTGGCTCAAGGGCGGAAACCACAGGCGCGGACCGCGCAAGGAAACTTGGCGTGGAATCTTGGCACTTAGGCGGGCCGCCCGAAGCTAGTTAGCTTGGGGGTTTGGCCTAGGGCCGGGCAAAGTTCTTCAAGCTTAGTCCTGGGAGAAGAAGACGAAGCTGCTGGATATCCCGAAAAATGGCGAGCTGACATGATTCGCTCGGTGATTTCAATTCAGGACTGCCTACAAGTTTTATGTCTTCTGTCCCCTGGATCTTCTGTGTTTTGGAAACCGTTCTATTTAGGCAGCCGGCCGCATGAATAAATAAATACGTATCTAAATTCAAATGAGTATTATATATATATATATATATATGTATATGTAAATATGTAAGTCAATAAGTAGGTAAGTACATAAATAAAGAAATAAATCAATGTAATATATTATATTTATATGTATATGTTTTATATTTATATTTGTAAAAAAGGAAGATGCAAAGATTAAAAGCACAACAGCTTTATAGTATAAAACAGCTAGCAGCTAGATAAATAACAATAAACCAATAAACGAAACATTTTTCAATTCATGATGCAGCAGGCAAAGAAGGGACACACTGACACACTGCGTTTGTCGTTGCTGATGATTGGTTGTTCAATGATTGATTTATAGTTCATACAGGTTAGTTGTCGCTTTCTCGTAGTCTTCATTTCCATGCTTCCATATCACTCCTATTGTTCTAGCTTGGAATCATGTGGTGGTTCTGAACATCAAGCGGCTGTGTGATTGATTGATGATGCTTATCGTATCATCATGGTTGTGGTGACCCGGTGAGTAACTACAGGCGAGTGATGGTCATGGTATACGGCCCTTCCACAAGTGGCTGTATGTTTGCATGGTTAATGCTTCAATTGAAACTCAAGAAGGTCATGAGTCGTGAGGTGTCTGAACGATTTTGAGGGTCCTGGAGACATTACATCGTAAGTCTTGCAAGACTTGATTGAATGTAGGGAAACCTCAACCCCCAAAACGTCGACCCAGTGACACTGGCAAACGTCTGCCATGAGCGTTGTAGTAAGATGGACCAATGAACTGGCAGTAGTAGCGTGCTGGTTAAACTTCGAAGTTAAGTCAAACTGTCAAACTGTCAATCTATGTTTGTACTCCTTTTAAAATATCACGCGCTGCAATTGTTTGTCGATTTATTGTCAAATCATCAGCTCACAAAGTTGAACATTCTGGTTGAATTTTGTTGTAGCCTTTGTGCATTTCCTGTGCCACTTGCACAACCCCTACTACTATTTCACTACCCCAGCCACGCTCACATCAGGGCAAGAGCCAAGCAGCGACATTGGCTCGAAAGTCAGAACGTACTGACTGCTGACCTTTCGTTCTGATGGTTTAGGTCTTGTACATTTTTGGATACCCCAAAAGTATTTGATCCCTCAAACCATCACTTGTTATTTGGATGTTCAGTGGGGTTCCGAGAGATGCATCTGTTTCATTCACCAACTGATCGCTTTTCCCGGTGCAATGGTATGATGCCTGGTGGAATTGCAACTTGACCCCGTGAATTTCTTAATATCTTCTGAATTCCTCATATTTGTTCATTTTTTCCATGTATAACTTTTTTTGGATCACCCAGTTTTGATTTATTCAAAATTAATATGGACAGTCACTAATGTAAGGCGGGCCTGCAACTAAAATTGGAACCCTCCAAAGCTAACTTCTGGCCGCCCAAAGCCAACTGCTGTATAGAATGCCAAAGTTGCTGTAAATCCCCTGTCAGTATTTACAATTTTTTCGCTGCAGATAGAATGGCAGGTTTCCTTGCAACTTTTGTGCAAGCGCCCGACATTTATGATTGCAGAAAAATCCGTTATTGTTTTTCTAGTGCAAATTTTATCCGCTATGTTCCTATCCTGGTGGCAGCAGAATTGCACAAAACACATGTTTCACTGTTTGTCATTTTTTTTGGCCTTTTCATTTTGTTTTCATGTCACCGTTCCGCAGCCAACTGGGAAACATTAAAGCAATGAACTGCATAATTCCAACCTCATGTTGAATTGGAAGCGATCGCCTTTTTCACAGATTTGCCACATTCGGGAAACACATGCGATTTTTGCCAATCCCCTGTTTTTTTCAGCGACATGGTTTTCAGGTACTTCATTTTTGTTCGGGCTGGTTGAGAACCAATCTTTGGTTGATTGAGGGCCAAGTGTTGTTTGATTGAAAACGGTCTTTTTGCAGGTAAAACATTTTCTCATCTAGTTTATCTTTGTTTTATACATTTAGATTTTTGGTTGAACCATTTTTTTTTGACCATAATCCTTTTTTTTCTGATCATACAAACCTATGAATCTGCCATGCCCCAAGGGCAAATATATTTTTTAATGAATCCTATAAATGATACCTTGGGGCTCCCATCTCATACTCCCGGCACTCCCCTAGTGCAGCACCCGGCTTGCTGCCCTAGTTCAGGTGGAACATGGTCCCAGGGGGTTCTGGACATGCCTAGTTTTTACCATCAAATATAGGGTTTTGCTGTAAATTTTCCCATCATCCAGTTCTATGAGAAGTTGACCCTGCGGTAATCTGTGACTATGACTAGTCGTGGGTGATCGCATCGATGGGCCCATGATGGTCCCTTCAGGATCGAACGATTCGTGTACTGTCAACAAAACGAGGCAAGTGTACGCGTACGCGTACGCAAGTATCAGGCAAGTGTACAACATAATATATTATATATATATGATGTATCTATGTATAGGTATATATATATATATATATATGTATGTATGTATGTCTGTATGTATGTATGTATGTCTGTATGTATTTATGTATGTCTGTCTGTCTGTCTGTATGTATGTATGTATGTGTATAGATATATATCTATATATATATACTGTAAATATGATACATGTATTTACAGACAAGTGGAGATGCAACCAGCAAACAGGGCTTGAACGGCCAAAAATGAAGATTGTATAAACATAAACTGCCCCGTAAGCACGACGACCGTGCAACCTGTTCCTTGGGCCGGTGCTACTACTGGCTCACGCAGAGCCTCGCACGGCAGGGGACAGTAAAAGGTGGTGCCCCACAGTTAGCAATGATGAATGAGGGTTTAATTATGGTGATTATAACTATAGTTAGATTTGTTTATAAACCGACTTGCACACTTGGGTGGCACCACTTTGTGGAAATTGATCAGCAAAAATGCACCTGTCACCAACAACGATGAGGATAATATAGTCAACTAAAATTGGATATTGGCTTTCAAAAACAAGGATTTAATGGGTACCCATGGATACCTGTTATGGGCGGATATAGCTATCCAATACAAGTAGAGATTCAAACAACCAAGACGGCGATATAATGTCTTAATTAGCTAGAGCATTTATGTACCAAATTCAGGTACCTCCAGGGCGTGAGACATGGAAGCTCTACGTTGGGCCTATGTGAGAGAATGTTTGCAAAACATATGGCCTTATCTGATTGTTGAATCAAATGGGATGGAACTCCACTCTCTTTTCGGTATCATTTTTTGTCGCTTCAATAATGTTGACCCACGATTTATAAAACTACCCTGAATAGTGCTAAATTTTCCCACAAACTAAATAATAAAACTACCCTGAATAGTGCTAATTTTTTTTGGCCCTAAACCCAGATTTGCCCAGATGGGGCTGACCAAAACCTTTATTCAAAAATGATAGCTGGAAATTGTCAAAAATGATGGATGCTCTTTCTATTCAAAACCTTTACTTAAACTTATCCAAAACCAACTCCAAATCAACTCATCAAGGGTACCCCCCATGAGGTGCCTTAGCACCAATTAGAGTTTGACCCTGAATAAAGCTACTGAGCTTCCCCCTCCCGCTGATCAAGAAATGAATACTAAATCAATACTAAATCAATACCAAATCCATGAAATGAATACTAAATCAATACTAAATCCATGAAATGAATACTAAATCAATACTAAATCCATGAAATGAATACAAAATCAATACTAAATCCATGAAATGAGTACTAAACCAATACTAAATCCATGAGATGAATACTAAATCAATACTAAATCCATGATAAGAATACTAGATCAATACTAAATCCATGACATGAATACTAAATCAATACTAAATCCATGACATGAGTACTAGATCAATACTAAATCCATGACATGAGTACTAGATCAATACTAAAACAATTGCTGGATTCCTTCTTTTTTTTGAAATTGCATTTTATGTATTCGTTTTCAACTGTGGTAATTGAAAACCTTTACATACAAACAAGTTTGATGGTGGCTTTAAGTCTATTTAGGGTCAAAGAGGGGGGGGGCCTATTTATAAATCAGAGGTGGACATTACTAGACATACAAATAGTGGGATCATAACAGCTGCAGTGATGGTGGTGCCCCCGGTGGCGAAGTTGCAACAACAAAAACTGGATAAAAGAACAACGATTTTTACAAAGAAAGATGAGGCTTGATAGCTGATTTACGATAAGTTGGTCTATACAGGGAAGCGACAATGTCACGCCTAAGTCATGCCTAGCATGTTTTTGAATGGCATTTACCATTGTAAACGCTGTATCCAAGAAGTCATGCCTAAGTCATGCCTAAATGCTTTTCTGCATGGAACGCTGTCCTCAATAAAAGTGTAACAATGCATTTTAGACATGAAAAACAAATGAAACACAATGGAACGCGATTGATGAAAATATTGATTTTCTACTCTCTTATAATGTCATTCTCGTGTGCAACCTGCATGTCAACGCTGGGATTCTGCATCATTATTTTTCTATTCTCTGGGTCACTTCCCAGCACTACTTTGTACTACAAAGCTTGCACAAAGCACTTCCCAGTACTACTTTGTACTACAAAGCTTGCACAAAGTCCTTCCCAGTACTACTTTGTACTACAAAGTTTGCACAAAGCACTTCCCAGTACTACTTTGTACTGCAAAGCTTGCACAAACTACTTCCCAGTACTACTTTGTACTACAAAGCTTGCACAAAGCACTTCCCAGTACTACTTTGTACTACAAAGTTTGCACAAACTACTTCCCAGCACTTAGTGTTTTGTTTTAAAGAATTTTAAAAACATGTTAGGTAGGTGAGCATAACCAACTAGCAACTAAGGAGCCCAACCTTTGTATGTTTTCTGTTTGTCTCTATGGTGAATCCCACCCAACTGAAATTTGCAAGAAAAATGCAATCCCCAAATGTCTATATTTACATACAATTCAAATTCAATATACATATATATATATAACTAAATTTTAATTATATATACTGTAAATCCATTATTTTCATATCATATATTTGCCAATCACATATATATCCGGGTACTGTTCATGAAAAATTGTCAAACAGTGTGCTTTCCCATTTTCTTACGGATGTAGAGACACATCGACACCCTGCGATTTGACGGGGTTTTTCTGGTGCACTTGGCACTTGATTTTGGAGGTACCCTCTGGTAATTTAACATAACTATGGAAAATCACCATTTAGAGTGAACATTCCCATTAAAAAGGTGGTTTTCCATGGTTATGTTAGTTTACCAGAGGGTACCCTATTCTGAAAAAAGCATGGTACATCATGGTCACCACCTCTCAACACCTCACCGAAAATGGGGGGAAATGTCGCAAAAAACCTCCGGAGACCGGGGAACATCTGTTGGAATTCTCGCCTATGGGTCAAAACATGTCAAAACATGTCAAAACGGTACATAGAATAGACCGCTTGGAAGTGCAGTTCCAGTTCTAAGTGAATCCCAATCATTGTTATAGACCTCATATTTATATTTATATATATAATGTATGTATATATATATAATGTATGTATGTATGTATGTATGTATGTATGTATGTATGTATGTATGTATGTATGTATGTATGTATATATATATGGTCATATCCCAACTTATGGTGGTTTATAACCATGGACCGTGGTTATATCCACTTGTAGCCTCGACTGCACCCCGAAGTACACTATCACAGAAGATCACTGGCAATCCTTTCTATATCGGACTCCTTGCATAGTGGTGCCCCATAGATAGCTAAGTTGGTTTATATCTCCAATAACTAGGACTTCTGGTAAATATATCTATAGTTGATGAGGGTATAAACCTACTTATAACAGGGGGGTACCACACTGTGATATTAATCCACAACCAGTTTGATGTGCACAAAACATCTATAAATGGGTGATGTTCCA
>CAMXCT020006757.1:24662-199662 GCA_947184155.2 Cladocopium goreaui | reverse complement strand
AGTTTCTCATCCAATCCGCCTTATACTAAGCTCGCTTTAGTCAGAGGACATGCACTGATCCCTACGGCCTAATCCCAAAGAAGTACTTGAATAATTCCATTAAAATCCCTTACCAAACCAAATCAATAAAACGCCTATTAACATAGGTGATTAACCTATAAGAACTAGAATTATATCCATCAAAACTGCCTCTCCTGAAATTTGTTTTAATCTCATTGTTTGAGGCATTTTCCAAGGTGTGACCCCCAACAAATTAATTTGTAATATCTCCCTAATCAACCCAGCAGTTATTGTAGTTATAAATTTGAAACCAACTGAACTATCATAAATCAACTATAAATCCCATTCAATCCCCAGTTTTCTATGGCTGAAGTCACCATTTTCCTATGGCTGAGACGAGCTATTGTAGAAAGGGAAGCGAAGGGTCATCTCATGAGGAAAGTAGCTCATTACTTATATATATATATATATAATAATATATATATATATATAATAATAATAATAAATATATTATAATATAAATATATATCATATATTATTCAATATAATTATATATAATTATATATATATGTGTTGTGAATGCAGCTCATTTTCCACTATAATAACACTTGACACCCCTTTCCAATCTTCGAGGTATCCTTTGAATGCACTGTGGTCCATACCGCAGGCGGTAGGCTCGAGGAGCCCGTTTTCTTGGAAGTGTGGTGGGTGGGTAACCGCCATTGCAGCCATTCGGACTGGCAGGGCTGAGGACAGCCATTGCATAGCAAGAGGCCTTGCGACTCAGGTGCAGAGTGAATCAAAACAACCGCGTGTCCGCGGCTAGCTATTTGGTGGAGAGGCTTTCACCTGGGACTTTAGCAGTTGGAACCGCTAACCAATCACATTGGTAGCGGAGCCCCAGCAAAGCTGGGGCATCCGGGTACCTTTGGCAATCTGGCTTTGCAGTGAATATCATAGCAGGGAGGTGCAATGTCGATTTCAAGTGATGGCACTGAGACATCGCAGAACATCTCCAGCCAGTTAGCTTTCCTGGTTCCCACCTTCGATCCGAGTAAGGATGACCTTCAGGTGTATCAACAGAAAGTGCAGTTAGTCCATGCAGTCTGGCCAAAGAACAAGGTGTCTGAGTTAATTACGAGATTGATCTTAAACACCACAGGTTCTGCTTTCGCGAAGCTGCAGTTGCACCATGAGGAGTTGTGCGTCAATGACGAGAAGGGCGTGAAGAAATTGATTGAGCTGTTAGGTGGTCATTGGGGCAAGCTGGGATTAGAGAAAAAGTATTCTGATGCCGAGCGTGCACTGTTCCAATGCAACCAACAAGCTGATGAGAGCCACGATTCATACCTTGCAAGAGCGGACATCTTGTGGACGAAGTTGCAATCACAGAAACTGAAACTGGAAGACTTGCAGGCATACATCACCTTGAGAGGTGCACTCCTTTCCAGCGATGACAAGAAGCGTGTGATTTTGGAAAGTGATTCATCTTTGGAAGGACGATTGACAATCCAGCGGGTGCAGGAAGCTATCCGTCTTCTGGGAACGACGTTCTTTCAGGAAATGACAGGTTTGAATAAAAAGACTGTGAAAACCAAGGTGTATGATTCAGCAAATCTTGCCATGGATGACACAGATCATCAACCTGATGCCGATGATTTCACATATGTATCACAACATGATGAGATGGTTGAAGACGAAATGATAGAAACTCTTGTCGCAGAAGGAGATGAAGATGCTTGTTTTGTGGCCGATTTTGAACAGGCCGCTGCAGAACTGGTTCAGGGTGATTCGGAGTTGGCAGCCGCCTATTCCACATATGTGGAAGCTCGCAAGAAGCTCAGCGAGAAGGTGAAGTCGAGAGGCTTCTGGCCTATCAAGGGTCAGGGTCGTGGCAAAGGTTTCAAAGGCAAGTTCAAATCAAAGACCAATTGGTCGAGCCGGAAAAGTCTGCAGCAGAGAATCCTGGAGACGAGCTGCCGACTGTGCGGAAAAAAAGGACATTGGAAGAATGATTGTCCAATGCGCCAATCGTCAGCATCCAGCACCAGCCAAAGTGCTCCAGTGACTCTGTCTGTTGCAGCCGCCGATCAAGCCAGTGAAGAAGTCATGCCCATGGAGTTCATGGCACTCCCCGAGATCACCGAGACATCCACTCAGGACCGTCAGACCGTGTCATCTGAATGTTTTGTACAGACAGTTTTTTTCAATGATCGTTCAAAGACAAATGAAATCCAAGCTCAGCCAGCTACCTTAATGGGGGTAAGGGATAGAATTAGGACCTATATTAAGGGTAATAAAGGAAATAATTCAAGAGTCGCCTCCCTGGTAAGCAGGATTGAGAACCGAGTGCGCCAAAGTGAGTCCGTCCTGTCAAAGCCAAGCCCCGAGTCCAATGCGTTCCGAAGAGACAACCGATTTCCCAAGCCAAGCACAAAAGATGATTGGCCAGCGAATCCGAATGTACAGTTGGCATCCGAGATTTCTCCAAGCAGTTGCACAGCCGAGGCCTTGTTTTCTACTCATGACACATGGGGTATCATAGATACGGGTGCCACCAAAACGGTCATAGGAAGCTCACATGTTGCTGACTTGTTGAAAAACTTGGATCCTGTTGTCAAAGATCAAGTCAAGAGATGTAAATGTGAAGTGGTATTTCGGTTTGGAAACCAAGGTACTTTGAAATCAGAACATGCAATCATGATTCCCATGTTTGGTCTCGGTCTGAAAATTGCCATAGTGCCAGGAACGACACCGTTCCTATTGTCAAATACGCTGTTGCGTGCCTTAGGAGCAAGCATTGACACCGGTACCAATATGCTGCAGTTTCCAAAGCATCAGAGTGCAGTTCCACTGAAACTGTCCCCCAAAGGTCTGTATCTGATCGACGTGAATCAGCTCATCAAAGCCGGAAGTCAAGTCCAGCGTAGTTCAGGTTTCGCCGAGACTTTTGCCCAGGAATCTGAGACGTCCTGTGAAAAAACCTTGAATGAGCAGCCGAAAGCCGAAAGTCAGCCAGGTCTTGTCAATGTGCGTGATCCGAAACAGGCCATGGTTCACAGGTTCAACCAGGAAAGAAACAACTCCCAAAATCCATATCACACTGAACAACCCGATAACGTTCACCAAATTCAGCATGACCACACTGTTGAGGGAAATAATACACATGCCAATGCCAACACCAACCGTGCCGAAGCAGTGTATCAGTGCCCAAAGATTCCGATCGCTTCCGAGAACAGTTCATCGAACTTCCAACATGAGCGACTGGACACAGAGATTGGCAAAGGTGCAAGCGTCGTTGCCACAGGAGACACCCGAGGAGATCGACCACCTGACGGTAGAAGAACTGAAGATGGAGGTCATGTCGTTCGGGAAGACTCATGTGGGTCGAACATACGAAGAAGTGTGGAATTCCAGTCCGGAATGGACCCAATGGTTTCTGCAACACTATCAAAAGAGCGGCAAGCTTGCTCACCGGAAGATGATCAGGTACATCAAGCTCAAGATCGAGAGCATGGAAGAGGACCCAACTCAAGGACATCAAGCCCCAGTGATGCAGAGTCATGCAGCTCCCAAGACAATGCCCTTGCGTCCAAAGGCAAAGGCACAACCGAACCCAACGATGCCCAGCGAGGGGATGGAGCAAATGATCGAGGAACCATGGGTCGCTTCCGAGAATGCCCAGATCATGAGCCTTCAGGAGCGCATGGGCATGATGGAGAATGCACTTCATCAAATACTGACCCACCTTGCACCAAATCCTGCGATGGCCAACTCATCTCCGGAGATCTTCCCGACCATGCCAATCGAGGAGGAGTGGAACGATCCCTGGAATCAATGAAAGCTGATGATTTTGGATGCGACTTGGCCATGACTGCAGGGGAAATGGACACGTTCTGTGAATCAACACCCAATCAAGAAAGAGTCAAGTTTTGGAATTGGGTTCACACCATAGAATCGGAACTTGAAGCAGTTGCCAAACAGGTTCATCCAGTAGGATCTCACATCAACTTGCTTGAGGTGTTCTGCAGCAGTGAAAGCAACTTGACACACCAGGTGAACATGTTAGGAGGCAAAGCAGTTCGATTCGGAATCGACCAAGGAGACCTTCACACACATGAAGGGCGCGTAAGCCTGTTCAAGCTGCTGTGCCGGTACCAACCAGAACATGTCTGGGTGAGTCCTGTATGCAGACCCTGGTCAAGATGGTCCATCTTTAACAGTCACAGGTCGTTAGAGTCATGGGACAGGATCAACAATGAACGCCAAGACATGTTGGTACAAGTAGCATTGTGCTTTGTGCTGTGCCGACACCAAGTCAGGCACCTCCTCCATATGCACTGGGAACAACCCAAAGGATCGGTCATGATGACACTCCCATATCTTCAAGAGATATATCAATACATGAAACAAGCTCAGCCGGATCTGTGTCATGCAGGTGATTTAAGGGACCCCGAGAATCAACTACCCATGAAGAAAGGTCTAAATGTCACCACAACTTCACAGAGAATGTTTGAAGAACTTGACCCACTGAGATGCCTTGGAGATCATGTTCACCAACCGATCGAGGGTAGAACCCATGTCAATGAACAGTCCATTGCTCGCACAGCGTTCAGTGAAGCATATCCACGACGGTTTGCCCGCAGAGTGGCCAAAACAATGCTGAGGAAAAGCTTTCCCAAAGAAAAGCCTTTTGGAATGATTGCAGATCCTGCCCTGGCACTGTTTGATGCCGTATGTGCTTTGAGCGACCGTCCTGCCAAGCGCTTTCGTGCGGCCAGTTCCCGGTCATCCAAGACCAAAGCTGCAGACCGAGACCCCGATGCCAACAAGACCCTGAAAAGGGCCAAAATCACGGAATCCACATCCACATCAAGTATAACTCCAAGTGAAGATGAACAAAAGGCCATTGAATTAATCATGTCACAAATAGAACCTTTACTTCCCAGAGTTGGCAAAAAGATCATCGATCAACCCAAATTCCTCCAAATGTTACAATTCCTTTTTCCCACGAAAGAGATCAAGAAAATCCTAGCCTGTAAGGGAACTGAAAGGACAATGGGTCCCCCAAATGACCTAAACTGCAGAGAAGCACCATTCCGCCGATCCATCATGAAACTTCGTAGCAATGGGAAAGTAACCATGGATGCTGATTGGGAAAGATATGATGTTCTATCAAATCGACAAACCATTCGAAAATCACATCCTTGTCGGGTCAATATAACGGTGTTTGCAGCCAATCCTACCAGCAGTGCACCCGAGAAGCAAGACCCGATTCCGACCCTTGCCGAATTGCCGCCATCTCGGACAGATGGATGTGAGTCCGGACAGATGCCCTCAGAAAATCAACCATCAGAAGAAAAAGAGAGAACCACAGAGCAATCAACATCAGAAGAAGAGCAAGAGATAGAAGACAGCCATGCGAAGAACCCAGGTTCAACGGAATCACATGGCGAGGAGGCCCACGGTCCAAGATTTCTTGCGTTGACCAAAGAGGAGCAGAGCATGCTGAAAAGAGCTCACAAGAACCTCTGCCATCCGAGCCCTGAACAATTCAGTGCAGTGCTACGCTTGCAGAAAGTGAGGCCTGAAGTTCACCAAGCAGTGTATGACATGAAGTGCCCGACATGTGCATCACTGAAAAAACCCAAGATCGCCAGACCCAGCACGATCAAACATGAGTTGGATTTCAATGATAAGGTATTTTTGGATGGTATCACTTGGACCAATAAATCCAATAAGACATTCCACTTTTATCATATCATAGATCAGGCCACCAACTTTCATGTCGCAGCACCTGCTCCAAGTCGCACCGCCGAGAACGCAGTACGTTGTGTGCTTGAATCATGGATGCTCTGGGCAGGTCCACCAAACACCATGGTCACAGATTCAGCTTCTGAATTTGTCAGTGAAACATTTGTCCAGTTTCAACAACGAAATGACATCAAGCCAACGACAATTGCTCCTCACGCCCACTGGCAGAATGGTAGGTGCGAAAGACATGGGGAGATCCTACAGAATATGCTGAATAAACTAGACAAGGAATCACCAATAGAGACCTATGAGGATCTTCAACAAGCCCTTGCACAGAGCACACATGCCAAGAACACGCTGAGCATTCGCAGGGGTTTCACACCTGAAGTCCTGGTTTTTGGAAAAAGCTCCAGACTCCCTGGTTCAATCAGCAGTTCCACAGGTGAATCATCCCTTGCAAGTGCCGACAGAGATGATGGACAAGGAATTGAATTCCGGAAGAGCCTGGCACTTCGGGAAAGAGCCCGAGTTGCTTTCCATCAGGCAGACAATGATGCTGCTCTGAGAAGGGCCAGTTTGCGCAGATCACGCCCTTCCCGAAATGCGTATCAGGCTGGCGAATGGATCATGATGTGGCAACCCACAAAACTTGGAGGACATTGGTTTGGTCCCTTAAAGGTAGTAACCCAAGAAGGAGATTATTCCATATGGGCCACCTCTGGGGGAAAATTGTTCCGCCGAGCACTGGAGCACATCAGACCCGTTTGCTCTCAAGAAGCTCACCAGCTGCCTGCCGATGAGAACACAGCCGACATGCCACCTCCAGCAACAAGCCCAATGAATCCGGAAAGAACCATTCATGAAGAAATTCCCAGCGTCAATAATGAGAATAACGATAACCCCATGAATAATCCCAATAACACCATGAGCCAGACACCTTCAGAAAATGCCAGCCAATCACAATATCAACCGGATGTGGAACCAGAAATAAATACACCTCCAGGATCAGTAACCATGGAAACCCTGAACGATCCCGCCATCAGCACTCCAATCCCAGAAAATCCCGAAGACGACAGTTTAATCACCACACACCTGTTGTGCTGTGAGGATGAAATCATGCATGTCGACCCTGCCGACACTCCCTGTGCCTGGCGCTGTGAACTGGAACTTCCGAGTTGTGTGCAAAGGCAACATGTACAGAGCTGGTCAGCCGATGACATCTTGATGGCCACCACAGAGAAGAAGCAACGCACAGAGGTGAAACTGTCTCTTTTGAGCTCAGAAGAACAAGATGCCTTCAAAGCTGCCAAAGAAACTGAAATTCAAAATTGGCTTAAAACGGGAACCGTATCCAAAATCCTCCGAAACAAGCTAGCTCCTGAGCAAATACTAAGATGTCGATGGATTTTGGTATGGAAACCTCTAGAGGGGATAGATGAAAAACAGAAACATGCATCAAAACTCTCAACTCGTAAGCCAAAAGCCCGATTGGTGGTGCTGGGGTATCTTGACCCAAAAATCACTGAAGTGCCAAGAGACAGTCCCACCCTGGGACGCCAATCCAAGATGCTTTTGCTGCAGCTCATAGCCTCTCAAGGCTGGAGCCTTGGGTCGTTTGACATTCGTGCGGCCTTCCTCCAAGGCAAACCGCAACAGGACCGAGTTATTGGAATAGAACCAGTGACAGAGCTTATCAAAGCAATGCACTTGAAGCCTGATGAGATTTGCAAACTAGATAAGTCTGCGTATGGCTTAATAGATGCACCTTATTTGTGGTTTCGTACATTGCATGAAGAGTTGCTTGCACTGGGGTTCATTCCATCACCGTTCGATCCATGTGTGTTCCTGCTGCGGGAGCCGAAGAGCCAGCGCCTGTCAGGAGTCCTAGGAATACATGTCGATGCTGGTATCCATGGAGGAGATCAATATTTTCATCAGCAAATCAGCAAATTGGAAGCCAAGTATCCGTTTGGGGCAAAGAAATCAAAACAGTTCACTTTCACTGGAATTGACCTTCAACAGCACAATGATAACAGCATTGAACTTTCACAGTCAAAATACATTCGCAATATCAATCCAATAACCTTAACCCCGGAACGCAGAGCCGATGAAAATGCCATGGTAACTGAGCCCGAGCGGCATCAATTGCGTGGCCTGATCGGATCCCTTCAATATGCAGCAGTACATACCAGACCAGATTTGTCCAGTTCCTTGAGTCAACTACAATCACAAATCAATTCAGCCAAAGTTTCCACTTTAATCGATGCCAATAAAACCCTCCACATTGCCAAGAAACATCATGAAGTAACCATCAAAATTAAATCCATTAACCCTCAAGACCTGCGATTCCTAGCATTCTCAGATGCGTCTTTTGCGTCCAAAGCCAAACCTGAATCACATGCGGGTATGATAATCATGGCCACCCATAAGGACATAACCAACAATCAGACTTGTCAGGTAAGTCCCTTATCATGGGGTTCCAAAAAGATACAGAGAGTGGTCACCAGTACCCTCTCGGCAGAAACTTCAGCGTTGTCGACCACTTTGGATCAATTGACATGGATGAGACTATACTGGGCATGGTTTTTCGATCAATCACTAAAATGGCAAGACCCAAGCAAGGTAAATGACTTACCCCAAGCCATCACTGTACCAACCATCAAGTGTGATGAAAAGGATCTCGCAATCACAGACTGCAAGAGTTTATACGACCTTACCACGAGAACGGCAGTTCCAAATTGTTCTGAATTCAGAACACAACTCCAAGCACGAGCCATCAAAGACATACTGAAAGAAGGTATTTCACTACATTGGGTCCATTCAGGTGCACAGTTAGCGGACGCCCTCACCAAGATCATGAATGCTAACTTTTTGCGAGAAACACTTCAAATTGGATCTTATTGTCTTCACGACATCAATGCAGTGCTCAAGGATCGTGCGACAGAGAGAAATCGGTTGAAATGGCTAAGAACCACTACGCATGAAATGAGCTGAAATGTCTTAAAATTTTCAAGTTTTGGGAATGTGAATGCAGCTCATTTTCCACTATAATAACACTTGACACCCCTTTCCAATCTTCGAGGTATCCTTTGAATGCACTGTGGTCCATACCGCAGGCGGTAGGCTCGAGGAGCCCGTTTTCTTGGAAGTGTGGTGGGTGGGTAACCGCCATTGCAGCCATTCGGACTGGCAGGGCTGAGGACAGCCATTGCATAGCAAGAGGCCTTGCGACTCAGGTGCAGAGTGAATCAAAACAACCGCGTGTCCGCGGCTAGCTATTTGGTGGAGAGGCTTTCACCTGGGACTTTAGCAGTTGGAACCGCTAACCAATCACAATATGTATAAATATATACATACATACCATATATTTACAGCTTATAAACTATAAATATAGCCATATGAATCATGTGAATGTAGAAACTGCGATATCCAATGAACCGATCACGCCGTCCGCCGCCTTTCCAAGTTGCCAAGCCCACGATCCTGACCATCGACGAGCGAGCGATGGTAACGTTTCGGTTCAACGCGTTTTTTTCGACGGAACAATATGGAAAAACTTGGGAACATGTGAGGAAAACCTAGGAAGATGTCAGAAAATGTGGGAAAATGTGGGTAAAACTTGGAAAATATGAGGAAAACCTAGGGAAAAACTGGCGAAAAAGGTTGGAAACACTTGGGAAATGTGAGGATTTCACCAAGTAAAAATAGGAGTTGAACTTGAACGGGACTTTTTGGGACTTGAGCCAATACAATGAGGATTTGTATAACAAGCAAAATGGGCGATTTATACAACTAGGTGGGATTTTGTTGCGAAAATCATGTAGGTCTTGTCTCAACAACGAAGATGAATGCAGTTATATAAGGCCATTTATTAGTTGCAACTGGTGATTTCAATGGAATTATACATTCTATAAATGGGGTTATAAGTTATAAGTACTTATAATTGGTATAACTCAGGCCAGTTACCTGTGAAGGATCCCAGAACCAAAGGATTTTGGAGAAAATATGAGGGAGACAACACCATAGTAACTACCCGGCCTGGTAAACATACAAAAAACTATTGAAAATGCCCATTGAAATAGTGAGTTTTCCCAGCCAGAAAATGGTGATTTTCCATAGTTTTCTGTATGTTTACCAGAGGGTATGTTTTGGGATTCAACCGAGAGTTTCACCAAGAGAGACTTGGGCTCTTAAAGGTGCAGTAAAACATAGTAAAACAATGTGCGGTTTAACTGTCCGACTGTGCCAAAATGCACAGATATTTCAGATTTCTGGCAGAGCGTGAAGATTACCAACTCTTGTTGACTCTGACTGAACACCACCACCAACCCCAACAAGCATCATGATAGTCACTCAGGAAGAATCATGCACAATCAATCACCATCAAGTTAATCATCATATGGATCCATATGGATCGTGTTTGTTCGAAACCTTAAAGGATATAAAAACAAACATGGATCATTCTTGTGAAACACAAAGCCGTAATAGATCATAGAATCATCCATCATCGATACCAAAGACATCCATGCATCATCCATTCAATCTATTCATCCATTCAGATTTGTCATGGTTTCAACCATGGCACATGATTCATCCATCAAACAGTCTAGCCTCTGGTAAACTAACACAACTATTGAACATCACAACTTTCAATAGCTAAATCAACGAACTAACTGGGCGATGGCTTCCAGTTCGCAAAGTGTAACAAATTACCAGAGAGTATCTTTCATACATCATATATTTCCCATAAATCACCTTTCCGTATATTTCCCATATATTCTCATTAAAACCTCCATTTTTGGGAGGGGATTTACTCATGTATCATCCCTGATCCATACTCATTTTCAAATGAGCCCAGCTGAAAAGACATCCAAAAGACCACGCACCTCAAAGACCATCTGCATGTAGCTGTTCATTTCTCCCAAGGAGGCTGCCTTGGAGTGTGGCGAAGCATAGGAAAGCCATAGGGAATCAGAGGAAAATGGTCACTTAACCAACAGAAAGGGATTTTTTCTTATGGGATTTATAGCTGGTTTACATTATCCTCCGGTAATTTGTCGCATCGCTGTGGAAAATGGTCCATTTATCAAAAACGGTGATTTCCCATAGCTACGTTAAATAACCAGAGGGTATCTTGCAGAGCTTTCCAGAGTCATGTTTGGGCGGACGAAACAAATGTGGAGAGTTCAATGGCACTAACAGGGTAGACAAATAAAAGTAATCCCTTCTTTCTATGACTAAAACTAAAACCTCCCCAACTAATAAAAACCACCCTCGGATTGTTCGTTTTGGGAGATTGATTACGTGATTTGTTCAACACCCTGCCAGCCATCTGGATGCAAAGTCAGCATGTGAAATACTGGTAACCCCCAGCAAAATGTTTGTTGGTTTATAACCCCATCAACTAGTTCGTTATATCTACCATCTGAAGCCTCTTTGAGAGCCCCAAATGTACCCTCTGGTAAACTAACATAGCTATAAATGGCCATTTCAATAGCTATGTAACAAATTACCAGAGGGTAGGATCAAATTGTCTGTGAAGTCTGGGCATTGGAGCAATGCCCAAGGTGATCTCAAGAAACTACTTGACACACGCCTGCCATTGCCTCCTGCGATGATTACTGGTGGAAGTGACTGCCACTTGGGGCTAGAAGCACCAACGCCCATCCAACTCATCTGTTCTGAGGTGCGACGTGTCGAGGTCCGCATCGTCCAAGATCAGCAATTGCAACATCTGACATACCAGGCAAACCTCTGAAGAGCCAGCACTGAAAACTCCGTACGACTTGAGGGTGTCCAACCTTCCCAGCATCTTGGAAATGTGCAATTTGTGCTTCTTGATTGTTTCCGGTGGAGTGCCCCTCTCCTGCATGATGTGATGTGTGGACGAAAGAAATTCTGTCAATGTAGATATATGTGTCCCCAATCCGGATATGCCAGAGCACGATGGCCTTCAATGATCATAGCACCTGTCCTGAACTCCTCATCTCCGAGTTTCGAATCCACTGACTGCTTCATTCGATCCCAGTTGAAGTCAGTACCGTCGTAAAAGAAGTCCGTGCAGAAAATCCAAATACTGAAATAAGGTCTGCTGTTTCTTGAGAATAACCAACAATTTCTCGAAGTTGTGCGAGTCTTGACCAGGCCCAAACACTTGGCAAGGCTCACAGCCAACGATGATTTCCCTGAATTTGGGCAGCCTGTAATGAAACCCACACTCTCGCTAAGCTTCAGCAGTAAGCGATCGAACCAATTGGAACTGGTGATTCTTGTCGCAAGTTCTGCAAGAGTCATGCTTGGTACAATGTGAAAGGGTGGGTGGTACTGTAAACCCAATGATGTTTACCATCCAAATTTGGATTTGGATTGATGACATTGGGTATACCGGATTATGACTGCATTATCCCATGGTTATCCCATCCACTAATGGTTCATCCCCATTCCCGTTGAATCTTCAATTTACTAGATCCCACTATTTTCATTCATCCAAAAGTATCAACAAACTATTAAAATCTGCTTGGTGGTTTCAACCCCTACCGCTCTGAAAAATATGAGGCAGTCGGGATTATTATCCCCAATAGATGGAAAATCATAAAATTCATGTTCCAAACCACCAATCAGATATTTTTATCCAACCAGATATAAAATAGAAAATTGTGACTTTCCATAGCTATGTTAAATTACCAGAGGGAAAGTCATCAAACATGTTCCAAACCACCAACCAAATATAAAATCCCATGAGATTTCATGATCCCAACCATGATTTTCCCCAGAAAAAAATCTCGTAGAAGCCAGCGAAGCCAGCCAGCGCCCTGAGACATCTGACATATCTGTCACCCGAGGCCTGGCGATGATGGATTTTTTCACTGGTGATTTATGGTGACAAAAAAAACACAGTTAAGGCCATGGCTATTAGTGAAATAAGTGGTTCTTTCTATGGGACTATACATTCTATAAATGGGGTTATAAGTGCTTATAACTGGTAAAGGGCCATAACTGCAGAAATGGCTGGATTTTTCAATGGGATTTATGGCTAAAAATGATAGCTCAGTTAGATTCAGTTCTATTAAATTAGCTCATTTAAATTATGGCTTATTTATGATAGCTCATTTCACACACGTTGAAACACACTATGTAGCGTTAGATTCAGTTACTGGTTTATAACCATGAAAAGCTATAGTATGAGCTATAGTTATCATAAATAACTCCCATAAGTTAGTGGTTTAGAACCACAATTGAAACATGGATACCGTGAGAGTTATGACTATATTCATGGGGTTGATCAACCGACAGACATAACATTTGGGGGCCCACGTTGTACCCTCCGGGAATTTGGAAGAAATGGTGATTAAACATCAAGAAAGGGTCGAAATCATGGAACAACAATGGTATTTACATGTATTTACCCTCCGGTAATTTGACATAGCTATGGAAAATCACGATTTGTTCATATGTATATACAGTTATGGCCCAAAATACCAGTTATAAGTACTAACAAGTCACCCCATAGACATAGAATGTTTCTCATCCCATAGAAATAACCAGTTATAACATGTTATAACTCATAACCATGACCTTAACTGTAGCTAAATCAACTATAAAGTGGCTATCTTAAACTGGAGGCTAAAGCTGGATCTACCGAGCTTGACCTTGCGATATCTTGCGATACAATTTTCCCTCCGTTTCCTGTGACGATCTCAGAACAACTCTTACCCTCCAGTAAATTAACATAGACCCTGGCAAATAGGGGTTGGACGATTAGTTTCCAGGGTCAATGTTAATTTACCAGAGGGTACATCCTCTTACTGTGGCCAAGTGACTTTTTAGTTTGGTGATCTCTTGCTAAGAAAGTCACACGTAAAATCAAGTAAACAAACAAGTCTTTTTAGTTTGTCACTATGGTTTCTCTTGCTAACAGAAAGACTCTTCTTGGGATAGCAAGAAAACAAGAAGAAACCTCCGGATCCTCCACAGCTGAGAAAATTGATCATCCATCCATTGCTGATTATATATGGAAAGCCGAGTGTTTTGCCATTACATTGGAAATGCAGTTTTTTAGGCATGGAAATTCACATGTCATAATGTGTAAGTTGAAGATGTAAAACTGTCTCACATGTAAAATCGTAAAATTACAGACATTTTTTTCCCATTCAGGTTAAAGTATTCTCTCTGGTCTTTAGAAATCTTACACATGAATTCAAGGATAAATTTGGACACTTTCTGTGGGAAAGTACACATTTGCAGAACATCTTCTCATTACAAGGCGAGGCCCCTAAACGATAGCTGAGTTGCCATACCTAACTTGGTTGTAATGTGATTAACTGTTGGGTTGATCAGGATGATCAGGGGGATATCACTATAGCAAGGCTAAGTTGCAACTATAGTCCCCAAAAAGCCTGAAAATCTAGAGCTATATACCCTCCGGTAAACATTTACAATTTGCTATTCAAGCCATGACCATATAAAGTTCGTTGATTTACCCATTAATAAGATGGTGATTTTCCATAGTTATGTTAGTTTACCAAAGGATATTACATGTATATATATATATATATATATACATATTATGGATTTCCAAACATTTCCAGCATTTATAGTTACCCTCTGGTAATTTAACATAACTATTGAACATCACCATTTTCAATGGGAAAATCCACTATTTCTATGGCCCATTTTCAATAGCTATTTTGACATAACCAGAGGGTATGTGAAAGTTTACCATAATATGGATTTTAATCCATATATCCACCATAATATGTATATATCCACCATTTATATGGTATAAAATCCATTTCCAAACATATATGGTATAAAATTTACCAGGTTGGGTAGTCCAAACTACAGATTTCCAGTGGCCCCCACGGTGGCCCCCAGGCCCCCAGGTTGGACACCTTGGTCAAGCCCCATCCTTTGGTCTTGACCATGGTGGCCCGGTCAATGACCTGCCAGGGATGCCGAGGCCAGGACTTGGAACCTGGAAAATCATGTTTTTTTTGGGGAAAAGGTCCATAGAAATTTTAGAAATAGTTGAATTACCGAACTTAAAGATGGCGATGTTCCATGATTCAACGGATTGGTTTCCATGATACTTTCCGGTATTCTCTGAATGGGAGTACTATGTCTAAATTTGGTAAAATGAGGTGAACTTATATGATTATTCCAGTAACAGCCTCTAAAAAACAAGGGATACCAGCATCCCAAAGGAGGTTCAGGGTGAGTAGTCTGCAAACCCGAAGAATTACGACTGCGACTGCCAAGAAAAACTTCTGGAGTTGTCTCAAAATATGGAAGTCGTACCCTCTGGTAAACTAACAGTTTGCTATTGAAAATTGCAATTTATAGTTGATTTACCCATTGAAAATGGGTGGATTCTCCATAGTTTTCTATATGTTTACCAGAGGGAAATCATGTTTTGAATGAACATGGCCAAGTTGCGCCCAATTTTCAGACAACTAACCATTCAAACGGATGCACCCCAGCAATGGGTTTTATTTCAGTTTCAGACGTCAAACTGTAATATATATATATATATATAGTCATCCTAAAGTAGATAGAATATTTTTTTGGAGGGTGCGGGATTTATGTTGGAATTATGTTGGATGTCTGTCGGCCGCTTAAAAATAAATAGGTAGTTGGAATATTTCGGGGGAGGTCGAAAACTGGTAGTTGGAATATGGTTTGCAGGGTCTTAAGCTGCTGTGGGGTCTGCGCGTGGTGTTCACAATTCCCTCAAAATATTCTATCTACCTGGTTTGAAACAATATTCTATCTACTTTCTGGTGTTGTTTGATTTTTGTATTTTTCAAAATTCCTCCAGACCCGTGTCCAAAACTGGCTAAAAATGACTTAACAAAGACGAACAACGTGTAAAAACTGAGGGTTTCGAAAATATTCCAACTATTTAATTTATTGTTATTTTTGAAAATCATTTTGAAAATGTCCGATATTCTATCTACTCCAGGATGACTATATATATATATATATGTGCACACACACGTATCATAAGCCACTGACAAACTCACCAAATTGGCTAAGGTACGGGGGAACCACATTGTGGATTGTATCTATAATTTGAAGGGTTAAAAATGCACCAATTGACAACTCCACTGGATAGCAACATGACATCGCCTTATCTATCTACAGTAGATAGCAGATCGTTCACCAAGCTGCGAAGTTCCGCCATTAGGGGGCTACCCAAATCCTAACAATCATTCTAGTGACGTCACGACGTGAAGCCGTTGTGATTTATATATATATTTATGCTTTTAGAGATACAATATATCATTATTTTGAGTAGCGGACAAAAATACATGTTAAATTTAATGCCATGCACAAATTAGGGTCGTCCCCTGTCGGTTGTGAGGATTTCAGTATTCCCGGAGGTATCACAAATGGAAATGGGGTATCGGTATAGGGTCGTCTCCTATCGGTGAAGGTTTTGTGAAACCTCGGAAAGGCCAAGGCGAAGCAAAAACTAAATTAGTACTATACAATAATTTTGTTGGTTACTCATAGTCATATATTCATTTATTCATAATTAGGTATGCAGTTGCTGTTCCGAAAACAGCAGTAAGTTCCTATTGGAGGCTATAGAAGATTATACTTCATGCATAGGATCTTCTACATTGTCCCATTATCAACTTACACAGATAACAAACCCAGTCTACTATGGAGGTGATAATTGGAGGCAATAAACTGTGGGTTTATTAATCTGGGTAAATTCAAATATTTCACTAACCTGAATAGTTCGGCCATTTGATGATTTCCCTTAAAATAAACCATGATTCCAGGGTTCAGGAGGACAGTGAGGTCGCGATGAAATTTACCCAGATATTATGCTTAATCACATTTTAATATCCAGCATTATCCCACATTTCCCATCATTTCCCCATAATTCAACCATAAATGTGCCCTTTTCAAACCAGTTTTCACGCCTTAAAACCATCCATGGAAAATGACGTGCCTGGCCGCCATCTCCTCCCATGGCGCTCTTGGCTTGCGGCTTACAGCCGAAGAAGGGAACTTCGGAACTTGAGCAGGAAAAAAAGGTGCTGAACACGGGCAGGAATCTACAGATGATACAAGAAATAGAACGATCCATTTCTAGTTTTTGTTTCAATAATTACGTATATTAAACATGACGATATATTAGACGTATATTAAACATGTCTAGTTTTTTTTTTAATAATTATGACGTATATTAGACATGGCCAGCTTCAATCTTCAAGGGCAATATTAGATTACCAAACGGTATATGTCAATTTTACAGTTCAAGCACTGAAATGCACCCCAAAAGATGCCCAAACAAGCCGCTCCAAGATGGAAAACTCGAACTTTGCCAATGGCGCCAGCGGCAACCAGGGAAAAAAATGGGCATTTAACATCATTTAACATCATTTAATCATCATTTAACATACATTGATCCATCATTTAACCATCATTTAACCATTATTTAACCATCATTTAACCATTATTTAACCATCATGTAAACATCATTTAACCGTCATTTAACCATAATTTAACCATCATTTAACCATCATTTAACCATTGTTTAACCATCATTTAACCATCATTTAACCATCATTTAACCATCATTTAACCATCATTTAACCATCATTTAACCATCATTTAACCATCATGTAACCATCATTTAACCATCATTTAACCATCGTTTAACCATCATTTAACCATCGTTTAACCATCATTTAACCATCGTTTAACCATCATTTAACCATCGTTTAACCATCGTTTAACCATCATTTAACCATCGTTTAACCATCATTTAACCATCGTTTAACCATCATTTAACCATCATTTAACCATCATTTAACCATCATTTAACCATCATTTAACCATCATTTAACCATCGTTTAACCATCATTTAACCATCGTTTAACCATCATTTAACCATCGTTTAACCATCATTTAACCATCGTTTAACCATCATTTAACCATCGTTTAACCATCATTTAACCATCGTTTAACCATCGTTTAACCATCATTTAACCATCCTTTAACCATCATTTAACCATCGTTTAACCATCATTTAACCATCGTTTAACCATCATTTGACCATCGTTTAACCATCATTTAACCATCATTTAACCATCATTTAACCATCATTTAACCATCATTTAACCATCGTTTAACCATCATTTAACCATCGTTTAACCATCATTTAACCATCGTTTAACCATCATTTAACCATCGTTTAACCATCATTTAACCATCGTTTAACCATCATTTAACCATCGTTTAACCATCAAAAATGGGGATTTATAACTCCTTTGACCATCCAAAATAGGAATTTTCACATCAAACCATGGGATTTCATCGGATTCATCCCAATCGAGCTGGACCAGTGGACCCTGCTGTTCGTTGCACAAATCCACGAAAAAACGCAGCAGAAAAGTGGGGAACCTGGAAATATCTAGAAAAACTTTGTTATATCATCAAATATAATAAATATATATATATATAATCATGATTAATCGTCATTAATCATCTATAAGATCCTGGAAACACTTTCCGATCATTTTTGGGGATGATATATGAATATACGTGCTTTGCTTTTGTTTTCCTTCAATCCCTACCACGCAACCTGCGGCCACCGCAGCGTGTCGGCCTTGCCTTTTATTGCTGCGCCAGGAGAAGAAAATGGCGAGCGGCGGATTCTGTGGGAGTGGAATCAAAAAAGAGCATCTGTACTGTGAGAAATGGCTTGGTCCATATTCAGCAGCTACGGTTAAGACCCTTTACCAGTTATAACTGATTATAAATGGTTATAAATGTGGTTACTATTCCAGGGATGGGGTTATAACATGTTATAACTGACTTAGAACTGGTGAAGGGCCATAACTGCAGATGGATCTAGGGACCAAAATGGTGAGTTTTAGAGGAAAGTTGATGATTTTCACAATGGGATTTGGGGGTGCCCTATGTTCGGACTAATGCATATCTGATTTCCATATGAAGTTTGGTATTTTGTTTACCCCAAATTAGCTCACATGATTTGTTTGGTGCAAAAAAAACAATTAAACTAAGAATTTTTAAACTCATGTCCACTACTTGTGGATCAAGTTGCATGTTGTGCAGGATCATACTATTTCTGATAGTCTACGTGTTGCTGTTGCTTTTTTTTTTGGAAGCGTTGAGGTTCAGGGCTGTCAGGATATGTAACAATATTTGTCTATATGTGCACAATGTATGTGCTATTAAACATAAAGCAAAACTTGCATAGAGGTATTGCAAACACGCAGTGGACTGCAGTAGGAACTGCTCCGCGTCATTCTTGTTCCGCAAATAGAACTCGAACTAAATACAGAGTGCCCCGCAAATGATAAGTTTGTTTACAAGCCCGTTTGACTATACAACGTGGTACCCCCCAGTTATAAGTTAGTTTATAACCCCCATCAACTATAGATATATCTACCATAAGTCCTACTTATATTGTAGTTATAAACTAACTTAAATATCTATGGGGCACATTGGGGCACCACTATGTAGTTATAAAGACCAAAAACCTTCAACAACACTCTTGACAACAGTTAACCTATTTGAAAGACCAGCGAAACCAACTAAGCTACCGGTCTGGAGCACCACAGAACATAGATTTACGTGTCTGCATCTCAAAACCATATATATATATATCCAATGGATAATTTCCCTTGTGTAGACTGGAGAGTAACACATCCAAATGTCAGAAAAAATCAGATACATCGATTGTATAATATTTGATCACCCACCCCAACTGGTTCAGGAGTAGGGGGGGTGGATCCTACATTAAGAAACTGGAAAATACTAGGGGTTGGTGATACCAAAATTTGTCAACTTAACGTAGCTATCGTAGCTGGAAAATCACCAGTTTCGGTAAATCGAATAAAATATCGATCAATTTGCAATGTTCCATAGCTCTCTTAAAACTGGAGGAGGGTAGCCATGGATGAAGTATGCGAGAATCTTTACCCATCTGTCTTTGGGAATGCTGAATTCTTTACCCGTCCTGGCTCAGTCAGTACAGTCGATGCCCCAAAGCAGAAAAAGTTGGCCAGTCATTCAATGAAGACCTGGTCGCTGGCGTCTGCTGTCCGAAACTCCTTCGCAATTTTTTTTGCAGTGCCCAAGAGCTTCCCGTTTCTGATGATCAATGACTTTTGCTGACAACGGGTTTAATATGGAATTCTGAGGATTGACCGTTTTAATGGATTTCAAACAGAGCTGAAACCCCTTTTTGTTTTGAAATGAGTCATTCCGGGATGGTGATTTATAGCATATTACCAATATTACATACGGAAAAACTTCATTCAACCAGTTTGTCTTACTCAACTACAACCACAAACTAACATTCTGTGTAAATTTAATATTTCACCAAACTGAATTAAGGCCATTTGGGGATGATTTCCCTTATTCACCATGATTCCAGGGTTCGGGAGGACAGTGAGGTCGTTATAATTTACCAACATAGGTCACTCTTGGACATCGCTGAAATAAGCCGCAGCAACGTCTTAGACGTGCCGAAGCCACACTGCCCTCGCTGCCCAACGTGCTGGTCATCAACCCATCGCTTGCATCCGACTATCCTCTGCAGTTAAGATCCGAAATGCCAGTGATAACTGGCTACTGGTTGGTGGTTCTAACCATCTTGAAAAATACGAATGTCAATGGGAAGGATTATCCTGTATATGAAATGGAAAATAAAACATGTTTGAACAAACCAACCAGGCTATAAATATATTTTTTTAATGTGGTTATACTATAAATGGGGTTATAACTGACCTAAAACTGGTAAAGGGCCGTAAGTGTGGTGACTTCAATTTAGCTGGCAATGGTAAAATTGGTACATGCCCCTTCGATGTCATCAAACATAGCTTAAGAAATGAAAATCCCCGAACTAAATGGGTACAGTTGGGAAAATCATCTACAAACCACAGGATGGCCCCCCCCCAGTTATAAGTTGGTTTATAAACCCCATGAACCACAGTTATCTATAGTTATATCATGTTATATCTACCATAAAGCATAGAATTCAGCCACTTATAAAGCGTTTCGGTTCACGCGAGCTCGACTGGGGCCCCCATCCTGCAGGTTTGGTCATTTCCACCGCTATGGTGTTCTGCGGTGGCGGTTCACATGCTGCTAGTCACGCAACATGGTGATGATTCATTGCCCGTATGCGAGCCATGGTGCTGCAGTTAAGGCCATTTATTAGTTATAACTGGTTATAAATGGAATTATACATTCTATAAATGGGGTTATGAGTAGTTAAAACTGGTAAAGGGCCATAACTGTGGAATATGCACACCAGCATTTGCCACAAAATCACCCAGTCATGTAGGTAAATATACCAGCACCATGGAGCATGTGGGTTGATTAAGATTACTTTAATGTGCAGGAAGCAGCTTCACCCCATCTCCAAGCCGATCCAAGCAAATTCAGAATGCAATTTCTCGTGAAATCCTGTTGTTAAAGCACAAAAATAAGTCAACCCGAGCTGTTCGTCATGTTTTTTCCTACATGCAACACATCAAAACCACCAAAAGAAGCAAACACTAATCTGTTCGTGAAAATGATGTTCCAATCTTTGCCAAACAGTTAGTTCACTGTGCCAAAGAGAGGGATTGGTAGATGCCCATCATCACCAGGGCGGCGCATCCGAATTCAAGGCATAACAACAGTCGACTGGGCGTTCCAAACTGTTTACTGAGAGAGTCCCTGGAATCAGTTCATAACAGGAAGGGTGTTGCCCCCCTAGTTACTAAAGGTTCTGCAATAATTTCAAGACTTGCTATAATTTTACGAATCTTTATAGGATGGTGAGCCCCCTACAGTAGTTCAGTTTGTTTATAGCAAGGTACCACCGAACGTCGAAATCCACTGGGATTTGACGCACAACTTGCAACAGAGTGATAATGGTGTAAGATGGTGTAAGTATGTGTAAGATGTATATTGCTTATACGGCTTGATTTGTAAGGATTATACAGATTTATACAACAAATATCTCAATTACTATCCATTTACTAGCTTGATTCCGAATTAACCCATTTCACCGTGAATGATTGGCAAACCAACAAATTTCCCAAGTTCTATGTGGGTCCACAATTTATCTCCAAAGAGATCAGCCTTCTCATTCTCCAATTCACCATGTCTATGTTGGCTAGATTTTTGTTTCTTCCGCCTTAATCTCTATTTTGCCTGCGGTTGAATCTCTATTACTGTAAGTACTGATAGTTAAGTCCGATTCAAGTAAAAACAAATACATCCCAATTTCCCACTGGAATTTCTCTATCTTCGATGCTGGTATCTGTCTGTTCGACTTTCATGTCAAAAAATCACCATTGATGGCTGAATCCCGTGATATCCCGTACAAACCATGGATAAAGACCCAACTTGAGGATTAAACACTACATTTCTGACGCAAAAACTGATGAAGTAAGTAATTGTGATGGTTGAACACTTACTTTTACACGTACTTTTGCTGGATGAATCCCAGTTGTTGTTGTTTAAAGCACTATTATTTGTTGGTCAAATCACTATTTTGGTTCGTTAAGTCACTGTTTTTGCTGGTTAAATGATGGTTAGATCAAGATTTTCGTTGGTTAAATCCACTTTTCTGATTTTTCAGTTACCATTTGCTTTGGTTAAGTCATCATTTTCATCATCATGTGCCGCCTGTTGGTCCGTGCAACTCACCAGGCTGTTTTGACGTCGTGCGGTACATCACTCTCCTGCGAAACGTCTGGTGCCCCGGTCACGTGCGCCAAGGAATAGTCGCTGTGAAACATAGTACTTATATAGGGTACATACATTGGGATGAAAAAGAGGAACTAAGATAAACCAAAAAACGTGGTCACATGGTTCATATTGGAAAAACAAAAACAACAAGAAACTGCACCAGTTGATAGGTGGGCAAAATCCCCACCTATTTAGAGGTTTCAACAATCCCAACCATCCCAGGTGCAGGATTTCTTCTTCCATCCTATGTTGTGTCTAATTTGGTTGTGAAAAATATCCGATCATGGAATACTACAGTAGTTACTCAACATGTTGCGCTGAAATTTAGGTTTTTTGTTGCTTTTTTGTTGCTTCATGATTGAATACCCTCTGGTAAACTAACATAGCTATGGAAAATCACCATTTTTCATGGGAAAATCCACTATAAATGGCAATTTTCAATAGCAAACTGTTAGTTTACCAGAGAGTACCTTATTTCAAGAACCCACAACCATGATGATCAAACGCAGCGAACATGATGAT
Organism: Cladocopium goreaui; assembly: GCA_947184155.2. NCBI lineage: Eukaryota > Dinophyceae > Suessiales > Symbiodiniaceae > Cladocopium > Cladocopium goreaui. The sequence continues at coordinate 176,655 of CAMXCT020006757.1, read as the reverse complement.
TCAGTGATTAAAGAAAAAATGGTGGAGTCTAATCCCACAGCAAGATCATTTCGGACTCTCTATATATATGGTGTAATATTACACCATATATTACACCATATATTTCATATTACACCATATATTTCATATTCTAACATATTTCGGACATCATATATATATATATATGTATATTTCACTGTAATATATTTCATATGGTGTAATATATTTAATATATTCTAATCCCCAACATATAGATTTAGTGGCTTTATTATATATAAATATATATATATATATATAAATATTTCACCAACTAGAACAGGGACTTGCAAGCGAAAATACATATATATATATATATACATATATATATATATTTGATCATCAGTGCTGCATCAAGGCCATACGATAGATTTGGCCTCCAACCACAGTGGGTCGATGGACAAGTTGTCACCCAAAACTGATTCTGATTCGTCATGATTTGTTTTAACAGTTGCTCATTGGTTCCTGATTATAGACATCTCAATGTTGATTGGATTGGTTTAAGGGAAAATTTACAGGACACCATAGATTTTCCAAAAAAACATATGGGTCTTTCTGGTTAAGATTTTCCCTTAAACCAATCCATTGAAATGTTTCTTATGGTTTAAGAAACGGTTACCCTCTGTGTTTAATGGAAACTAGTCTTCCAACCCCTATCTGCCAGGGTCTATGTTAATTTACCAGAGGGTAACATCCCCGAAAGCCATCCAGCCATGGCTAGTTCCTCCCTGCCTGGACTGGACCCATCATCCCAAGAGATGGTCTGAAAAAACGGTGTTGAAACCCATCCAGCTATAGATCTAGGAATCTAGCACAGTTAAGGCCATAAAAAATAGTGAAATAACTGAAATAACTGGTAATTTCTATGGTGGTTAATAGTGGTTAATAGTGGCTAATAGTGATGAATGATGGTTATATAGTTATAACTGGTTATTTCTATGGGATGAGAAACATTCTATAAATGGGGTGACTTGTTAGTACTTATAACTGGTAAAACTCGGGCCATAACTGTATCCAAGTTCACCTGATTCCAAACCAATTTACATATGCTGTCGAAGCCCTAAGACGTAGTCTTTCTTGCACCTGCCCCCAGATCAAAACATGGTTTTGTAGCTGAAATCCAGATCACTTCATGTCATTTTGAAGACCTCTTGTTGCTACTCAAATTCCACCAGTTTTCTTCAGAAAAAAAATGTGTTTTTTGGATATCAACCACCATATTTGTTGATTTTCTCCATGTGTGTTGACTACCTCAACAAGTTTGTAAATGAGAAGCATATATCCACACACCTCAAAAATCCTCAAAAAAGGACAACATGTGCTAAAGCCCATTAAACAAAAAGCCAAGCAGGCTCCGACCTCCCCAGAAACGGCCCCCTTCCACCGTTGCCACAGCGCGTCCTCTGGGACCTGGTTGGGCATCACTGAGATCATACTGGTCATGCTGTTGCGCTCATAGACTGACTGCTCCATCCGCGCCCTGATCGAAGATATCGACTCCGGTTGTTTCGGAAGCCCTGGAAAAATATGGGATCTTCACTGATCTTCAGATGATACGAATCAATGTATATATATAATACATATATTGTATATTGTATATATATATAAATAATTATGTATATATTATATGATATTAACTCAAATATGCTATACATTTGATACACATTCAATATGAAAGTAGTACTGTGTCTTTTCTGTGTATATTCTCAGGGCTGTGGCAAGGCGCTGGATGACTTCCAAATCCGTCGCGCCGATCAAGTCCGCGCTGCTGCTCAGGTGGGCAACCTGGGATTGAATCCCCAAACATGTGGATTTTCCATGTGACTTCCATGGGTTTCTCACTTAAATAACCAATAGCCAATAATAACTACGATTTAATGGGATTTAACCAAAAAAACAATGGATTTCCCCCAGAAAACTGGGGGAACCATGATTAATGGTTCATTTATGGATGATTATACCTATGACAAATGATGATTTCATGGGTGTTGAATGGGTTGTAATGATGATTCACCTACAAACCTGAGATTTCACAATGAATAATTTGGATTTGGCGAACACATATGTTGATTTTCCTAACAAACAAAAATGAGCAGAAACATGAGGATCTAACCGGGGAAACTGTGGATTTAATAATCAACAATGTGGATTTTACCACACAAACATGCAGATTTAATATGATATAGTTTAACCAACCAAAAAGGTGGTATAAAACAAACAAGATGTCCTGTTTTTTTCAAAAAACATTTATCAATTGGATATGCATTCCAGTCTGTAGGCGATAGACATGTTGGAGGACGATGTTGATGGTCAAATCCTCGTTTTGGCACCTTCAATCCCCTTCTTGTTGGTTTCTGTAAACTGTAAACTATATCAAACCCTATAAAATTCACTTGCTAATGTTCGATGGTACAATCCACATAGTTGATTATCAAATTCACATGTCTGATGGTTACATCCCCCATTTCTATCCATTTCTTACTATCCCCACACTGTTGGTTACCTTGGATACTATCAATATCTGTATCCAGCTAGAAACCACCAGTGATATCTCCATTATGACTCCCATTACAGTCCCAGTTTTAGTTTGGTTTATGCCCCAATTTGTTTGGTAACGGAGGTTCATTTATATTCATTTATACATGTATATGTTCCTTTTTGATGGTGAACAAATCCAACCAAAAAGGGTGCAGAAAAAAGCACATCGGAATTCAGGGTCTCAGGGAGGACTCAATGCCAAAAGGCTGCAACTTGACGGTAGATCCATGGCTGCATGTTCCCATTGCCAGCCATGGTTGCTTGAGGCAGCTCCAAATGAGAAGTACTCGTATTGTCATACGTATGATGGCAACACCGGATTAGTAGGCCCCCAAAAAAGTCAACAAGGTCGATAAAGTGTTTGGAGGCATCTTCTGAACTACCCCCAAACGGGAAAGAAAAAGGAAAAGGCAAAAAGAAACAAACAACATACATAGCTGAGATGAACTTTATTAATTGGGGGTGAGCCCACTTTTAATTTGGGGGAACACGACTCATGGGGGATACCCTTTGCGAGCTTCCAACACGATCATTCTTTGTGCAAAAAGTAATAAGATATTTAGACGATATGTTGTTTGAAGAAATGCGCTTCTTTTGGGGCTAAACGAACCCATGAGGGATCAAGAAACTAATTCCACCAATTTAAGATTGAAGGGGAACAACACTGAATTAGTAGCACGAAAAATTGGGGGGTCGCACCATTATTGGAGATGAAAAAGACCATCGAATTGTGGGGGTTAGATCCCAACAGCCCCATGCATATCCTTATTACAACAGAATTAGTCAACATCTTTGGTTGTCTTCAAAAACAGGAGTGCTTGGGGCAGCTCTACTTAATCATGTATCTGGCACTACTTGCAGAACTTGCAAGGCCTATCCTAACCCATTATGGTGCTTATAACCAGATCAGTTGTAAGGATTTATAAGAAGCCCAACTGACTCATGAGACATACAGCTATCCTGTCCCATTTCATTGGTTACTTTGAAGGCATTCCTTTGACGGGTTAGTTCACACTCCCTATTAGACTAAGGTAATTGCCAATGTAATTGCCAATCATATCCTCAATTACCTAATGGTTAAAACTCATGTCTATCATATCTGGTGGTTAAATGTGGTTGGATGTTGCTATACCCTCTGGTAATTTGTTACATAGCGAGCTGGAACATGGACCATTTACAGATGATTTTCCCAGCTAGAAACCTCCATTTATTTTGGGGATTTTCCAGTTCGCTATGTTAAATTACCAGAGGCTATATCCTATTAAATCCTACTAAATCCCATTAAACCACCATTTTCCTATGGTTGGATGTTGCTATAACCAACCAACAGTTGTGTATTTCTATTGGCTCAGCCGCAGCCAACCCGACCGCCGAGCGGCGGGTCTCCTCTCCTCAAGCAGAATGGTCCTTAAAGGGCGGCCCGGGGAGGCGTGGCGATTGGAGATTCATCAACCACAGTTATGGCCCGAGTTATACAGTTAAGGCCATTTATTAGTTATAACTTATAACTGGTTATAAATGGGATTATACATTCTATAAATGGTGTTATAAGTACTTATAACTGGTATTTCGGGCCATAACTGTACCAATTACCCTCTGGTAAACTAGCATAACTATGGAAAATCACCATTTTCTAGCTGGGTAAATCCACTATTTCGACTGGGCCATTTTCAATAGCTATGTAACAAATTACCAGAGGTATGCCTATACTGTGGATGGATGCGAAATCCTGCACCAGTTGATGGTAAACATCCCATGATTTTGTTGGGGTTTAAAACATCCTTTTGGTCAGTGAAATCACCCTATGTGTGGAGAAACCACATAGAAATCACCATAGAAATCACGTGAAATCACCATAGAAATCACTGGTATAACTCGGGCCTTAACTGCAGTACAAGGTGGTGCGCCCTCGTTATGTTTGTTTGCCACTAACTAGAGTTCTGACTACAATAAACCCTAGTTAGTTGATAGTTCAGCGAAATATAAACCAACTTAGCTAACCAGGGGCAACACCTTGTCCGATATGTGAATTACTAAACTGTTGAAAGTGAAAGCATGAAACATAGAAACATAGAAACTGGAAATCCAATCCCAGAAGGATGGGGACGCACACAGAAATTGGATGTGAACATAGCGCTTTGCTGGAAACAAAACTGGCATAGAACTTATGGATATGATCAATGGAAAAATTTAGATATCATAATATTTCTCATAACAAAGAACATGGGGATATAGCCTCTGCTAAACATGGCTGGCTGGAATTTCCCAGCTTTCAAATAGACAACATATATAATTAAAGTGAGGTGTCCCCGAAAAAATGTTTGTCAATCACAAATTTCTTAGGATATCCCATGTTCTCTTTTCAGACCCCCGGATTTCGAACAACAAACCACTGGACTCAATGCTGTGAATCTCCGGGCATATCCGACATCGGAGGTTGATCACAATTCATCACCAGCACAGCCAAGTAACACCAAGGCTTTGTTGAGTTTTTGCTGGACCAGGTCCTGGAATAGGACACTGCTGAAACAAAAAAATCTGGGTTTTTCGGTTTTTCCGGCAATCTTTGATGCTGCCCTTCAACTGACGGAATATGGATTTTGATCAAGAAAACCAAACGCGAGGACTTACCCTTTGGTAATTTAACAGCGTGCCATGGAAAATCACGTTTTTTTTGTTTAATAGGTAAATCATCATACATCATCTATTTCTATGGGCCAATTTCAATAGCTATATGTCAAATAACCACAGGGTAAGCAAGAATAACGGGGATGAACAATCTGGTACAGTAATCAAAGATGACGAAAGGGAGAGAAACAAACGTGAACTGCAAAAATCATCCATACATGAATATAGTATTACCTACTGTTTTTCCAGGGGGCCACGCGAAAGAATGACTCTTGACATCTGTGTCCAACGGAAAAATTATACAAACGAAATTAAACTTACTTGTGCTCAGTAGGGTTTTTTGGGAATGATCCACTGGCTATCAGTCGCAGATCATCCCAGCAACCCATTAATTCCTATCTATTCCCTACGTTTCGCACCACTAAAATACAATTACTTTGCTTCGAGTGATCCCCACCATGACATTTATACGTTTTGTTACTGGCAAATCTTCTGGCATTCTATCTGACATATCTTCTGGCATTCGATCTGGCATTCTATCTGGCATTCTACCTGGCATATCTTCTGGCGTTCTATCTGGCCGTTGAGGTCCAGCGGTGCTCACTGAGCTCGGAAGGTCCCAGGTTGAGGTCCAGCGGTGCTCACTGAGCTCGGCGGGTCCCAGGTTGAGGTCCAGCGGTGATCACTGAGCTCGGCGATTCCCAGGTTGAGGTCCAGCGGTGCTCACTGAGCTCGGAAGGTCCCAGGTTGAGGTCCAGCGGTGCTCACTGAGCTCGGCGGGTCCCAGGTTGAGGTCCAGCGGTGCTCACTGAGCTCGGCGGGTCCCAGGTTGAGGTCCAGCGGTGCTCACTGAGCTCGGAAGGTCCCAGGTTGAGGTCCAGCGGTGCTTACTGAACTCGGCAGGTCCCAGGTTGAGGTCCAGCGGGGCTCACTGAGCTCGGAAGGTCCCAGGTTGAGGTCCAGCGGTGCCCAGTGCATTCAGACCCTTGCAGTTGAGGTCCAGCAGTGCCCACTGCGTGCGGAAGTTGGCGAAGACGAAGAGTTGGCAAGGCGGAAGTGGACATGGAAGTGGATGCAGAGGTGGTGGAGGAGAAGGAGGAGAAGGAGAAGGAGAAGAACAAGTCTGATAAAATCTAACAACCCTCACCTGGCAGGTGGGGAGTGAAATTCAATGGGAATTTCAGGATCCGATTCTCAAGGAGGAGTCTGCCTATCTACATAGTTCTTGCCTGTCGCTGGAGCATCCCAAAACCCCCTTGCCGGAACTCAAAATGGACGGGGAGGCTGTTGTTAAAATGTCCAATTACCCAACCGCTAACAGCTAAAAATCTAGTTGTTTGGGGTAAATCACCCCTAAAATAGAAACACTACAACCGAATAGAGTTTGAAACAAGCTAAATGTTTGAAACCAGCAACCAAATAAGATAGAACACTATCAAATGATTGAAACCAGCAACCCAACAAGCTGGTCCGAAGGCTGTCCATAGGTTGATCATCCAATATTATCCAGGCAGAAGTATATCCACTTCCTCTCTCAATTTCCCTCCTCATCTATAGAGCCGTATCAACCCCTTAATTTATTGAGGATATTTGGTTAACCACAACAAAGATCCTTCAGTAGAGTTTTTGCCCTTTACCACTTATAAGTACTTATAACCCCATTTATAGAATGTCTCATCCCATAGAAATCGCCGTTTATACCTAATGGCTGCTTAACCAAGGCCATAACTGTAGAATTCACCGCAACGTTGGTCAACTCAAAAACCGATCGCCAGCCGATAGCCCGTCGCCGTGCCACCGCCTTGTCGAAGCCAAAGCCCGAGTCGCGGAAGGGATTGTCCAGTTCAGCGGCCAACTGCATCAAACCGAACATGCAAAAGACCTCCCGGGCAGACGAATCACAGTTAAGGCCATGGCTATTAGTTATAACTGGTGATTTCTATGGGATTATAATATACATTCTATAAATGGGGTTTTGTTAGCACTTATAACTGGTAAAGGGCCATAACTGCAGCAAAATTAAGGTGACGTTTGGAGAGAGAAAAAAAACACCCCTTGAACTATAGAGTAGACTGTTTGGCCCGAAATAGCAATTATAAACTGGTTCTGAATGGTGAACTAAATGTGGTTTAACAGGTTCACATGTTTAAAGGACAAATGTTGAGTGAACATCAAAGATTGCGTATTTGCAGTGTGGTTTGGTATGGGACATCAGGGTTGAAACCATTCATGGTTTAAAATTTGAGTCATCGGAATCCACTAAACACCCATTCATTAAGGTTCAAATCAATATTACCGAGAAACAAGAAATTGTAATATGCTGTAACATGTTGAAATATGTCAAACTGTCAAACATAAAGTGTAAGTAAATGTCCTACAGGTGAACTTGAACTGCTTGAAACTTGAGTTGAATGGTTGCTGTCCATTCAACAGCAAATTCACCTTTCGAAGTGAAAAAATCCGGGTTCCACAGTTTGAGCAATGAAACAGTTGGGGTGACATGAAGACGAATATAAACGCAACCATTGAGATCCTCTGCTCTTTCCCCGGTCCATGTTTAACTGACCCAACTTATAGCTACAGGGGCCCCCTACTTAGCTAAATTGGTTTATAATTTATGCCAATGTTAACTAGGGGTGGTGGTAGATAGATCGAACTAGTAAGATTAAGATGGGGATAGAAGCAACACACATAACATGTGGGGGGCACCGCCGTATAGGGAGCACCAACCCTGTAGCAGCCACATGCAACCACATTGCAAGCAAACGAACACTGCGGCATGTCAACCATTATATCCCCATTGCACCCTCATCATCCATTACCCTCCAGTAAATTAACATAGACCCCGGCAGTCATCGGGGTTGGAAGATTAGGTTCCTCTAAAAATTGGTGATTTTCAGGGTCGAAATGTTAATTTACCAGAGGGTATCATCTTTATCCAGATTTTGCCAACTATGTTCCTTCATATTTTGTTGGTGAAGCTTCAGTTTTTGGTGTTTCGGATCCTCACGGTGCCCATAGCACACATAGCACCCTTAGCATTCATAGCACCCCTAGCACCCCGAGCACCCAGATATATATAATTAGTATCCCAATCGGACCCTATGTTATCCCTATTACCGTTGATCTTAGACCCTCATTATGATATATCACCAGACAAGTTTTCATAAATCATTATTGACAATTCAATCACAATCCAACAATCATTTCTGATACATAAGAAACCGTGGGCTACATCAGAATATTCTAGACATTGTTTTGCGTTTTGATGATTATCCCAAACATACATTCCAATTTTATATCCCCATCCCAGTGATGGCACCATAGCACTCAAACCTTCGCCATGTTTCGCCAAGGCACTAAGACGAAACTGAAAAAACCGCTGAAGGCCACTGTCTTCGCCCAGGCGATCACGGCCACGGGGGTCAGCAACATGTGGACGCTCAGCAAGGCCTGGTCGATGTGGTCGATGGCGCGTTTTTCGCGCAAGGCGATCGGATTAGTCAAAAAAGGGGCCACTACAATGTGAGGTATTATGGTATTATAACTCCAATAACTATGGTTTATGGTATTTATAACTATAGTTACTGGGGTTTATAAACCAACTTATATCTTGGGGGCCTCACATTGTATGAATGGTGAACAGAACCCGAGATAGAGACAGATATTTAAAGTGGTGATTTTGCATTTGCTATGCTTACTAAGCGCATTTTCATGCCTGCCACGCACCTACAAGTACAATCCAGACAGTTTGGGGTGGTGGAAGTGGAACAGAAAAAAGGGTATTATCTAAAACTGAAGAGAGGATTGATCAGAAACACGTATTCGCCCCTTCCATGATTAACTGACAGTTAGGGTTGGTAGACCAACAGTTAACGTTTGGGGGTACCACCTGCATTCACCAAGGTTGACCATTTCCCTTGGCTCACCACGATGGCCAAGTTGTAGGGCGCCGGAAAGTCCACTGAAGCCAACTTCCTTAGGGCAGCGGCAGCTGGAGGTGATTCCAAGTGGCGCAGTTATGATATGGCACATCATGTGAAAAATCTGAATCAATTATTGTCATATTTTGCCCATTCATGAAAGTAAAGAAAATTCTAATTCTAATTTTAATGTCCCGTGCTAGTTACTAGTTGCGATTCATTTTTTTTGGATTAATGGGTATGTAGCAGTGTGTAGCTCATTCATGGGTAAACTGCGGTCTATATATTTTTGCAAAGAACCATGCTCCTCAAAACAATCAACAGGATTCAAGACGACGACCACTTGGAGTTGTTGGGGCTAGTGGCAGGTGAGGAGTAAGACGTGCGCTCAATCCACGCCAATAAGAAGGTGAAAACCAGGAAACCCGGCGGCAGGCTTGCACGTGCCCAATGCTTTTCCTTCAAGTTGCAAGCGCGTTGAGAGCAAGATAGCAGATTAGCAAGCCTACAGTTAAGGCCCTTTACCAGCTTAACTGGTTGTAAATGGCTATAAATGTGGTGACTATTCCATAAATGGGGTTATTCCACTGACTTATAAATGGTATTTCGGGCCATAACTGTATGCACAAAGTGCATTAAATTGATTTTACCAGAGCAAAGCCTCGATCCTGCTCTGCTTGTCGTCCACCCTTCTGCGACAAACCCTGGCACTTAACATGCATGATGCGTCCTCTGCTAGATTTTATGCTCGTACAATGGTTTTTCAGCATGGTTCTTCTTCTCCAAGCTTTGCTCGTTTGCATGGTCACTTATGCTAATGTCTCCTACTCTCAATCATTAATGAATATAAAAACATACTTTACTCCGAGTTGTCCCCGCCATGACATCTATACGTTTTGTTACTGGCAAATCTTCTGGCATTCTATCTGACATATCTTCTATCTGGCATATCTTCTGGCATTCTACCTGGCATATATTCTGCAATATGTTCTGGCATATCTTCTGGCACTCTATCTGGCATATCTTCTGGCAAATCTTCTGACATTCTGTCTGGCATTCTATCTGGCAAATCTTCTGGCATATGTTCTGGCACTTTATCTGGCATACCTTCTGGCATTCTATCTGACATTCTATCTGGCATACCTTCTGGCATTCTATCTGGCATATCTTCTGGCATTTTTCTGGCATTCTATCTGGCATATCTTCTGGCATTCTACCTGGCATATCTTCTGGCATATGTTCTGGCATATCTTCTGGCACTCTATCTGACATATCTTCTGGCATATCTTCTGGCATTCTATCTGGCATTCTATCTGGCATATCTTCTGGCATTCTATCTGGCAAATTCTGGCATATCTGGCATATCTTCATTCTTTTTGGCATTCTATCTGGCATATCTTCTGGCATTCTCTTTTTGGCATTCTATCTGGCATATCTTCTGGCATTCTATCTGGCCGTTGAGGTCCAGCCAGGTTGAGGTCCAGGTTGAGGTCCAGCGGTGCGCTGAGCTGGGAAGGTCCCAGGTTGAGGTCCAGCGGTGCGCACTGAGCTGGGAAGGTCCGAGGTTGAGGTCCAGCGGTGCGCACTGAGCTGGGAAGGTCCCAGGTTGAGGTCCAGCAGTGCGCACTGAGCTGGGAAGGTCCCAGGTTGAGGTCCAGCAGTGCGCACTGAGCTGGGAAGGTCCCAGGTTGAGGTCCAGCGGTGCGCACTGAGCTGGGAAGTTGGCGAAGAGCTTGGCGAAGAGTTGGCAAGGCGGAAGTGGAGGTGGAAGTTGATGCAGACATGGTCGAGGAGAAACTGGAGGAGGAGGAGGAGGCGGAGGAGGACAACAGCTCTGATAAAATCTAACAACCCTCACCTGGCAGGCGGGGAAAAAAACTACATGAAATTGATTCAATTTGGCTCACTGACGCTTTTAGGTCATTATATCATGGGAATCCTGGAATTATGGGTTCATGGAATGATTGATGACCCACATGGAAAATGCAGTGCGTGTTTGCCCTATTATACCTCGGTATGGGTCAACCATGCTTAGTTGATTTTAACACCATACTATATCAATCAAATTCCAAGTATGTTTTTTGACAACCACCAGAATGGTAAAACTGTGTCCTTGACCACATTTCCTGAAGTAAGCAATGTTGGGATGATTACCATTATTTTGACAAAAAACTCAATTGAAATAAGTTGGGATTTACAGTGTATTTCATAAATTGGGACTTACAAGTTGGGATGATTATCATTCTTTATTGCCATTTCAACCGTTAATTACCCTACGGACATCTATTGACCATCACCTCGAACATGGCCAAAATTCAGAACCAGGGGCACCGCCCAGAGATTTCAGTCATGAGTCATGCTCATGACCATCTACTCTCTGGTAACTTCTTGCATAGCTATTGAACATAGCCCATAGAAATAGTTGATTTACCTATGAAAAACATAGTGACTTTCCATGGTTCTGTTAGTTCGCCAGAGGGTATATCCCATTACGAAGTACATGAAAAAAATAGTGACTTTCCATTGGTATTTGATTTACCGAACTTGATGGTGACTTTCCACTTCGTGTTTACTCTACGTTTTCCAGGTCGCAAAAAGAGATCGCCCGTTACCCGTCGACAAACTCATCCCAGGATCCCGGCGATCTAAACGATGGCCAAACTTAGAGATCAAGAAATAATACGTTACTTACCCTCTGGTAAACTAACATAACTATGGAAAATCACCATTTTTAATGGGAAAATCCACTATAAATGGTCATTTTCAATAGCTATGTTAAATTCCCAGAGGGTAAACCATATTAAACAATGATGTGCTTGTAATGTCATTCAATTTGCCAGGTATCCCGAACATTCTTGGACAAACTCATATATAAAGTACCCATGCCTGTGTTTTTTGTGCGTGGATGATCCAGGATGATCCAGTTCACTTGAAACCAGGACTTCTGTCCAGTCTTTGGTGAACAATCTGCAACGATGTCCTACGAAGCACGAGCATCACCCAAAATATGACTAATGTGGTTAAAACAATGCCATTTGCACCATCCCCAGTCATCACCATTTTTATAGGTGGTATATGTTTACCATTCCCAGTCGTGGGTGTAAACATGGCATTGTTTTAACCACATTATTCCCCTTTAAACTTCGATTTTCTAGGTGATTTCCATGGATTTGTCCACATTAAATCACCATAATCCATGTAAATCCTATGTTTTAACCACATTAAGTCACCTCATCCCAGCCAGGGATGGAAAACTATGAGCCGAACCCTCCGAATCATTGAAGATAGTCGAAGAATGAATGAAACCAACGTATAACGAGACAACATACCTGTATGTTTTCAGATGTTGGCAAAGATGAATAGAATATATATATATATATACGTATGTATATATATATATATGTAAATGAAACTAATAAATAAGTAATAATAATTAATAATGATGATAATAATTAATAATCAATAATAATAAATGATAAGAGTAAAAAACAATAAATTAAAAAAACAATAATAATAATAGTACATAATAATAAATAATGATAAATAATAATAAATAAAATAACAATAAATATAATAAATAATAAATAAAATTAGATAGACTAAACATAATAATAATCAATAATAATAGTAATAATAGTAGTAATAATAAATATATATATACATGTACATATCGGAACTGTGATAAACTATGTGTCTCCATTGTGTTCATTTAACCCACATGGAAGCAGTTCGAGTATAATTTGTTTCTTGGTAAACGAGTCCGTCGTCAATGCATTCACCTCAAGTCTTCATGGTGATTGCCCGTGACGTAAACATCTTTTATATCAAATATCATACAATTATGGCCCTTTACCAGTTCTAAGTACTTATAACCCCATTTATAGAATGTATAATTCCATTTATAACCAGTTATAACTAATACATGGCCTTAACTGTATATGCTAATAACATAGATGTAACTATGTTAACTATGGTGCTGGTAGATTAACATATATAGCTATGGAAGCCATGGTTCATTTATAGATGTTTTACATTGCTTTACCTATACAAAAGTAATGTTCCATGGTTATGTTAAAATACCCTCTGGTAATTTAACATAGCTATTAAACATGGCCCATTTATAGTTGATTTTCCTATTAAACATCGTGATTTTCCATAGCAAACTGTTAAATTACCAGCGGGTACGTTCCACAGTTCCATGCTGAATTCCAACACCTCCAGTTCCACGATGCGAGGTGAACAGGCACTGCCTAAATCATCAAATCATCCCACAGTTTAACCAAATCATTCCAGCACTTTCCCAGCATTTTCCATATCTCAATATATGGGTATGGATCAATACCTATGAAAATACCATTTTTAGTGGGATGAACATCCATAAATCCCAGCTATTTTGATGTTCACCAGGGGTACAAGGTTTTGACCCACTGCCATATCTCAATGACCATATTTTCCACCCAATGATTTTCTTTTTGTCTGTTTGAAAACCAATGAGATTCCATGTTTCACCCATCCAATCCATCCCTTTCTATCTTTGAACCACGATAAAAAAAATCGTGAACCCCAAGATTCCTTAAATCTGAGATCACATCATCCTACCATTTGCCCAAATCATCATCCGATCTCAACCACATCATCCCATTTTCGCCATATTTTCACAGGCATTTTTGCCAGGCGTCATGGCGTTCTGCAGCTTCGTCATCCCCAGACCCATCTCCTGATGAATGCGCCCCACGATGGGCGGAGGCGAGGCGATGATGCCGTTTTGCTGCGCCTCCACCACCACTTTGCTGATGGCTTGGAAGACCTCGGCGCGGCGTTGCAGGTGCTTGGAAACGGAAGGGAAACCACAGGATGGGCCCCCCAAACGTTATGTTTGTTGGTTGATTTATAAGCCCATCTAGTTATATAATCATTTGCGTATCATACATAGTGGTTTATCTAAATAGTACCTACATAATTTCTTACTGGTGCTAAACGTAGGGAATGGATGGGTTGCTGGGGGTTGCTGGGATGATTATTACTAGTGATGAAATGGATCATTCCCGAAAATTCCCTGCGTTTAGCACCAGTAAGTTGAAGATGTGAAACAACTGTGAATTCTATGGGACATGCGCAAAAAAAAACATGGGATATGCCAGTAACAAATGGGGAAATAAAAAGGATAGGCAGCTTGGAGGAAAACGGTGCTTGAAGATGTTTTGAAAATGGTGTGAATTCCATGGGAAATGCCCATGAGATGCGGAAAAAAACAATGGGAAAAGCGGATAGTCAACTATAATTGTAACTAAGTTGGAAAAACTAGCAATAGCTGAACTGGGATCTATGGTAGAATCGAACTGGTGAATGTGGTGTTTGCCACATTCCATGTACCACCTTGTAGAACCTTGGCTTGAAAGTGTAAGGAGTTAGTAGGATTCAAATGTAAATATGTGTCTACAATATGATGATCATGTGTATAGCTAGTTGTGGACTGATGTATTGATATAATATGTATATATATATATATAGTTGTATAGTTTTACAAGTACATAGCTAGTAGAGATATTGTATGATTATGATTTAGATTGATTTAGTATGTACTAGTATAATCTGGTATATAGCTGAATATTTGGGTTGGAAAAGGCATACGATTTTAATTGATTATATAAATGATTCATTGCAGCAGTAAAAGCTGGCGGATCCACTGTTGCAAGGTAGGTCGAAACATGATCTTTCCTCAAAAACCAAACAAACGTAGAGGGTTTGCACATGTTAGATCATTAAAGGGTGCTTTCCATTCACGTACCTTCCTTTATGCTGAGACTATTAAGGAAGTTCAATTTGACCCCTATACGGACATCTCTACACTACTTACTGGTGCTAAACGTGGGAATGGATGGGTTGCTGGGGGTTTCTGGGACGATTATTACTAGTGATTATGATCATTCACGTTTAGCGCCAGAAAGACTATACATCACGATTAAATCACCTCCATTATCATCAGTCCACCATCATTCCCATCCAACAGACACCATCCATCCCTGCAACCCAAGCCCTTGCGTCAGTGGCACCTGTTCTGGCCGGCTGTGGGACTTCATGTTGAGCAAGTGCGCTCGCGTCTGCTGATCGATGCCACGTGGGTCCAGCACTGGGAACTTCAGACCGCTCTCGGCATGCACCTGGCGGCTCGGAGCGGGAGCTTGGTGACCGCGGGCGGACCGGGGTTGAGTTCATCATGGTTTCACCATGTTTCACCAATAACAAAAAGGGGATTTCAATGGATCTGACCATCAATACTTAGGGGATAAAATGGGATGTAATAATATGTTTATACTTGGACACGTTAGTTATGAGCCATTTATAAACGGGATAAGCCCCTCCAAGTACCCCCCCATTCGGTTCGCGGACCTCTTGTCCCTCCAACTCCCGTAGCATCAAACAGTTCAACAGGCCTCGGCAGCGCGGCGGCGGACCAGTCTCTGAAGTGTAGCTGCTGCCCCAGGGTGCTAAGTACTAGGTTGACCTACTGTAATTTGGTTTAATGATGATGAAAGAACCATTTCTTTAGATTGGCTTATAAACCAGCTTACAACTATCTATAGGGGGGCACGACCTTGCAGGTATCTAGAAACTGCGGAAACTATGTGAATCTGGGGGAATCTGAAAATATTGGCATTTTTTTGAAGTTTTTTTGATAACATTTGGGTTCACAAGATGGAGGCTTCCGTACTATTTTGAAAACTTATATAAGTTGCATACATCAGCTTGGGTTTAATAGAGATCGGTGGGAAAATCAATCATCGGTTCCCCAAAACCTTGGAATCACCCATTCTAAAGCAGAAATCTGCGAGGTCAAACAAGAAATGCTTGGTGAACTCGACCCAAATCTCTGGATGGTTCCGCCGTCTTTTCGGTAAGGGGATGGTGAACGTCCGCTGACGTTCGTTGCAGCTCGGGATGATGTCTGGAAATCCACAAAAAACGCCCGAGGGATCATTGCACTTATGGCCCGAGTTATACCAGTTATAAGTACCAAAAAAAAGTCACCGCATAGACATAGAATATGTATAATCCCATAGAAATCACCAGTTGTAACTAATAGCCATGGCCTTAACTGTGGATGAATCACTTCCAATCACCGTTGCGCATTAGAATCATTAGAATCATTAGATATCAAGCTCCCTAGGTGTGTCTTTTTTAATTCTTTGAAGCTGGACTTCCAAACACCTCCTGACAAGGTATTTGAACCCCCAAATCTACCCAAGCATTAATCTAATTGGTGGTATACCTACCCCCTGAAAAATATGAGTTCGTCAGATTGGATCATCATCCGATCTATTGGGGAAAATAAAAACTGTTCCAAACCACCAACCAGTTATAGTTTACAACCCCATCCAACTGATATATGCACAATTTTTGCCTTATATGGTACAGTACCTCCATTTTAGGATCCTGAAATTCCCATTGAATTAATGTTCAAAACCTGAATTCAAAACCTGGTCGTCCTGCTTCGTAGGATTTCCCGATTGCGAATTCGGATCCCCATTGCAGATACAGCCCATATAATAACCCAGCCATCATTGAATCATTTCTCAAATGTTATACACAATATATATATATAAATATATATATAAATATCTGGTTGGTGGTTTTAACCATCTTGAAACATATTAGTCAGTTGGGATGATGACATTCCCAATATATGAAAAATAAAAAAATGTTTAAAACCACCAACCAGTAATAGTTAAAACCCCAGAACACCCATGAAAAAATGCTACAGTTGAATTCCATGAGCATTTATCAAGTATAAATAGTTAAAACCCCAGAGCACCCATTAAATTGGCTGGTTAGTTATCACTTCCATTTACGCTACATTACATGAACAACAAGGCACTGCAGCAGAAGGTCCAATATTGCCACAGTCCTAGTAGATGAGTTGGTATCCTAATGCTATGAAAATTCCATAGTCATATCAGCAATATATAGGATACTAACTAATCCAATACATTCTTATATGAATATTCAAATATAATTAATTTGTTTAATATACCAATATCATATTAAGGTCCTAATAAGCACCTCACTGTTGTACGAACCCAATATAAACTGCAGGCTTTCTGCGATTCCCCCCCACCATCCACTCCGAGGAACTGAAGAGCCGCACCACCAGCCTGCGAAAGTTCTCAACCTCCTCGGCCTGTGACGAGAAAAGACACATCTGATGATGATTTCACATGCGAAGAACTGCGGGAACTGAGGGATATATTCACATATTATGCTATTCACATATTATTTCTATGTCGAATTGTGGAGAATAATATTGTGGATATAATATTATATATATACTGTTTGGTGGTATACCTACCCCTCTGAAAAATATTAGTCAGTTGGGATTATGATTATTATTCCCAATCTATGGAATAATAAAACTCTGTTCCAAACAACCAACCAGAAAATGAACTATGCACAATAAGTAGGTTTATAGCATCTGACTCCTTGGAGATGTCCACCATTTTTTTCACCATAGAACTATCGCCTTGATAGCTAGAACCAACTGGCCCATCTACGGCGGCCTTCCAGGTAGATATGAATCTTGATGAATGACAATCTATCCAGAATCATTGGCTATATCCCCACATAGAAGAGAAAATAACCAAATGTTCCTATATGTTCCCATATGTTGCCATTATTAGATTCTTGATTGTTAGTAAATCACCACGATATTTTCCATTGTTTTAATGGTTACCTTCCGGTAAACTAACATAACTATGGAAAATCACCATTTTATAGCTGGGTAAATCAACTATGTCTATGACCATGGTTTCAATTCGCAAACTGTAAACGTTTACCAGAGGGTATATTCTATAGTCCATTAAGACCTCAATTTTCTATTGTTTTAATGGTTCATACCCAGCATATTTGATGCAACCCAGCTCAAGCCCGTCCGGCCCGTCCGCCTTGACTTTGGAGCAGCGCGTGAAGGCTAAAGTGTTGCTGGCCGCGTTGAACCAATGTCCCATGATGCCGTAGACCATATCAATGCCGTCCTGAAACATGACTAGGAACAGGAACCCTAGGGATAAATCGTGGGATTTCATAGGAAATCCCCTATAAATAATGGGAAATTTATAGGATAATCATGGTACAAAAAGGGATAAACGAACATAAATGTGGAATATCCATGGTGTAGGAAAAATCATCTACAAATGGTGTTTTTTTTCACATCTATTCCACATCCATACTGTTAGTTTGCAGGAGGGTAAGCCAAGGATCTGCAGTGGATATATCACGGTAAAATTGTGGAATATCAGTTGGGATATAGCCTTTGGTTTTTTGATGATTGACCTTAAAAAAAGAACAACGTGATTTTCCAGTTCGCTTAAATAACCAGAGGGTATATGTGTATATGTATGTGTATATATACACATACATACATACATACATATATATATATATAATGTATATATTATGTATTTTATGTACATGCATGTATATACAACCAACAATATAATATGGCAATCAATAAATGTACGTTTTGTCCCTGATTCAAGGAAGTGCCAGGGTAGCAAAGCAGAGAATGTTCTCTTAGTACCAACCACGTATGCTTTAAAAAAGAACGAAGTTATACATATCTTCGTCTTAGTTGGTTCTAACTAGCTTATAGTTATAATTAATATTTAACTAGATATATCAGATAATAAGATAATAAATATTTAACAATCAGATAACTAATATACAACTAATTTATAGGGTTTATGGTTATCACATGATGGGAATTTTCATTATATATATATTATATGTATATACATCATATTATATCCCTACTATGAATGCATTGGTGACCATACATATATATATATAAATCCTCAAAAACATGATGACCATATATAAATCGCTGTGATTGGATTGATGACCATCCCCCTGTATTACCCTCTGGTCAACTTTCACAGAAAACTATGGAAAATCAACCCATTTCATAGCTTGGCTTCAAATCACAAACTGTAAACGTTTACGAGGGTATATTCTATATTCCCATTAAAACCTCCATTCTCTAAGGGGAATTCCATTGTTTTAAGGGTTCATACCCAGCATATCCAACATCTCCAACTTCCCATGGCACCAAATTATAGGGGTATCTCCCAAAGATTGCACCCAAGCTACCCAGTAACGGGTGTAGGACTGCGCAGTGCGGAAGACCATCATGAAACTCATGCAGGTGCCGAAACTTCCATAGGCTGTGCTGTCGAAGAACAAGTTTTCCTGCAGGAATGGGGAAACTTGGCATGGGACAAGCAACGTATTTCTAGATATTCATATAGTATGGGTATATGTGTGAAGTGTGTGAAAAAGAGCAAATCTGATTATGATATTGGACTTGTTTCAAAGGAATGATGAGACACATATTGACACAAGGATCTGGGTACCCAATCTATAAGCCAAGGACATGTGGGTAAAGAAAAGAAGCGTTCGTTGCATGGAAACACTAGGGTCGGGCCTATGGTAGACCATGTAGTTTCTCCAGAATCTGCATAGGGGTGTGTCCAAAAATCGTAGCCATTGCCTTATTTGAGGCTTTGTTGATACAGTGATGGCCTGTTACCAGTTTTAAGTACTTATAACCCCATTTATAGAATGTATAATCCCATTTATAGCAGTTATAACTAATAAATGGCCTTAACTGTAGGGAATTATGATGATGAACCCTCAGATTTGGCGGTACGGCACTGTACACCATTCTTGAACAAAGCCCTGCAACGATTAGCACATGGAAAGTTTAAGCGGCTCCGTATCGATGAAACGTGCACTGACACGTTGGCAACGCATGTAATAAGATTGCGGCAAGATTTCACTGCACCATCTGTGTAATTCAAACCGGATATCATAATAGTCTTCGCTTGCCCACAACCAACAAAGTTTTTCCAGGATTGACATTAAACTTAAAGGCATTTGCATAGAAGTGTTCATGAAATTTGAAGACATAACTTGTTATCCCCCGCTCTGAACTTTACCACCGGCATCGCGACGTCCGGATTACTTGCGGACCACATTGACCACATATCAAGCAACAACAATTAACAACAGGTGTAACAGGAGGTTTTAGCTGGAAGTAATCTTCCACAATTTCATATCAAAATTATTCCTCTACCTCTTGGCAATTGAACAAAGCTATTGTAAATGATCATGTATAGACTTACCTATAAAAATGGTGATTTTCAATCGCTATGTTAGTTTATCAGGGGGCACTCCAACCAAACTTTCTCCAGACCATTGAAAAGCGCACTAAATGCCACTAAATCCTACAAAATCCCATACAAAAATCCTTTATTCTACCACCATTGTCTTCCAAACCAAACCATCTGCCATGTTTTTACTTACTGCTAAACGTAGGGTTGCTGGATGGGTTGCTGGTTGCTGGGATTATTAATAGTTAGCCAGTGGATCATTCCCGAAAATTCCCTACGTGCTTAGCACCAGTAAGTGCTGTGCTGTGGCTCCTCAATCCAGTCGTCATCGTCCACATAGGTCTGCAGCCCTTTCCTCCGAAGGTTTCCAAATCCGGGCGACCAAACAATGGGAAAAACTACGAGTTCCGGGGCCTCCAAACGATGGGAAAATATGGTGACTTCATAGGAAAACCATAGGAAAACTTTAGGCAAAACAATAGAAACATGGTGACTTAACAAAGTTATTTTTGATTGAATGGGATTCATAGCTGATTTATGATGGCTAAACTGGTTTACAACTAGGTGAATTCTATGGTTTTTGTCAGATATATCCAAAGTTCATGGGATTCATCAACCAACTTACAACTCGGCTGGCCATTTCGGGTATCTTTGAGGACTGTGGGACGGGAAGATTTGCCTATAGCAAAGTAATATACCGGGGCGATGCAACACAACATGCACCCTCACCGGGGTTTGTTTAAGCTACCGGCGCTGTTAACGGACCCACAGGTTTTGCTGTTTTTTTGCTGTCGCATTGCACGTCAGTTAGAAGTATTGCACGTCAGTTGGAAGTATTGCCCGTCAGTTAGAAGTATTGCCCGTTAGTTAGAAGTATTGCCCGTCGGTTAGAAGTATTGCGCGTATGTTGGAAGTACTGCCCGTTAGTTAGAAGTATTGCACGTCAGTTAGAAGTATTGCACGTCAGTTAGAAATATTGCACGAAGGATAGTGTGATTTTCTTGGGGAACCGGGTGGGGTAGGAGGGTGGGGGGTGGGGTGGGGGGGGCAAGTGGTACGCTGTAACACGTCTCTTGTCACTTGCCAGACGCTCTGGATGCTACGCTGTAACATGTTCTCAGGACGCAAGAAGAAACCATTACCCATCTGCTTCCTCACACACTTGCGTTGGGCTGGTTGCGTGGAGCGTGGAGAAGGAGGACGCTTGCTTCTGTGCCAACTCGATCACATCTTGTTGCAGCCTGGATCATGTCCTGCCACAGAGTCTCTGCGAGATGTTCGAAAAACCGGATTTCTTAGGCAGTTGAAACGTCCTTGCACTGTATATGGGGATGGTGCAAAAAGTTGGAAATCTGAGTGCAAACGGCATCGCCTTTGCTTCCGCGATGTGACACACTGCAAGATGGAGTTCACTCGAAAAACCAAAGTCAAACAAAAGGTACGCATCAGTGGAACACAGTTGCTGGACCAGGTCTGGCGCCACCTGAAGCGCTTCGTACCCTTCTCGGTCCATAGCAAAGACAAAGTTACCAGGAAGGATTCTCAAAGAATCCAACAATATGTGTGGTCCTTCGCCTATCGTTGGAACCACAAGGAGGACTTGAAAGGAAGCCTCGCCAACTTGTGTGCAAAGATCAACAAACGCAAACGCTGAATCCATGAAGGAAAAAAGTCGAGCTTCAAAAGCTGTGGAAGTTTCGTTTTCCAAAATCCGCATTTGTCAATTGTTTCGCCCAATAAAATTCAATGATCAATGAATAAATTCCTAGCGTAACGTGGGACGAAAACAACATTTCTAATTCTGGGTAGAATAACAAAATCGTCACGGCGCCACAGTTTTAAACAAATCCATACATAATGCTTAAAATAAAAAACATTAAAAACACCGGGTCCGCTATCAGCGCCGGTACCTTGTTTAAACATGGAATAGACCTAAGAATCTTGAAAAAATGCAGGTCTTGTTTCATCGGAACATTTCTAATTAGCATTTTAGGGGTACCCCATGTCTAGGCAAACGTTGTGGATCCCCCATGTCTTTGTGTTGCAGTTGGGCTCATAAATAGGAAAAAACATTGAACAAGAAAACGATGGTTATAGTGGCACTACAAGTGGGAATTTATACAAGTCCTGTAAGCATGCCAATATGGTGATGGGTCACGGTCAAAACGGTTCAAAATGTTCAATCCCACACCATATACGGTCTACACTAAACATGGCTACGTTGTCCCGTCAGTTGTGGTTGTTGGTCCATAAACCCAATCAACTATAGATACATCTAAAAAACAACTCTGGAGTTATAAACAGCCAAAGCATCGAACTCGAAAAGTAATTTTAATCGACTTTAGCTCTACACCTTAAACCTTACTTATTATGTTGTATATATATATATATATATATCCCAGTCCCAGTTGCAAATATTTTATATCTGAATATCTATAGAGTAATATAGGGTCTTACTATTTAAATATATGTATATATAATTACAAATGTGTAAATATATATATATATATTATATTATATTAAAATATATATATATATATGTATATATGTAAATATGTGTATATATATATACACTATTTTTAATATACTTTTACAATATAATATAATTTTGTATGTATATATATATATATATATATATATAGAGACCTTACAGTATACATCAGATCCCCTGTTGTTCTCTCCACCATGTCCCCAGTTCCGAGGCACAAGGCCGCGGCCACTCCACCCGACAGCACCGAGGCCAGCAGAGGAAAGGCCACCTGCATGGCCCATCGTCATTGGTGAAGCTTCATCATGGGAAATGTATGGGAAATACGGTGATTTATGGGAAATATATGGGAAATATATGGGAAATAATTCATGGATGGTTGGTTTGTAAGGGAAAATCCAACTAAAATGGATGATTTGGGGATACCCTCTGGTAAACAGGCATAATAATAATTATTCTAATTTAATAGCCCTTCATAACTCATCATAAATGATCATAATTAATACAGGGTTAATCACTACAATAGGGTATCATTAACATTAATTAGTTACTATGGTATAATTAAATTCGAGACCTCCTACCCTCTGGCAAACACACACAGAAAACTATGGACAATTGCCATTTTTATTATATAGGTAAATAAACTATTTCTATGGGCCATTTTCAAAAGCAAACTCTTAAATTACCAGAGGGTATCTGAGTTCACCCGACTATGAAGTACTTTATTTTAATTTAATCACATCATTGTATCATTACTAAGGGTATTGTGTGATCATAGGGAATTATCCTAACAACCAAAATTAATGATTAACCAATGTTATACCCTATATATAATAAAGAATGTTCGCTATAGAATCAATAGTCCTTAGTAAATCATCAAAACATAATGATATGATTGACCATAATTAATACAGGATGTCATTGCTAGTAGCTTAGTAATAACCCATGGGTATTATGTTAATAGCATCATTGTATAAACACTAAAAAATAACATATGGGTTAATATGATGAATATGATGTATTTGTTTATGTTAATAACCCATTGTGTCGTTACTAGGGGTATTATATAATGAAACATAGGGCATTGGTAACCATAATTAATAACATGTGTAAAATAGTAATATATGTGTTAAATTGTCATAAATGTGATATAATTAGAATTACATATATATATACATTATCATATAATTATATTAAGGTTGTGTCATTAATAGGGGCACTATACGATAATAGGGTCCTAATAAAATCTACTGTAACATATGGATTGATGTGATGTATTCTTATGTTAATAACCAATATTAATGATTAACCTATGTTATAATCTATATACAAACCAATGTTGTATCATAAAATCAATGGGGAATTGCTAATCATAATGGTTATATAACTAGACTAGAATTATATATATATATATATTCTCAATAACATGGAATTACATTAACATAGATATAACCCATGTTGATAATGTATGAACCAACCATATAGAATCATATTGAGGTTTATATAACCGTTGTTAATCATGAATGGCTATCATAGAATGATAGCCCATTATTAATCGTTAATAACCCTCCGGTAATAGAATCATAAAAACTAGAAATTGATCTATCTCTGTATATATATGTGTATTATAACTACCAAATCTTGCTATTGTAATGGAATATGTATGTATATATATATATATATTTATGGGTATATACCCTCCGGTATTCAAACGTGGCGATCAACAATTCGCCGCTTAACTCGATGATGTGTGCCATCATGTCCTCTACTCCTTTATGGATAGCCTTAAACCAACAGAAACAAACAAATAAACAATGACTTAATCTGTTTACTAGAGGGTTGCGACAGGTAGGTTGAGCCATTCTGCAATCATTCTATACCCAATCTTGGGACCCATGTTGACCCACTATTGGCTTACACCAACTTGGCCAACAGAACCCCAAATTCACAATGTGAAACCACAATGATATAAGGGTAACATACATCAAATTAGATAAAATAGATATACATCAGTATCATATCCCAATCACATGGATTTTTCAGCATTCATGGGGATACAAAACCAGGGTGTAACCTGTAAAGACAGGATCAGGACCAACTCAATTGGTGATAAATCCACATTATGTGGATCATGTTTAAGGTCATGTTTAGAATAGAACCATCCGCATTTCCGGGGTGATATGTTTGTTTAATCCCAAACAACTATAACATGTATATATATATATGTACATATATTGCATATTCACTTGCTGAAATTTACTTGTGAAGTTATCATCCGTATAAATAACGTTTTCCACTTTACCACCATGATTCTTTGTCACATGTACCCTCTGGTAAACTAACATAGCTATTGAAAATTGCCATTTATACTTGATTGACATATAAAAAAAGGTGATGTTCCATAGTTATGTTAGTTTATCAGACGGTAACTCCCATTAAATCCCATTAAACCACCATTTTCCTATGGTTTTCCTATGGTTTACCATATATTATGATTATCAATTTGATACATATATCATCTCCCGAAAAAAATGGTCTGAAGTTCCCTATGACCTGGTCCAGAGTTTTATACTCGCCATATCCGTCCAATGGACGCGGACTGATGTGTCCGGGAAATGTTAGAGGAACCCCCCTACAGTTCTGGCCCTTTACCCTCTGGTAATTTGTTACATAGCTATTGAACATTGCCATATAAACTAGTGGATTTACCCAGCTAGAAAATGGTGATTTTCCATAGTTATGGCCCGAAATACCAGTTATAAGTACTAACAAAACCCCATTTATAGAATGTATAATCCCATAGAAATAACCAGTTATAACTAATAAATGGCCTTAAGTGTATATTTCATGGAACAAATTTGTGGTTTTCGTTTGAATGTTCCCCTGAAACCAATCCATTGACGGTCATGTTTTGGTGCTGAAATCAGCATAGCTTCCGGCTTATTGATTCTCAACATTTGTCAAATCACCGACTAAACAAACCCAGGATATTCCATTGTCCGCACCTTGCAACAAATCATATTGTTCCAAAAAATCATCTGTATGTAAATATAAATATATATATATATATAGTCTACTGTATATCTATCTATCAATATATATATAGTCTATATAGTTGTATATATAAAAATATAAATATATAGACTATATATATATATATGTATGGCTATGAAATAAATTAATACCCCACGTATCCATCATAAATCCTCGGGTCCAAGTTGGTAACCAGTCCATTGACCATCATTGGATGTACCTTTCATAATATATATATAGAATATTAAATAATATTATATAAAAAATATTTTATAATATTATATATAAGGCGTAAATGTCAGGGGATATGCCCCAAAAACATGGTTTTATATGATGCACAGTTGTGGCGCATTACCACTTAACAATGGATATAGGTGGGTATACATAGGTCTATCATTCTATAATTGGGGTGATAACTGACTTATAACTAGTAAAGGGCCGCAACTGCAGTACTTCCATGTACCTCCATGTTATCGTTCTGAAATTCCCATGTTCCATTTGATGGTTGTGGAAAAACTGTAATAATCCAATGGTAGTTTTCCCATGATTTCCAAAGGGTTTTTCCATTTTCCGCCTGGATTTTCCTATGATTTTCCCATTAATGGATGTTCCATTTTTCCATTTTCCAATAATTTACCAATGACTACCCAATGATTTGTCCAGTGATTTCTCATGATTCCACATGGATTTTCCAAAAACTATTCATGTCAACCCTGGATTAATAAACCCCTAGGTGGTTTAATTGGGGGGATACCATTTAAGTATCAGATTAATTATGACTATTTGGTGAGTACCCCCCTAATTAATAAACCATGGTTTATGAAAATCCGGGGTTGACATTATCCAATGGTAGTTGTCCCATGATTTCCCAAGGATTTGTCGATTTTCTGGATGGTTCCAACGGTTTTTCCCACGAAAATCACCATGTCCATCGCACCTTGCGACAGATCTTGCTGCGGTTCAGCTTCGCGCCCCGCGCCGTCACCCCCGTGACCGACATCACCGAGCGAGCGATGGCCGTCACGCGTCCCATTTTTCCAACACATCGGGCGCGGCCCAAGGCGGAGACAAGTGGTGTATGGTGGATGAAGAGATTGCTAGTGCTGCTTGGGGTTTATGTGGTTTTATGTTTCTTTTGTGTGTGTTTTTTGTGCTTTTGGTTTTGTGTGTTTTTGGTTTTATGATGTTTTATGTGGTTGTGTTGCACATTTATTATTTGTTATAGTCCAAAATTATAGTTGTTTGTGAGGATTTATACGGCCTTACGAGATTTTCCAGGGTTTTCGAAATATATGATGATAAATGTAGATTTTTGCAGTTGTTGTACAAATTGCATGTGCTGTGTAGGTTTGTCGATGTTTTGTCCTAGTTTAGAATCATTATTTGAAACCGGTTCTGTGTGTTGTCTCCTGTGTGTCGTCCGGGAGTTGCGAAATAACGCATGGCACCATGCAAGAAAAAAACATATGAATTAAAAAAACATATGAATTGCGTGTGTTTAACAATTGGAACATTTCACAGTATTGGCATGACATATCCCATGACATATCCCATTTGTTGTTTTAACACATAACATGCGATTTCTGTATTCCGGCTCCCACCGGCTGAGAAGGATACAGCTGCCATTGCGGCCCCTTGATCACCATGTGATCACCCGTCTGGTTTATCATGCAGGATGAGGCCCCCAGTCGAAATCGCTCGCGTTCAGTTGCCTTAGAACAGTGGCTGAATTCTATGGTTTATGGTAGATATTTCACAAACTAGATAACTACCAAATATGGTTATCTAGTTCGTTATATCTACCATAAACCATAGAATTATCTACTATATATAACTATAGTTATTGGGGTTTATGAAGCAAGTTATAACTGGGGGAGGGCACCATCCTGTGGGATGTGAGATGTCATGGGATTATTAATCTATACATGGTGATATTTCCCGCGGAATAGTCCATGGAATATGTCATGGGATATCACATATAATACTATAATATACTATATAACTCCGGTAAATCTTAACATAGCTACTGAACATGACCCACTTATAGTTGATTTACCGAACTATTTGAGATGGTGATTTTAACCAGTTCGCGTTTACTGTTAGTTCGTTTACCAGGCCGGGTAACTCGCCGTAACAACTTGTCAGCTTGACATGATCATGGGTATCCTTGGGTATCCTATACCAATGTGGCCGCTTGGCTGAGAAGCAGCGCTAAGGGGGCCCACTAGATGTTACTCAATAGACACCCACCAAACTGTAGAAACAAATAATAAGTGTATATATATAAGCAATATTATATAATATTATAATATATATATTATGTAATAAAAAAAAAATCATATCATATCATATCATATCATATATTATATTATTTTATATTGTATTACAATTTATTATATTATATTATATTATATTATACTATATGATATTATATAGATATCATTATATTTTGCTTTACATATATATATGTATTATAATATATATATATATATATCTACATTGACTAATAATAGTAATATAGCAAAAACAATAATACAATAATAGTAACTAAAATAATAATAAATAAACACATATATACATATGCCCTAGATAAATCCAAGTTTCTTTAAGTGAAGGACCAAATTAAACAATTTACCTATCTAGTTGGCTAATGATCTATATTACCTAGAATTAGAATTTATGGGGGTCTTTAGGTTTATCTTGCGGTTATCTTGCGGTTTATGTGGGCTATCGATCATTCTTGGATAACCACAGGGAATAAACCCCAATGTTTACCGTATCACAGGGACACGAGCCGCCGAAACATCATGTCAGGACACTTTTTTTGCTCCCCAGATGTGTGCATCACACGGCTCCCATCAGGATCGACCTTACGATTGGCAGATCCCGTGCGGATTGGTCCCGAAGATCCAGCCACACTTCCTTACAATGTGAGGCCCCCCCAAGATATAAGTTGGTTTATAAGCCCCAGTAACTATAGTTATAAGTACCATAAACCATAGATATGATATTGGAGTTATAAACCAACTGAACGCTATCTTGGGGGCCACACTTCCCTATAGGAGGTACCCCCCAAGTCCTACAGAAAATACCCCCCAACATTTCTTCTCAGAAGCGGGACGGCGCTGAGATGTGAAAACACATATAATAGCAACCAAACAGATGCCTAAAAGATCCTAAAAGTGTAAAACCAAGATGATTGTTTTCGTTTATATTTTTATATTTTTCGGCTTTACAACTTTTCGGCATCGTTTTTTGGGTTGCTATATGGTGATGTTTCATCACAGCAGGTGATTGATTAAATCACCAACCCAAGTCCAAGCCGGGCTATGCATTTCATCCAAAATTACTGGAAACTCCTTTAGGATCAGAACATCTTATTGGATTACTGGCCTATATGTAGAATATATTGTGTATATATATATATATATTGAACTCTCATGATTTGAAACAATCATGGGAGCGAAATTTCCCATGTTGGAAAAACATGTTCCCATGGTTCAGCGGTTCCACTTATGGCTATGGCATGTTTAGTGCAAGGTTTCCCACTTCCAAGCCATCAAGCCTCAGTTGGGCTGTGCGCCTATGTATTTGGCGCAAGTGATATCAAACAACAATGTTCAATCCGTACTCCCTGAAAACGGAGATTTCTGGGTAAATTATGATATTTCACTAACCTGAATTGTTCGGCCATTTGGGGATGATTCCCCTTACTAACCATGATTCCAGTGAGGTCGCAGTGAGGTCGTTATAATTTACCCAGACATTTCGAAGAAGTGGCTTCAATTGATGTGCTGAAAATCCAACAACTCCTCCACTCCAGCACCTTTTTGATTGGTTGAAAAGGGTTGATAATCCCTGTTCTTGGATTCCTGAACACAACCATCATCATTGGCTCAGCCTTTTTTTGGTGTATGTACACTGCTTCAATAGGATACGTTGGTTAAAATGTTCCTCTTTTCGCTAACTCCTCGCAGGAACAAGCTAACAATCATATTTTTGTGGAACAAATCCATGTTTTTCCTCCTCGAGTCTTCACTTTCTCTCAGTCAAACCAGTGTCAAACCAAGAATTCTTCAACAAAATTCATTGAAGATCCTTGAAAAATCATCACTTTTCACAGTTTTTCCATGTTCTTCATTGATTTTCCATGTTTTTTCCCTGTTTTTTTCACCCCAGTTTTGTGCTGCCCACATCTTCCCACGGCTCGTCCCATTGTGTTACGGCCAAGGGACGCCTTGGCGCGCCTCTTCGGCGCCCGCCCCACGGGGCCGAAGGCCTCATCGTCATCCTGTCAGCTGTATCCCAGTTGAAATTGAAATATTTTAGGAATTGACAGTTACCAAAGTAATGGTATCTTGAGGAATACGATGGTAAATTCCTAAATGGTATATTGCCATGGTAACATTACTATGGTAAATGGGTTCAATATCCTTAAGTGTCTAATAATTATCCCTCAATGATTAGTAAATAGTAGTTTCATGAATAATTTAACCATATACAAATATACTATATTCAAAAATGCTATAAAAATACTATATAAATATAGTATACCATGTTTATGACTTTCCATACTATTACCATAATGATTTGATAGGTACCATTGAAATGAGTAATAATGATCCCTAAACGGTATACTATGATAAATATATCCCTAATTATTACCAGTTGATATTAATTGACAATGGTAACTATAGTTTTTTTTAATATATATATATATTATATAGTGGGATCTTTACCATGATTATGATATATCTTCGATAGCATAGTTGGTATAACTATGGGATCTACACACCATGTCTCCTTGTAGAGTGTGACGAACTGGTGTATAAAACCATAGTGGCAAACACTTCACTTTTATGTATAGTAAGACGTTGAAATAACACTATAGTTATATAAGTTATATATAGTTATTATGAACTATAGAAGTATACCAGTTACTATGGAAATTATTTATAGTGTATTTCTATAGTTGAAAAAACAACTATAGTTATTCAGGTAAAGGTTGTAGTTGTAGTTTACTGGTTTCGTTGATAGATACTGCTGGTTGCTAAACAACCTACTATATATAACCTCACTATATACAGTAGTTATGGAGGTCTTTATCAAAGTTACTAAGTTGACTATAGGTTGCTAGGTTCATATCAGAACCTCACAATTATTGCTATGGGTTGATATACTAGTTTTGAGTTTTGAGGTTATATATCAAACCGCTGGTTGACTGAGGTTTCGATGTTCCATAAAACTATACTACTTGGTTGACAGGTCTCCCTACTATAATGGTTATCGTAATTCCAAGAGTATACGCTTATATAAGGCCATTTATTAGTTATAACTGGTTATTTTTATGGGATTATACATTCTATAAATGGGGTGACTTGTTAGTACTTATAACTGGTATAACTCGGGCCATAACTTCATAATTTTCTTTTGGGGGCCCGGCAAAAAAGCCCCAGCAAATTAAAATACACTTTTGTGCTTATTGGGGTGGCCCTCGTTGGTATGGTTTAGGTTTAACAAGGGTTAATAAAGCTTAATAAGCCCTTGCAGACACCTAATAATGATTATTAACATATGCGGGTGTTGTTGCAAATTTACATCCCTTATTTAGTGCTAATATTAGCCTTTATAAGCTCTACATAAGAAATCATGTTTTTTTGAAAACCCAAAATCTCTTATTAAGGCATTTTGGGGGAAATGCACTGAAACCAAGCCTTTTGGTAGTCCAACCCGCTCCTCAACCCAAAATCTCTTATTAAGTGATTTTGGGGAAAGGGCCTTAAAACCAAGCCTTTTGGTGGTCCAGCTTGTCACTAAACCCAAAATCGCTTATTAAGAGATTTTGGGGGAAGGGGTGGTGACAAACCATTTTTCCAAGGATTTCGGCAATGGCTGAATCACTAGACCCAAAATCTCTTATTAAGGGATTTGGGGAAAGGGCCTTAAAACCAAGCCTTTTGGTGGTCCAGCTTGTCACCAAACCCAAAATCCCTTCTTGAGAGATTTTGGGGAAACTACCCCCCAACCCAATATCCCTTATTAAGGAATTTTGGGGAACCCCCCCCTCCAACCGAAATTAAGGGATTTTTGGAAAACCTCCCCTCCAACCCAAAATCTCTTAAGGTCTACAGTAAGCTACTATACTGTAATACATATATACATTGTTTTAAAACAAAACTCAGCAACCCTTCTAAAAACGAACTTCCAAGTCGTACCAGCCAGTGTACGGATCAGCGGGGTGCCAAACGCAGTCGCCCCAAACGATGAACCTCGAAAACTGAATGCATGGATATAAGGATATGGAGGGCAACAAACACAAATGTGCAATGAGATGAAAGAGGATTATGCTCCAAATTTAAAGCACGATCTCTCAAGCCCTCAAACGCCAGTCTGTGGTTCTGGGGCGACAGAGCGAACGCCTTCGCCATGCTATTGAGCACTTCCTCCACCCCATTGTCTGGATTTCTCCCGATCCATGCTTCGATCAGCTCACCCAAGGCGGCCTCCTTGCTACGAAGCTGAAGGATGTTCGGGCAGACCTCTGTCATGAAGAGCTTGATGCGGAAGTTCCCGAAGAGATTTTTGCCCTGGGAATGGAACTGGTCATGCATGCTCGAGATCTCGACGTTGCTGTTGAAGAGCTTTCTTGGCAAACGATGAGCAATAAGAGTGGAGAATGCTGGGATGGACACAACAAACTTCTAACAAACCTGTAAAATTGATCTGCACAGCTGCAAAGCATAAAGTACAATTACATCCAAACAAGAATCATGCTGGTCACCTCCCTCTCCATTCTCGCAACATCCACAAGGCGAAGCTGCTCAAACACAGGCGTCCAGTAAGCCATGACGGATCCGATGGCTGACTTTGTCCGAAGAAAGCTGTGCCCACTGGGATCTGGACTGCGAGGAGGAGGCGGCGGGTGAGGAGGCGGAGGAGGAGGCAGAGGAGGCGGAGGAGGCGGAGGAGGAGGAGAACAGCTCTGATAAAATCTAACAACCCTCACCTGGCAGGTGGGGAAAAAACATCAACATCCTTCGAAACAAACACGATGTCCTTTACCAACACATTTGAAGATGTGTCTGAAAATGGAGTACCCTACTATATGTTTTTTGGTTTAATAGGCAATTATATCATAATTCACCGGGGATGTGTCTTCATTTGTCCCTAAACCCTGGGGCAAAAGGTTCTTTTGGCTTTTCCACCCGTGGATTTGCTTAATCGACTCAGCAAAACTTAAGTGATAGTAACCCGTCAGTAAGTCCCTATTCAGTGGGGTTCTCCCATAACTGTAGGAAATCAATGGAAACCATATGGTTGTTTATATAACAACCAGTTATAACAAATAGGATATAGATTCGCTTATTCAATGTGGTTTCTAACTGGTTAGTGACAGCGGGGTTATACTTAAATATGGTCATTAGCCAATTTCGAAGTTGAAGTTACTTCCCCCGTTTCGCGCCTCTTGCCCCTGCGCCGCCTGATTGCTCGAGGTGGGCCAAAGTTTTCATGGGAAATTCATGCCTTAAGCTACAGTACAGTTGCCCTAGCTACAACCAACTCACCCATGGATATTGGCATGCCGTACTGCTTCAAAAACATTTTGTTGTAGTCTGAAATCGATTTGACATTCAAGAGTTGAAAATAATGATGTCCACCAGAAGAGGAACAACCAGAACACATGATCCCCTACTGCTGCAAAAATAAACATGTAGAAAGTGTTTAGCACATCTTTTTTACCTACCATCTGGTTTTCAAACGTGGTTTCCTGGAAAATCAATCATTTATCTGGGCACAATTATAATATTTCACTAACCTGAACTAAGGCCACCAACTGATGATTTCCCTTATTAACCATGATTCCAATGAGGGAGGACAGTGATGTCGTTATAAATGTGGCCGGATGTTGGCGACGTCTTCATAGGAAAACCAGGAAAGCATGGAACATGACATATATTATTATAGTTTATGGCCATTTATAGTGGATTTACATGGATTTACCCATTAAAAATGGTGATTTTCCATAGTTGCGTTAGTTTACCAGAGGGTGATGGTTGTGGTTATTGAATATGGTCTAATATGGATGTAT
Organism: Cladocopium goreaui; assembly: GCA_947184155.2. Taxonomy (NCBI): domain Eukaryota; class Dinophyceae; order Suessiales; family Symbiodiniaceae; genus Cladocopium; species Cladocopium goreaui. Next base: position 142,776 of record CAMXCT020006757.1, on the reverse strand, counting down.
ACCGCAGGAACACAGAGACATTGAGCTGCTAATGCGCTGAAAAAAAAACGGCCAGATCGTGGCCTGGAAAATGATCACCAGAAATCTCTTGCCGCGTAAGTCCGGTTTCTGCAGTCTCCACGATTGCAGAAAGTACAATTTGAGCTTCAGTTAAAGAATGTTAAGTAAAGTATCTATAGCAATATCTAGTTAATCCTAATGAAACAACACAAATATCAGTTAAATATACCATTTGAAAGTCATGTTAGGTATCTATAGCAATATCAAGTCTTCAAAGTTGGGTCTGGAGTGGTGATACATCTCCACGCGGCACCCTTTTTGTCCTCGCAAAATCACCATCAGGTGCCGGACAAGCCGTGACCTATCCTAGAATTGATGATAACATTTACATGCTTCACCAGGTTTGGCTCTAGATTTAGTGGTTAGCCATGGCTCACTGGCTCACCTGTCATGTTGTTCAAAAGATCCATCATTTATTGATAGCCCATGAAGAACAAAATATCTATAGAATTATTTGATTATTAATGTGATATAATGCGATACTTCATTTTCTCTACACTGTAGATTGCAATAAACAACCATTTGGGGATGGTTCATGACCTCGGGTTTTACACATGTTACTATATATATAACTGTATTGTATCTATAAAAATGGACAATGAATCCAATATTGCCAATACCATACACTGTACTATAGTTTTTTTGTTGTTTAAACCACAATTCTACTACTAATAAACACTGACTATGCTTATATAAACTTAGTTTTTACGATATGGATCTATCGTGAAGATTGTGTTTGAAAACAGTCTAAAACTATAACGCATTTACCATCCCCTAAACTGACAATTCAAAGATGTGGGGAAAAACACCATGCAAATTATGTTTTCTTTACCCCAGCGTAGTTGGTGACTCATCCCAGTTAGTGAGTCCTAACCCCAGCAAAAAGTGGACTAACCTTCATCTAGATACTTATAGCTGTGGGTACAACCAACTTACGAAGTAGGACAAGCCACCAAGTTTGATTATAGAATGCTTGAACATTTTGTAATCATAACATAACCATAGAACATGATTCATTTGTAGATAGATGTAGATGATTTACGTCTTCAATATCGCCTTTTACCAGCAAAGTGCTAGAATTTTCTCAAGCCAAATCTATGTTCCAACATCTTCTCAACTCAAAATGTCAACATTTCTTATCGCAAAAATTATGACCATATAATTCCTGGTGTTTCTTCATATACAGTTACCATCTTAAGCCATATCTGGCGCCATGGTCAACCAGCCTCCACAGCCCCCGTGCCAGGACCTGCATCTGGCGCTTGTGCCGTAGCCAGGCGCGTTCGCGCACCAGGCGCGTGTCCGCCTGGAGATCTCGTGCCGTGAATGGTGATTTGAAAGGGGATGGGAATTGTCAGAGAAACTGGAGATATCAAATTATATCTGGAATATCAAACATACATAATGGAATATTCATAATTATGTAAGTATCATATAATGGAATATCAAACATAATTATAATCCCATGAATATCATGGATATCAACCATAATTAATTACAAATCATGGATATCAAACATAATTATAGTGACATTATATATTGGGGGATATCATGGATTTGTTTTTTCTTTTTGAGGAGTTGAATGTCATGCAATATGTGTTAATACTCCCCGGCGATCATCAGTGCATGGTTGGGATCAAAATGGCCATGTTTGATTACCAGAGGTTGATTGGCATGTGCTATAGATAGTGAATGATACTCATAGGATTATCGATTTTTTAACACCGTGGCCAAGCTTGGATACCCCACTGTTTACCCAGAAATCATCCCATGATCATCAGATTTAGGGCACACAGTGGTGTCCACCGACTGGGGAGGATACACCAAAATCCAGTCGTACCCTCGTTTTCCCCGTTGACAGTAGCACAACACATTCTTCATGGGTGCATATCCGAAAAAATGTTTGAAGAAATCCAGACGCTTCTGCGCGCTGTTCTAATTGTAATTGTCGTATGGTTGTCGCAAATCTGAAGAGCTTTGCTCACACAAAGTTCTGACGGGATAATACCCAGACCAAAAGAGTACAGCCAAAGATTGATACAACTATATATATATATAATTATATACTGTAAGTACCAGCAAGGTACATCTCACAAGAGGTTTCCGGGGTGGCTACTTGGCTGAACGAATGTTGTATGATTGATTGAATGCGTGCTGGATCTTGGTTGCAAAACCACATTTTTTTTTGCATGGTCAAGTCTTTCCGTTGGATGTTTCAAGTCTTCATTTTTTGGGTGGTTATGACATGTCGTAAAGTCTCCTTTTTAAAACATTGGATAAATAAACACAACATATCATATATAATATATAGCTATGGCCCTTTACCAGTTAATTTCTATGAGTATGAGTTGTTATGTATACGTAGGTTTTCCATTCCATATTTAATAAATGGAGTTCAAACTAACTTATAATTGGTATTTTCGGGCCATACCATCTCCATGATTTTTGCTGCTTAAGACTCCTAGGATCTCCTAGGCAGCTGGGAGTGTCAAGCCCTTCCGACCTTGATTTCTTCATCCTCCTGAAAAAAGGCCGTTTGGGGCTTGATATCCCTTGACGACATCGGAAAATCACTGGCATATGGGAAAAAATCATCTATAAATAGGGCACATATCTATATAAAATAGGGGAAAATCATGACATACAACATCATCTATGGGAAAATCACTGGCATATCTATAAATCATATTATATATATATTTTTTAATAACATAGGGGACATTGGAATGAATTGGACATATCTAAATATAACATTATATATATATATATATGTCACCAACAAAAGCGTATAATCATTTATATATCATGGGAATCATGGGATACAGCAAGAATTCTGAATCTGTACTTCCACTGCAGCTGAATTTTGACTCTAATGCCCAAATCAAGAAACTTAAAAAAAAAAAAGAGGCACCCTCACCTTCTTTGTCTCCAAAATGTTTGAAGAAAAAAATGGAGTGACCCTGTACTGTGCCCTTTCGGATTCTTACTCGGGGCTGTATTTCATGGGAAAATCATCGAAAAACATCGAGAAAAACATTGATCAACCATTAGATAGCGGCAGATGCTGTCTGAGTATCCGACTAAAAACGACAGGAGTTTCGCTAGCAACAAAAAACAAGGACAAAGACATCGACTTCGCCAGCAAAGATTGGAATTGAAACACTGAAAGACAGGAACTGCGAAACAGCGAGATACATCTTCAATAATCCAAGGAAATAAATGAAAACCCCAAATAAACTTTGCGCAAACACCTCATGCACACACGTGCAAGATCTTCAAAATCATAGCTGCATTGTACTATTTTTTACCGCTATCTACTCAGCTGGGTTAGAGTCACCTGACTCCCTGGTCACCAGCTGATGAATTTTCGGGCTCCGATCCATCTGATATCTACACCAAAATACAGACAAAACGATCATTAATACGGTTGTTGCCAGAAAAGATAGCACAGCAAATCATCAACATAGTGGGAAAATGGGGGAAAATCACTTGTCTCTCATTCGGGGGAACTATGTGTGTGCCCCAAAAGGTGCATATTTCCAAAACAAACGCATTCAATCAAAGGAAACTCATGACAAAACCTGGTATTTTGGGGGAGTTCCCGTTTCTATCCCTTTCTTGTGCAAACCTAGGTTGGATTTTGAACCCATTTAACCAACTTTTTTTTACATTTTACATGTTTTGATCCAACAAAACGATCGTCAGAAATCACATTTGCAGCCGACAGCTTTCCCGCTGATCCACCCTGTCCTCGCTAGTGGGTTCCTGAAGGGTGCGCGGTTCAAGGTGCTGCTGGGGACGGTGACCATGCGAAAAATTACATGGGACGGTGATTTTAAGACAGGTTTTAAAAAACATATCTAACAGTTGATAGTACGATATATGGCTGTTAACTATCAACTATCAACTCTTCAAAACAGTTTACACGGTTATGGTGAAGAGTTGATAGTTGATATATGATGATATATGATCTTAAGAATCCCAACATAAATTTATGGTTTATCTTGATAGTTGATTTACATGGTTATGATGGTGAATCTATCCCAACTATCAAGATCCCATTAATGGGTGCCCTAGTTAAAGGATCATCCCACCTAGTAAATGATTAGTAGCCATAAGTTGAAATATCCTTCATGGCATGGAGGTTTCATGACATGGTGCCCCGAGTCATCATCCAAGTCATCCAAATTATCAGAGCATTTTAGTATAGTGAAACCTATGGTGACTTGGGGATCCCCTATTTTTTTAGAACTCCCCCATATGTTACCCTCTGGTAAACTAACATAACTATGGAAAATCACCATGCTATTAATGGGAAAATCCACTATACATATACATGGCCATTTTCAATAGCTACGTTAAATTACCAGAGGGTAAGATCAGTTCAAATCCATGTATACTGTACAATTTCTAGCCCATAGGATCCATGGTGCTGGTATATATGCTAACATAAAGGGGGTATATTGATGGGATCCATGGCACACCAAACAAATAGCAGCACCATGGATCCTATGGGTAGATGGAAAGGTTCTCTGAATCGGGGACTTTACGAACTCACCAGATTTCTGCCCACTTTCACCGGTGACTTTCTGGGATAACCGTTAGACGTTGCGACTTGGAGAAGAAGACACCATAGTCTTGAAATATGTCTTTATACTGTAGTCATGGATCCATGGCCACTGTCTGAGAAGGTACAAATAACCCTTCATATGATAGTAAATTATTCCCCAGTCCCACTTCCTGTACTTGGTACTTGGATTCACAGGGTTTATATATGGGATAAGCATGGATAAGCCCCGGCCTCTGCATCTTCTTCCTGGGGATGAGAATAGCGGAATAGCCAGCTCGGGTGTCGGGTGTGAGATCCCCTATAATGTGGGCAAAACAATGCCATGTTTACCACCTATGACTGGGAATGGTAAACATGGCACCTATGAATAAATGGTGATGACTGGGGGATGGTGCAAATGACAGTGTTTTACCCACATTAATCATAATTAATCATAAATGGCAGTTTTCTTGGAAACTCACCGAACATCGAACTAAACATGGGCCCTTTTTTTAACCAGAAAGCCATGAAATCATCCCCAAAGTATCAATCCTCACGAAATCAATGGCTGATTTTCCTAGCTTCCATCTAGTTCCTGGCTTTAGTGCCTTGATCGCCTTGATTAGCTGGAAATTACCGGAGGGATTTTCCATAGATGGATCTCTGAAATCCATGAAGAGTGATCATGTTGATTCTTATGGGGCCTCTGGTCAATGGTTAGAGTTAAAATCTCAAAACATCCCAAAAGTTAATAGTTCCATCGAAGAATCTCATCATCCCATTTATAGATGATTTTCCACTGATTTAAACCACTAAATAAGAACCGTGTTTCAAGGGTAAGCATCCATTGCTCTCAAATGAACTGTTTCATCGTTGGTTGGCTATATACCACATTATCCCATTGCAATCCATTGCATACCTATCCATATTGTTGATGGTTAAATCCCACTAAATGTTAGTTCAAAACTTGCAAGAAAATCATGGAAACTAGTAGCATGCCCACCAAATTTCCTCAAATTCCATTAAAATCATTACAATCCCATGAAACCCTATGAAATCTCATGATCTACTTCACGTTGTCATCTGGTTGGTGGTTTCAACCCCTCTGAAAAATATTAGTCAGTTGGGCTTACTATTCCCATTACTAGTATATGGAAAAATAGCGCGGACGATTGGAGCACTCGCGCACGGCGGCAGCAGTGCGGCGAGGCCAGTCTTGAGGTGAAACAGCGGGCTGTTTTGTACACACATCAAAGATGGGCGAAAGCTCTGGTTGGCCCTCACCCACCTTCCGAGCATAGTCCACAGGCCGCTGCTGGGCATTAACATGGGCACCAGACAAGCGCAGCTGGTGACAATTATTTTGCTGGCAGACTGATGCTGCCAGAGGAATACCACTTAGGGGACTCAACAGCTGACAAGAATCGTTTGACAAATCAAATTTCAAATTAGCAGGCCAGGGCGAGAAAAACACAAAAGCAGTGCGACCCAAGCCTGAGCCTCAAGTCGTGCAGGTCAGGTCGAAACAATGGATCTAGAAATAGGGTGTGTTACGACTTTTCCTCCATGTCTTCTTCCGCTGCGTTCATGTGGCTGTGGTGCCAACCAGCTGCCAAACTGCTAGCAATAACTCCTATGCTGAAAGTGCTGAAGTCTAGCTGGCAGCACGTAATTTCCCTTACAACTTGCATGTTCAATGCCACTCAAGCTGAATTGCTACGACTGAATCCGGACCGGTCAGGCAATCACTGAAGCACGCGCACCACCATGACCAAAGTTTCTAATGGAACATAGAAAGGGTAGCGATGCAAGATTGCACCTTCCAGATTTCTCGTCACAAAAAGCAGGGTCATTGGACCGGCCAGATGCTACAAAGGTTGTGATGCACAGGACCCATAGCGCAAAGCTGGAAGTCAGCAATGTGACACCATTGCAGCGAGAGTTATGATCAGAACCAACATGCCAGTAGCCACTGAATCCAGAGGCATGCCACCCAGCCAGACTTGAAAGCATCAAGGTAGCCAAGGTCAAGTGGTCGCTGATTGCCCTTGGGAACAAAGCAGTGCCCACCGCAATGGGAAACAACACATGGCTCTGGTCAAGGTTCTGCTGTCTCAGCCGCACCTCTGGAAGGACTTGACCCATCACGGCTCACCAAGGTGTCCACGCAACCAAGGAGCCGCGCCCCTTGAAGTGAATTTCCTTCCTCCCCATCTTATTTCCTGGTCTCCAGATGCCCACCTCGTTCCGCTGAAGTTTGTAGAAAGGATCGCGACACCAGCCAGCGTTTCGTTGTTTTGTCCGGAACCATTGTTCCTGGACATTTCAACAATTCCTGGAATGATTGCAATCACCAACATGAAGAGATCCTTGAAGCGGACGGCGAGCGAAGTGGCTGTGCGAACGAACTCCGCGTAAACTTTTGCAGAGTCCTGGAAATCTGTCTTCGCAATTTCAGTCTGGAGATCTGCGCATGCCTGTTGGTCCTTGGTCTCCAAAGAAGCAACCCAGTTGTCAAGCAGAGCTTCCATCGTCTTGAATTGAAAGAAGAAAGAAAGAGCGAAGCGTGCACAGGAAAAATAAAAAATGTTCCAAACCACCAACCAGTCATGTTGTCATGGTGAAATCATCACAAAACGCTCCCCTCGCCACGCCTCGGCTCTCGCCTCCATCGCCACGGCCGGCGCTAACGCCGTTACCGCCGGTGCTGCGGAGGCGCCGTCCTCGACGCCACAGGCCTTGTTTCACGGGGGGAGGCAGGGAAGAAAGGGACCAAAAACTTGGGGAAAACCATGGGAAAATGACTGGAAAAGGCTTGAAATGTCATGAAAGTGGGAAAAGAATCGGAAAATGGCTGGAAGAAATATGAGAACACGTAGAGAATTTGGATGAACTGGGAAAACACACATGGGAAAATGGTACGATATTTGATGAAACACATAAATCATTAGGGAAGAAAAAACATGTATGAAATTTGATGTAACATGGGAAGAAACGTTGGAAGAAACGTTGGAAGAAATTGGAAAAAAAACATGCCTAGGATATCTAAAAATGATGAAACAAGTGAAAACAAACATTGGAAAATCATATCGCGCAAACATGTGTGCAAATAATGAAAACAAGGAAACACGTTGGGAGAAAACAAGTCTTGGAGAGTGTATGAACACGTGCTTTGTGAGAGAAATGGAGCCATGAAAATTGGAAAGTCTTGCTCTGCATAGCTTGTTTTTATACTTGTTGGTGGTTTCAACCCTTCTGAACAATACTAGTCAGTTGGGATTATTCTTCCCAAAATATGGAAAAATAAAATTCCTGTCCCAAACCACCAACCAGTATACCATCATATACCATCTATCTATCATCACCTCTCAAAAAGTCCTGGTTCATAGTTCTCAAGGAATGTGGATCCATATGGGTACAACGTGGGCAAACGTGGACCCCGCATGCCCCCGGTTGTGTTTCTTGGTTTAGTTTCAACCAACTTTGCATGAACTTCTACCAAACATACAGCAGTAGTTGGAGTTCCATAAACCAACAACAGAAACCCATAGATGTGTTCTTATCTTGTAGGCTGTGTCCCATGTGTTCAATATGTCTTGTTGACTTGTTGCTTTCCCGATTTTAATGGTGTTTTTGTTCCCCTTTTTGGGTCGCGAAAAACCACCCAGTCCACCAACGTCCACGCCTCCTGCAAAGCACTCGCATCGATGTCGAATGGCAAGGTGGGGCTGATCTCCAATCTATCGCCTGTGAAAACCGCTGTCGCTATGGTCCGATTGTTCGGGGAACGAAAAAGGGTTTGCAGGTTTCTGAGCAAACAAAAACCATGAGGAAACAGCGAAAATATGGTTCAATGGTTCACTTCTTTGGATAGTAAAAATAAATGTTAAAACATTTAAAGACACGACAAGGACGACAACACAATGTGGAAGAACACTGTTTTGACAACATGTGCAAAATGAAGACAACACAGGAATGAGGACGACTTAGCAAAAGCCAAATCTGATATTGCGTCACAATGTTTGGTTTTAACGTTATCGCAAGTCTGATCTAAATCCATATATTGGCCATGGGTCAAAACTATGCCATGCATCAAACTAGGTGAAGGCATGAAGAATATTTTGACATGAGAATCCTCAAATGGCCAAAACCGTGCTGAACCACTAACTCTCGCACCAAAAAAGTGCATTTTCATGGGATGTTCATCTATCCCGTTTCGACGGTCCCATTGACCCATTTTTCTACAGATTTTCACCTAGGAATAGCCTAGGTTCTTTCAACCCCAAACTCGCAAAACTCCATCATAGTTCTAATTATTGCCAGAATTATCTTATGTGTTCCCGTTCCCAAATGTTCCTTTTGTCCAAACCAGACAGTCTTGAGTCTTGACCCTGTAATCTGGATGATTATACCCCAGATGTATTCCAGGGAAGGGCCCCAAGCGAGAGGTTTAAGTTGGTGATTTTTCTAAGCAAACGATTGGATTTGTGAATATGTCTGGTGCATATATATGTGAACTATAGTATCTATAGTTAGAAAAAATGGGGCAGAGCTTCCTGTGCTTCTCTCCCTGTTTTTCAAAGCTGTTGCTTCTCCGCCAACTGTTTGTTGCTGTTGCAACATGTTGCAACGTTGGTGATGTCCAAAATTCACAGATTTTGTACATGATCTCGCAATTGTATCCCCAATTCTGTTCCCCAATGGTCATTGTCTAATTGGTGGTATACCTACAGGGTGGGGACCCAGTTCGTTAGCTAAGTTGGTGAACATAACTATAACAACAATAGTGTATGATACTTATGGTTATATTTAGATGGGCTTATAAACCAACTTATAACTAGGGGGCCCCATCCTGTACCCCCTGAAAAATATTAGCCAGATTGGATCATCATCCCAACTATTGGGGAAAATAAAACATGTTCCAAATCACCAACCAGTCAGTATAATGGACAAATACCTGGTTGGTGGTTTAACCATCTTGAAAAATATGAGTTCGTCAATGGTTGGTGGATTATCCCATATATTATGGAAAATAAAATTCATGTTCCAAACCACCAACCAGATACCCATAGGTTTGATAGTGTCGCCTCGCGGATGTTGGCCTGGCCGCTCTGGGACTCTACGACTGCGTCTGTCGAGAAATGGAAATTCTATCCGACCGCACTTCAAAAGATGCACCATCCCCTTTAGGAAACCCTTGGCTCATGGCGCTCTTTGTGTTTGGCGAGGCCAGAAGATCCAAGCCACACAAAGTGGGCACTGGCTGAGTCCCGTGTTCGGACTAATGACAGTCCAATGGACCAATGGCTATCGTTCGGCAATGCCATCGGGGAGGGTCTTTCCAGGTGCCCATATTTTGTTGGTGGATCCAAGTACCTTCTTAGGAAGTGTTTGGGGTATGATTTGGAGGGTTAAGTACCTTCTCCCATCAAATCCCAATTCCAGTTTTTTTGCACAAACTGTCACAATCAGAATCTTCCCATCAAACTGGGACTGTCCAATATGTATAATTATATGTAATATATATATATACATATATACATGTACATGTATTGTAATGGTAGCAATTTGCAATCTTGATAATATAACATCACAAAATTTCAACAGGTTGTATCCCACTATACGCGTATACCATCATTTTTTCTTGATGAAATCCCCACGTGTGTAATCATTTTCAAGTCACTTCCCGACCAATAGTTCCATTGTAAGCGCTATAGTTGTTATCATCGGCGCAATTTCCCACTTTTTCCATTACCGTTAAATTAAAAACCTTATTATAATATTCCTACTACATCCTATTACAATGAGATGTAATGATACAGTGTATATATATACCCTCTGGTAATCAAACGTGACAATGGAAAATCCGCATTGATTTTCTCATTCAAAATCCCACTTATGGGGGAACTTTCAAGTGCCGGGGAGTAATCCACATTAGAACATCCAATTGATCCAGTTGAGTCATCAGACATACCCCCATTCCATCTCGTGAAATACAAGGTGGTGGTGGTGCCCCATAGTTAGCTAAGTTGGTTTATAACTCCAATAGCTATGGTTTATGGTATATAATCTATACTTACTATGGTTTATAAACCAACAAACGTAACTGGGGGGTGGTGGCACCACCTTGTATGGGCTATCATAATCCCCAATAAATTTGCTAGTAGTCCCTAGTTAACCAATGAACAAGGGTAGTTTGAATGGCTCATTTTGACCCTGCTACCTTTTAAAAATCCATGGAAAATCCGAAAATCCCATTAAAATTCCATTCAAGTCCCAGAACAATTCTAATAAATCACAATTAAATCCCATTAAAGTACCACACTATATATATATACATATATTAGTATAATATATATATATAATATCCCCTTTATATTCCCCGTCGCCGTAATAGGACAAACAAAGCTGCAGCATTCGGCGCCTGGCACTTCGGGTTCCTCCGCCACGAAATGCAGCGTGGGGCTGATCTCGACCCCGCCCGGGCCGGCGGCCGCCGTGTCGGCGCCTGATTGAAACAACAACTGAACCAGCCTCCAGTAACTATAACTAGAACTATAATAACCATAGTTATAACTTCAGTAACCATAGTTATAATATTATTACTACTATAACTATAACTACAATAACCATGGTTTATGATGGTTATAACTATAGTATTTATGGGGTTTATAAACCAACTTGTGACTTGGGGCACTACACAAAATTGTGATTGTACCAATGACAATATATAAGAAATTAAAGTAAACATTAAACATGATGGACATGTGGGATGTTTCTATTCAACATTGTGAAAAACATAACAAAGAAAGATATAAATCAAACCTATATACACGAAATGGTAATTGAAGCGACCCAAAAACATGGTTTTAGCCCAAATAGGGATTTGATAGTGGTTCAGTGGGATTTTAAAACGATTTCTTGGGATGCCAGTGGGGTCATGTGGGGTCATGGGGGTTTAATGAGATTTTCACGGGATAAATGGAGGTTTAAATGGGATATGAATGGGATATACCCATCAAAGGTGGCTGGGTAACATGTCCTTTGGGATCCTGCGAAAAGAAAACATGCTGGCTCAATACCCAAAAAAACTATTTTCGAGGTACATCTCCATGTTTGTCCCTCAAATCACCGTTATATCATCTCATATCCCGACCATATCTTAATATTCCATCTATATTCCACCATGTAATATCCAATCATCCCAACAAATCATTGTATAATCATTGTTACAATGTGGGGCCCCCAAGATATAAGTTGGTTTTTAAGCCCCAGTAACTATGGTTATAAGTACCATAAACCATAGTTATTGGAGTTATAAACCAACTTAGTTATCTTGGGGGCCTCACATTGTAATCATATCCCAATTAATCATACTGCTGGTTCTGTTAGTGCTAATTACTATATCACCATTTTTTTCTAGCCATGGGCCCAGTTGGTTCTGTCCCCTCATCCCCTTGCCATCTATCACCGTGCTAGTCAGTACGAGTATCATCCTGTGGTAACCATAATTTCTGGTTGGTGGTTGACCTACCCCTCTGAACAATATTAGTCAGTTGGGGTTATTGTTCCCAATATATGGAAAAATAATCCAATTGTTCCAAACCACCAACCAGATTATATGTTATCCAATTGCTATCTGGTTGGTGGGTTTTAGCCATCTCGAAAAATATTAGTCAATGGGAAGGATTATCCCATATATTATGGAAAATAAAAAATGTTTGAAACCACCAACTAGCTATAGTAATGAATCAATCTACAGATATTAATGATTATTACCCAATTCAGACTAATTCATATCCAAAAATCATATATCACCGTTAACAAGATGATCCCAAAATCATCTTAATAATCCCCATATTTTGATTACATGATATTTGGTTGTTGACTGTCAATCCAATTGATCCAAAATTAATGATTATCTCACATGGTATCCAACATTTGTTAATTCATATTGCTGGTTATCCATCCTATTACAGCACATACATCCGTTTCATTTCCCCATCATATCCCCAAACAACCACATGTTTGGAGATCAATCTCCATTTTGAGAAATACATAGTTTCACTGTGTTTCAGGATTCATCAAACATTTCCCCCTGCCATTTTGCTTGGTTCCCACGAGACCACAATAGGACCTCAGAAATAAGAGTCTGGCTGCACACGGTGGTGCCCCCAGTTCGGAATCGCTAAGTTGGTGAACATAACTCCACTAACTATGGTTTATGGTAGATATATCTATAGTTGATGGGGTTATAAACCAACAAACATAACTGGGGGGCACCACCTTGCAATGGACTGGTCCTTGTAGTCGTAAGGCAAAAATGGCTCTCCTTGAGGCCTCTGCGTGGCCAGCTGCCCGACAGGAACTTCGTGTTGACAGCGACATTGGAGCTCTCATGCCTGGTATGGACTTCACGTCCAAGAAGGTACCTGCTCTGATGGCCTCTTCAAGGACAGGCATGGTTTCATAGCCCAGTTTTGCTGCCTCATCTTTCCCCATCAAATCATCCGTAATTGCAAGGTTCGGCAAAGCCAAAGTTTGCTGCAGTCATGGTATGTAGCGGCCATTGACATGAAAGCAAAAGGCAACCCAACAAATGTGTTATCGAATTCTGCGTCAACCTGTCGCGATATCACTTGGGGTCCTCATCTTGTACACTCCGGAAATTTTGCATAGTCATTGAACATGGTCATCAATATAGTTGATTGACCTATTAAAAAGAAATATTGTTTTTCCATTGTTTTTAGAATTGTTGCCATTATTAGTTGATTGACATCAAAAAGACATGATGTTCACCATTTTAACATAACATAACTATGGAAAATCACCACTTTGAATAGGTAAATCAACTATAAATGGGTCATTTTCCAGTTCACAAACTCTTTGTTCACAAGAGGATTTCTCAACGGATCATTCCATCAATATTCCCATGAAATATTTCCTTCTGAAAGGTCCCATTCAATCCCAATAAACCACTATTTTTGGTGGTTAACGGTTAATGTGGTTAAACACTGTTTAACTTAACCACCATCCACCGCCATCCCAATCTCCATGCTACCTTCATCATCCCCGGATCTTCCTTCAGCTTCTGCTTCGTCCCCTCCTAGGATCGCCGCGTGGATGGGGCAGCACGCTGCAGAATTTGGGACTTTTATTAATACCAGTACCTTCTAAGATCTATTATGGAAGTCTTTAGATCCATAAGAATTATGTTTTTTTTGTTCGGATTCATCCCTTCCACCGTAACATTTCCAACACTTCCAAGAGATGGGATGGAAATCACTGGGAATGGGATGATACATCCAGGACGATATCCAGTAAGATTGGTGGATGTCACCTTGAAAATCCACCCATTTTTAGGTCATATACCATCTGTTTCTATGGAACATCTGGGAATATCACAGGCTTACCCTCTGGTAAACGTTTACATAACGAACTGGAAAATCACCATGAAATTCATGGGTAAATCAACTATTTCTATGGCAATTTTCAATAGCAAACTGTTAGCTTACCAGAGGGTAGGTAAACCTGTGACATGTGGGATTGCACTTGATCAAGTTAACCAAGAACAATTGCGATGCTTGACCAATCTTTAGTCAAATGGCCCCAAAAATCTACAAAACGTGTCTTTCTTTAAAGAACATACAGTATGTCGGCTTGGGCGATACGGCAGTTGGTCTTGTGCTTCGTGTTCTCTCACCAGACCTGGTTATACGGGAAAATGCTGCGCCACAGGCAGCACAAACATATACCCTCTGGTGATTTAACATAGCTATTGAAAAAAATGAAAATGGTGATTGCCCATAGTTTTTTGTATGTTTACAAGAGGGTAACATGTCATATATTGTGATGATAGTCTTAGTTGATCACATGTGTTTGTTTCAAAAAAATGTGATACGGTTGAGGCCATTTATTAGTTATAAGTACTTATAACTCCATTTATAGAATGTATAATTCCATTTATAACCAGTATTAACCAGTTATAACTAATAACTGGCCATAACTGTACCCCTTCTCGTTTTCCCGCAATGGTCATTTTGAATCAAGTTTCTTCAGGATGCCGCAGATGTCGTGAATTGGGCCCGATCTAAAATCACTTGATCATTGGGTGGGGCCCCATGGCCCCAGTTCGGAATCGCTAAGTTGGTGAACATAACTATAATAACAATAGTGTATGATACTTATGATTATATTTAGATGGGCTTATAAACCAACAAACATAACTAGGGGGCCCCATCCTGTAGCTACTAAAGTGGTATCCTGGCAATGACAAGCCTAGTGGTTTATGAATTCGGGGTTGCCTCTATAGAACTAAAACAACTGTGGGAGTCTGAGAATTTCGCAAACATATCCCAATTCATCCTGTGGTTAATCATCGTTGTCCCTATGAAACAAGGTAACCTGGGTATCCACCACCTTCAGACAACCCCCAAAAACTTGTCAAGTTGGCTAGTGTTATATAAATATATATATATATACATACATACAGATATATCCCACAGTTACGGTCATTTACCAGTTAAGAGTCAGTTATAACTACAAACAAGTCACCCCATGTATAGAATGTTTCTCATCCCATAGAAATAACCAGTTACCATCTGGTTATTTAACATAGCCATGGAAAATCACCATTTTCAAGTTCGGTAAACCATCTATTTCTATGGGCCGTTTCCCATGGCTATGCGAAATAACCAGAGGGTATAACTAATAACTGATAGCCATGGCCATGTTATTTCACTATAAGCATCATTAATCACTATTAGCCACTATTAACGATTATTAACCTCATAGAAATCACCATAGAAATCACCAGTTTTTTCACTCATAGCCATGGCCAGTTGCCTGTATACTGGCCATCACTGCAGCAATCCCTGCTGATCCACAAATGATGCTGATCTTGGCATGTTCCCAGCTGGTTTTCCGATGATTTTCCCACCAGTTCCGCGCGCAAAAAGCCAGCGTCATTTTCTCCAGGTTTCACCAGAAATCGGCCAACTTTGAGCCGAAATCCATTGGAAGTGGGCTTCTTCGCCTCACAATCCGTGATGATATGGTCTACATAAAAATAATTTGTACATAATATATATATATATGCATAATCTGATTTAATATATGATGTGTATAAGGTGGTGCACCATAGTTGAATTGGTTTATAACTTAGTAACTAGATTAACTAGGGTTTATGTTGATTGTAGCATATTATAACCACAGTTGAATGGCCTAATAAACCACCTTATAACTGGGGGGCGCCATTGATGTATGGGATACCCTTCAACTGGCCACCAGCTAAGAGGGAATATGATGATTAACCCATGGATTTAGGGGTACAAGTACCATTTCTTTTAAATACAACATAGTCATCCTAGATCTATCAATCAAATCATCATGGCATTGACTACATGTATACAATTGCATAACCATATCAAGTAACACGGCGAATTGCACACGGCAACTATGTACATCTAGCGATTTCTCAGGCAAGGACTTCGACGGCCCCATGATGTCGCTGATAGACCTGGCTGCACTCCTGCGCCAGCTTGGGATCCCGCGTGGAGGATTGAGGCTCCAGCATCTGGATGATGCCATCGATCAAACAGAGCACTCCCAGCAGCACAATCCAGGCAACCTGGATCAAACTCCCAAGATTTATGGCCAAAAGGAGTTGGTTGAAAACGAACAAAACCGCCCCGGATTTTTTGGATTTTTTTTTACGGGAGATGTAGCTGGTTGGTGGTGCAATGTGCCCATCTTGAAAAATGATGGAGTTCGGCAATGGGAAGGATTATCCCATATATTATGGAACATAAAAAATGTTCCAAACCACCAACCAGGTACAGTAGATATACAGTCTCTAGAGTATATCAATTATTATCAGGCTTGTTTTTTTTTTTGATGGACACTGAACACATCACCCAGCAACTTTCATCAACCAAACATGTCGCTCTCGACCGTCAGAGGGTGCTCTGGAATAGATCAGTATGACTGCTGGCAGCAGGAGATTCATCCACACACCAGTCGTGGAGGCAACCTGATTTCAACAAGCTGAGGTCCACCAGTTGTAGTCGGTTTCCAAAGCCCCATACACAAATATAAAAAACATTAAACATTATATATAGTTCCATCATGTTCCACCCCCAAAAAAAACAACAGTTCACCAAGTGAGTTGTGTGCATCAACTTGTCGCGATTTCGCTTTCATCTTGAACTAGCTAGGTAAAGTGGTGCTTTGGGTGGCTGAGAATCCTGACGAATTGGGATTCCCTCCGCCACCAGGTGAAAATCATTGGTCGAAAGTTCTTTGTGTTGAGCCATCGGGAAAATAAAGGTTTTGTCCAAACAATGTCCCCAAAAGATCCCATTGTTTAGATGACGGCTTTAGATGTTTGCCTTTGCCATTACCCTCTGGATCCCCTCTGGTAATCAATCATGGTAATTGAAAATCCCCATCATAAATATAAGTAAATTGAAATATTTCACTAACCTGATACTTGCGGCCATTTGAGAATAATTTCCCTTATTCACCATGATTCCAGGGAGGTCGCAGTGAGGTCGTTATAATTTACCCAGATTTATGGTTAATCACATTTGAATATCCCACATTATCCCACAGTTCCCCATAAATCAACCATAAATGGGCCCTTTTCCAACCAGTTAGATGCTTGAATCATGTTAGGTAAATGTTTAGTTCGCTGGAACAAATCATCGACCTGTTACTGGTGGAGTCTCCAGCAAACTGATGACACCGGAGCGCAACCCCGGATAGAAAGACCACAACAGTGGTAAAAACACCAAACACATTGAGGATACCCTCCGGCAATCAAACGTGGCTGGCAGGAAATCCACGATCGAAATGGAGATAATGGAGGGGTTCAATAGGAAAATCACCTAATTATAAATAGTGTATTCTCCAGCACGCCATGTTTGATTACCAGAGGGTACATTAAATTATTGACAAAATTTAAGATCCATAACTCCATAACCAGCCAAAAAATGATGGTTTAGTTTATATATATATATATGTAATTATAAATATATAAATATATCATTATATATCCAAAACAAGAACAAACCCATTGGATTCCCTTGGTGGACAAAAAAATACACACTTCACCAGCGCCGAAGTCGCCCAGCGACAGTGAGAATGAGGTTTCCAAAAGCTTCATCTCCAATCAGTGTGGGGACTGCAATAGAGGACAGCGAGAAAAAGAGCGTCAAGGCGACTTGCATCGCCTTTGATCTGCTGCTCAAAAGCGTCAAAAAGACCATTGAGCAATACCATAAAAGTCCCATAAATGATGATCATTCGAAAAACTATACGATAAACAACAATGACTATATCAGTCCAAGAACTATACCATTCCAATATTTCATCACCATTGATAAATAAGATGGTACTTGTTGGAATAATTATTTAAAAAAAAACAAAAGTCCCTGGTAGATGATCATTCCAATAACCATAGTTGGTATGTATGTTATTATCCATGGTGAAGATAAATCAATGTTAATTCTGGCAACCAATAACCATCGTTGGTGAAAATAACTCATATAACTACATAGTGGTGCCCCAGTTCGATAGCTCAGTTGGTTTATATCTCCAATTTCACTAGGACTTATGGTAGATATATCGAACTAGTTGATGGGGTTATAAACCAACGTTCACATCACTGGGGGGTACCAACTCATATAACGATGGTTCTGATATTCTGATACCTATAACTATAGTCTTAGAACCATACAACTAAGCAACTCATATACCTATATAGCCTATAACTATAGTTATGATACCTATAACTGCCTATAACTGTAGTTATGATACCTATAACTATGGTTCTGATACTCCACAGCCTTAGATTGGCTGCTTTGGGGATCATACAGTTCCCGCTATTTATCGCCAGTTGTGGCCATGGCATGAGTCATAACTCCTGTGACTAAGGTGAACCCATTAAATATCGAATGAGCTTATAAACCAGTTATAAGTTAAAAGTGTTAACTTATAAACCAGTTATAAGATGTTATAAGTTAAAGGTGTTTTTTTGGCTGGCTTTAATGGGTTATACAAACAAATAAAAGTCCCAGTAGATTCGCCATGACTGGAATGGGACAAGAAGAAGTTATTTTCAGCCAGAGTGGCCCATGGAGCTTCAGCTAAAGACACGTCAGCACTGAAAAAGTTCCAGACTTGACTCTTGCAGGGAAGAATCGCCAAGGGCAGGTTGAAGTAAATCATCAAAGCCATACTTCCTTGCAAAATACTGGTCAAGACGTCCGGGTACTTCTCTTCCTGGATGTCTAAAACGAAAACACACTGAACACATACAAGGTGGTGCCCCCACCAGTTATAAATTTGCTGGTTGGTGGTTTCAACCCCTCTGAGAATATTAGTCAGTTGGGATTATTATTCCCAATATATGCAAAAATAAAACATGTTCCAAACCACCAACCAGTTTGTTTATAAAACCCAAATTAGTTTACTTATAAGTATCATCAACCCTACTTACTGCAGTTATAAATCAAGTCAGCTATCTAGGGGGGGCCGCCTTGTATGAACTGTTTTGCTGATTGAGGACAATAATCCGATTTGTTGGGGTGAACATGAAACAAAGAAGTTAGACAACCTTTCCAATCTCTAGTTGTTGAACATCAAATCCACCATGTGGATGGCAAAATCTTCTTGGTTACCCTCCATGAAACTAACATAGTTTTGGAAAAATATGAACAAATACACCTCATAGATGATCTACCTATAAACAATGGTGGATGTTCCAAAGCTATGTTAGTTTTATCAGAGGGTAAATTTTCATGTGTGTTTGTATGTTCGGGACCACAAGTTTCTGTTCCTTACAGTTCCATCATATTTTGTGAGCTCAAACATGTTCTGAACAAATGGTTACAAATCACACAGTATGATTGTACTTTATGACCAAGTTCCCATATTTTTCACAAATCATAAACATTTTCTGAGCTTAATCATCATATTTTTCTTGACCACAGTTTATAAATCACCATGTTGCTGCACGAAAAACGATGAAATCAGCATTTCTTTGGCGCGACACAACGATTTACGGTGGATAGATCCACGGGTGAACACATAGTTAAGGCCACGGCTATTAGTGAGTTATAACTGGTGATTTCTATGGTGATTAATAGTGGTTAATAGTGGCTAATAGTGATGAATGATGGTTATATAGTTATAACTGGTGATTTCTATGGGATGAGAAACATTCTATAAATGGGGTGACTTCTTAGTACTTATAACTGGTAAAACTCGGGCCATAACTGCAGATCATCCAATCAAAAAAATCCCTCGCACTCTGACAGTGGAAAATCCTGTTAAATCAATTATTGTTTTAGATAATCTGACGGTTGAATCAGGTTAAAACCATTTATATAATCCCAATTGAATTTGATGAACCACCACCCAGTTGTTTTTTATATGTAAAAACAAAATTTGGGGAATTACGCGCACAAAATTGATAAACATCACAACTAATTTTGTGATAATTGTGATTAGTTTGATAGTTTTTTGGTGGTGGCTATATATTTGATAAACGCACCACCCAGTCACCCAGTGTTGTTGAAAAAAAAACAAATCAAACCTCCTCATATTTTTGTTCAAACATACACCACCCAGTTTTTTGTAGTCAGTGGGGTTGCTATATAGACCCTCCAAATACCTCAAAACAAATGCCAAAAGTACAAATATTATGGTCTAAAACACCATTTTTAAGGCTACTCACATGGACTTTCTAGGTACAAATCTGCTAAAACCTTCAGCATCTAATTAATCTAGTTATGATAAATCTCAGCCAGCTTCATAGATCTTGAAGAGATCCAGATCCACAGCGCTGCCCAAGGCTGCATATCCCACCAGCGCCACCACCACGTAGACCGAAGACTGCATCGAAACAGCGATGGCTGGGCACCAGGTGGTCACTTTCTCGCGGAGGGCTGGCTGCACATCTGCTGCCAGCTGGGGTAAGATGCCGGTGTTGGCCTAGGAGAAAAAGTGAAAACCGAGAAAACATGTGTTTTTTTTTAATTTTTTTATCAACTCAAATGGTGGTTGAATAAACTGAAATGGTGGGTTTACCATGTTTGTTTATCCGTTGAAATGTTGATCTATAATTCATTGCAAAGTGTCGGAAGGATGTGCAGAGTTTCCTTTACAAAGGAGTGAATTATGTAGAGACATTCTCATTCTTTGATGCAAGAACGCAAAGACGCAATACTATGAAATATAACCTTTTTCTCTGAGATACCCTTCCTTTGCTGCATGTACTTTGGTAAAGAACCAGGTTATCAACGTATAGTTATGAACTATGTTATTCCATATACAGTCAGTGAAATACTGGAACAAACCGGGCAAAATTATTTTGCAGGAGTGAAATTGTTTGAAAGAATTGTTATGCAGGACAAGAAAAGAGGGATGCTGAATTGGAAAAATGAGCTGTTCAAAAATTGCATGTTTCCAAACATGTTATTTTTGTAGCAATATTGTTGTTTGTTTCAAAAAACATCTTTTCTTCATGACAGATTGCAACCTGTAAGCAACAGTTTCCTTGAACAACATTTTTTTCTGTTTCAAGGAATGCTGCAATGTGCATTGACCGTTGCACTTTTTGATATGTTGGAAGGAAACATGATTGATTGAACAATCCATCGAAATTGCTGTTTTGGTAGGTTCTTGGGGGCGATGAGCCATATAGATCCAATATATAATATAGTAAATAATAATATATAATGAAATATTATATTATATATAATATATATATAATATAATATAGATATTATAATATAATATAACATAGTATAATATACTATTATACAATATAATATTCTAGAGTATATAATATATATAATATACTATATATATATATTAATATAAATATATATATATATACTATATATAATAAATAATATTCTAATATATATATATATATTATATATAATATATAATATTCTAATATATATATATATTATATATAATATATAATATTCTAATATATATATAATATATATGTAATATATAAAATTCTAATATATATACAATATATATAATATATAATATCCTAATATATATAATATATATAATATATAATATTCTTATATATATAATATATATAATATATATAATATATATAATATATATAATATATATATAATATATATAATATATATAATATATATAATATATATAATATATATAATATATATAATATATAATATCCTAATATATATATAGTATATAATATATATATAATATATATAATATATAATATTCTAATATATATAATATATATATAATATATATAATATATATATATATATGTAGTATATAATATTCTGATAAATATATATATATATATAATATAATATTCTAATATATATATATAATATACAATATATAATATATAATATTATAATATATAATATATAAACATTCTAATATATATATAATAAAAATATAATATATATAATATTCTAATATATATATATAATATAATATATATATAAATATATATATAATATATGTATATTCTAATATATATATAATATATATATATATATATTATATACATATATTCTACAGCATGTATATAGTTCAGTTAGGATATTCCCCCTTCCCTGGCATCTCCGGTCCCCACATTTTATTTTTCCAATCCTTCCGAGGTGCCAAACTGCTCATCAAAATGCTGGTCACCCGAAAGAAACCAATGGGTCTCCACGTTACATAGCCTCAGGCCGGTGGACCCTAGGGTGTCATGGGACAATCATGGGACAATCATGGGAAAATGGGAAAATCATGGGAAAATCATGGGGAAACTATTGGATAGCAAAGAATATAAAGCTATTTTAGTGGAAACACATGGGAAAATCCCTAGAACTGAGTATATAATGATTTATAACTCACCAATGCGTTTTTTGCGACTGAAAATGGGTTAATTACTGTATACCTCCAAGTTATGGCTGTGTTTTCATAGAGAAAATGGTACAGTAAACCAGCATTTTTTTGGGTACCCGACATTAAATGGAAAACCAGGGCTTCGTTTGCTTTTCTAGTCCAAACCCGCCACCAAAAATGGACAAGTAAGATGCTACTCAAACAGTGACAGATATCTTTTCATGGCTTTTCTATGCTTTTCTACCTTTTTGCCGGTTGCCATGGTACAAAACCTTGACGAAAAAACGCATAACTTTGCTAGGTTGACTTCCTTGATGTCGTTTCCCGTCACCAAACATCATGAAATGGCTGCAATGGTCACTGGACACGGCAGCCATGCTGTGATTCCTTGCAATTGTATTGGAAACGCCACATGCCCAACGTCCCAATCCTTCTTTGTTGGTGGTAAAATCCAAAATCATTCCAAAACAAATCCTATACCCCCAATTTCCTTAGATTTCCCTAAAAATAATTTTCAAAGAATTTCCCCAATTTGTCCGTCCCTTTTGAAATCATTTCCTTATCCCCAAGGAACTGGTGGTCTCCGTCTTTGTCCTCCAGGTCAGGAAGCCTTTGAGAATGGCCGCTGCGATCACCTCGGTGAAAGCCCGAAAAAAACCAGTTCTAACTGGCTGAAAAAAACCTCAACAGTTAAGACCATTTATTAGTTATATCTGGTTATAAATGGGATTATACATTCTATAAATGGGGTTATAAGTACTTATAACTGGTAAAAGGGCCATAACTGAAGTGATCTTGTTCACCTCAGTTGGGGCGATCAAATTCTCCATGAAACCTCATATTTAAATCATATTAAGCTCACCTTAGTTACAGGAGTTGTAATAGTGATAAAAGTCCATGTGTATAACTGGGTATAGGGCCATAACATGTAGGAAGGCCCTTGTAAATCCTGGTTGCGGGTTCATGAGCCCTAGCCTATATCTATACGCCTTTACGAATGGGGTCACCAGAATTGGGGCGCGGTTGAGTTCCCATAAAAATCACTGCGGAATAAAATTGCACAATGTGGAGCCCCCAAGCGATGGCTAAGTTGGTGAACATAACTCCCATAACTATGGTTTATGATACCGATAGCTATAGTTAATGGGGTTTTACAAACCAACTTATAACTGGGGGGCCCCACATTGTACAACACATTGCACATGTTCCAAACCTTGAAACTTGAAAGCTCCTGCTTTTTCCACATGACAAAGCCACAGATTGGGTACAAACAGCTGGAGAGATTTATTTGGATTGGTGGTTTCAACCATAGAATATGAATCAATCAAGTTGGATCTCATCCCCTTTCTTGGGATTGATATCTTCATTTTAAGTTAAATGAAACAAACCATCAAGGAGAATTTCACGGCCAATATGTTTGCCAAACCCTGAACCATGGTGATGGTTCTGCTACACAACAAAGCAGATTTTGAGTTTATTATACTGTTTGGTTTTAGACAAAGTAAATGAAACCAATCCAGCAGAGTGCTTCACTTAAAGTGATGTTCCCTACCAAAAAAACATTTAATAAACCCAACTAATTAGAAGTCATAGTTGCATAATCACCATATCAATGGGAATTTCAGGATCCTAAAATGGAGGTACTGTACCATATAAGGCCATATTTTGTGGGGATATTCCCTTGCATAGGCCTTACATAGGCCTTATGCATGGTAGGTACCTTCAAGTTAGGTTCCTGAGATGGCCAGTGACCATATGCCATATACCTTAGTTACATAACAAGACAAAAAAAACTATACTGGATCTATTGATTTCAACGTTAAAAAAACACATCTTGGTACCACAAAAGTTTCCGAGGTAATTGCATAGTCACCATATACCTTAGTTACTGCATAACAATACTTAACTATACTGCATCTAGTGATTTCAACGTCGCTATATATCACATCTTGGTACCACCATGTCCTTTCCGAGTGACAAGCGTTTTCACAAACATGTTGGTGATGTTGATGCCTCGCGCCAGTCGTCCAGACAGCTCCGCGGGCGAACACACCACGTAGATCATGAGGAGGATGGGGAGCGACAAGCTCCATCGACTTTGACCTGCTATGGCCGGAAATACCAATTAATAAATGGTTATAACTGGTTCTAACATGTTTTCAAATAGGCTTATACATGGTTATAAATGGTTATAACATGTTTCAAATAGGCTTATAAAATGATAAAATGGTTATAGCTGGTTATTTCAATGGGATTTA
The DNA here is from genome assembly GCA_947184155.2 of Cladocopium goreaui. Lineage (NCBI taxonomy): Eukaryota > Dinophyceae > Suessiales > Symbiodiniaceae > Cladocopium > Cladocopium goreaui. Next base: position 118,005 of record CAMXCT020006757.1, on the reverse strand, counting down.
TACATTCTATACATGGGGTGATTTCTATTCGTACTTATAACTGGTATAGCTCGGGCCATAACTGATCTGACCTCAGGGGCTTCAACAGCAACAGTATGGGATCTAAACATCTAGGGAAAGGCCTTCATTGGATACAGTTATGGCCCGAGTTATACCAGTGATAAGTACTAACAAGTCAACCCATAGACATAGAATGTATAATTCCATAGAAATAACCAGTTATAACTAATTGTTATGGCCTTAACTGTGGGGAATTGTTTAATACAATGGTAGAGATAAAGTGGAGATTCAGCAATCGATGGATTTAACAGAGGTGGGCACCACCTTGCAAAAGCCCAGTAGCTATCCTGTTGGGATCCTTTACCAGTCATAAGTACTTATAACCCCATTTATAGAATGTATAATCCCATTGAAATAACCAGTTATAAATAATAAATGGCCTTAACTGTGGGGCTATAACCTACTCAATGTCCGTTGGTTACAACACAAATTCTCCCAAACCAAGTGGATCTTGCAGGGAGGACCCAACAAATCGGTTGGCTGCTGAGTAAATCGGCTGGTACCCCACTTAAACATGGTATATATATAATATTATATAATGTGGGACACCAATTTTAATAAAGCATCCCCAAAATCACCAAAAAAATGGGTACGTTCATCCCCTTCAATGCTAGGTTTATGAATGTTTTTGGCATTGGGTTTCTATCATTAACTTACTAAGGGTTGAGAAGAGGCCGCTCCCAACAAGAACTCTTGGATTTGACCAAGAATCTGAACAAAGAAATGATAAACCTTTAAAAGTCCAACACAAACATACGTAATATGGGTAAAACATGGTAAACCAATAAACCAACCAGTTGGGAATGGTAACCATACCAATAAAAATTGTGATTTGGATGGTTTATGATTGGTTTACCCACATTACAATGGTATAAATCCAAGATCGGTCGGATAACCCGTCCAAACAGTCCAATATGGTCGGCGACAGTGAAATATTTGGAGAGTCGGTTGCTTGTTGTCAATGGACATCATTATCATTTACAATATCTACAACACACTTCTGGTTGGTGGTTTTAACCATCTTGAAAAATATGAAAGTCAATGGGAAGGATTATCCCATATATTATGGAAAATAAAAATGTTTGAAACCACCAACAAGACTTTTTTGCTTTTGCTTTGTAAACAAATGGACAACATCTGTCGGTATTGTTCCTTTTGATCAACTGCCAGGTGACATAGCCAGACATCGCCATTTGAGGCACAAAGCAAGGGGCAGAGTTGGCCCTCAAAAAAGGCTTCCAGGAAGTCAAAGTAAAAGCCACCACCTGGTGACCGTGGAAGGTTAGCGACTAATGAACCTGGTGGGGATTAGCATGGCCCAAATGAACATAGGACCCAACTATAACCAACCATTTTAGATGACTACTTGCATTTCCAACCCAACTCGTGGCCCGGTGTTGGATGTTGGAGGTCTGGTACCCCCTCCACAAATCGACCATGAGAGAAAAAAAACATCCATAGAACTGCAGAGCACCAGAGATTTTGAGCGTTGCTCAGCTGCTTACATAGTGGTGCCCCAGTTCGATAGCCAAGTTGGTTTATAACTACAATAAGTAGGACTTATGGTAGATATCTATAGTTGATGGGGGTTATAAACTAACTAACATCACTGGGGGGTACCACATTGTAGGAACAAAAAAGGAACAACCCCTGGTCCTTCGGTCCTTCGGTCCATCATGGTCCATCAAGGGTGACCGACCGGATGAAACCGCTGAAAAGACTCAACATTTTTTAACAATTCTCATGAACAAAGAATGACCAACAAATATCATCAAATAGCAACCCTGGAGTTTAGCACTGAAATTCTCGGACAATCACACATCGCCCAAATCGGCCATAATCCGACCAAACAAAAAAAACAGGTTGTCTGATCAAGAAAAAATCTATCCGTCCTATGGTTTTCTGCCAAGGCACAAGCCCAAAGGTAGATCAAGCCGCTCCAGATCGTCGTCTGCCGGGCCCAGGCGGGTGTACGTTGACACAACTCCTGGAAGGTGGTGGCGTTGCACTCGACCGACGCTCGCATCAAGGTCTGCTGCTCAACGATGGCAGTGACCGTCGCCACGAAAAGGACGAAGAGAAATCCCACAGATCCTCGGATCTTGGGAGATCTTGGGAATCGCATAAGGTGCCCCCTGATGTATGGCTTAAGTTGGTGGAAATAACCAGGTGAGTTCTTGGGTTTTTGGTATATCGAACTGATGGTAGTGATGTCGACCAACTTGCTGGGGGGATCCACCAACTTACCGAAGCTTCAGACTGAAGTTCCGAGCCAACATCTTGAAGCACCAGAAGTATGTAACCCCACAGGGATCGCATCAAGAAAAGACACACGACCCTGATTTCATCCAGAAACAATGTTGGACAACTGGACCATTGGCGATGGCTAAGAAACAAGGTTGTTTGACGATTTGGTACCCTACTTCCCAGTCCCACAGACTATCATACAAGGTGGTGCCCCCTCAGCTATAAGTTGGTTTATAAACCATAGGAAAAGTATAGATATATCTACCATAAACCAGATTGAAATTGGAGTTATGTAGGCCCCAACTTAGCGATGAATCGCTCACATGGGCACCACCAACTGCATTTCAATATCATCATGGGGGTCATTTCAGCCTGGTAAGAGGGGTATATCACCTTGGAGGAATCTATACTATACCAAAAAGATTCTGACAAAGTATAGGGTATAGCCTACAGTTAAGGCCATGGCTATTAGTGAAATAACTGCTTATTTCTATGTAATGAGAAACATTCTATGTCTATGGGGTGACACTTTTAGTACTGAAAAAACTGGTTTTCACTCGGGCTGGCTGACGCACATACCTTGGTGAACTGCTGGGCTTACAGAATTTGCCCAGCTCCTTTTTTCGTGGGGATGCATTGGTCTGACCCATGGACAATTTCAAGAGCAACCATGGGAATAATGGGTATATTGTATCATGGTATGTCAAACGGATACCATAAAAAAAAAAAAAATATATATGCATATATATATATATGTGCATGTATGATCATCATCTATTAATATAATACATGTGTATATATATAGTTATATATATAATATCAGAAATGGACAAGGACAACTGGATTATCATCCATGTGGTGCCCAAATTCGTTGCCTGAGTTGGTTTCTGGTTGATATATCTATAGTTGATGGGGTGGGCACCACCTTGTACCTGAAAATTAAGGGATATATGAGATAATACAAAATCTAGGGATGTTGAAACTGGGTAATCAGATAACGTTTGGTAAGTCAATGGCCTACAAATGGGAATGGGTCAATTTGCTTGGGTACCCTGATTTGACTTGATTCTAGCCTATCTGCATTTTAAATTGGTGATTGATTAGTGTTGAGAAAAAGGCACGCACACACACACACATACAGACGCAGGCAGACACACAGACCGCATTTAGGACTTCACATCGTCGGCTTCCTGAAAATTAACACACACACACACACAATTCAACATTCATGGTTTCAATAAGCATGCTCCATTGGTGTGTAGCCTACCTTTTCTCACTAGCTCCCACGTGCACATCATATATTCAATGGGAATTTCGGGAACCTAAATGGAGGTACCTACCATATATAAGGCCTATATAAGGCCCGCCTATGTAAGATAATATTCCCATAAAATATGGCCTTATATGGTACAGTACCTCCACTTTAGGATCCTAAAATTACCATTGATATACGGTGAGCTCCTCATCGTTAAGTTGATCTATATCAGGCTCATTGGCGAAGAATCTTCAGCCGGGTCGCCGGACAACATGGCAGCATAGGCGACCACTGAAAGTGTTGGTCCAAGACCAGAATTGAAGGACACCATGACAGCTTCGACAAAGTTTAAGCCTCAAATTCTGGGTGGTTTCAAGATATCTTGAGTTCATTGACCAGAAAAAAATATGGCCTTTTGTATATGTAGTCTATTAACAATAGGGAATTTTGATGGGATAGTCAATTAGAGTACTTAGATGGGCCGGTTTCTTAGTTCACTAGTAAGTTTTTGTGGGTTTCGAGTTCAGGTACAATTGTGGTGCTATGCCAATCCCCTCAGAGGACTCATCACCGTAGTTATCAAACAGTTACAAGGTGGTACCAACTTGTAACCAGGGAGCACTGCACACTATGTAAGGATACCAATGGGATTTCAAGCATGCATAAATAAAGATATCAACAAAGTAGAAGTATACCTCCAAAAACCCAATTCCTCAGTTACCCCATTCCAAATCAAGATCAAGACACCTTTGGACGATGTGTTGACGCCAGCCGAACGGGAGCAGAAATCATTGGATGCCGTCCGAGTTGTTCCTGTCGGTGATCCTTCACCTTGTATTGATCTCTGGGGCCATGGAAACCATGGGTTTTTACCATCAAATTCTGAGGGGTTTCCTGCATTTGTTTCCCACCATCATGAACATGGAGTGTACTCCAAAAAAATATAATCAGAATGTTGGCTACACGTTTGGTTATCTCACGTTATCTCTACTGTAGTCTTCTCATCGGTGGATAAACTACAGCTGGCATCCAAGTCACATGCGAGTCTTTCAGAACCTTGCTGCATCTCCATTGCTTTTGGACAAGCTGCAAGGAGAATTCTGCTCAGTAAGTCGTGAATAACCATAGTGATCACTATAATCTAACCCATATATATATAATATCATCATGATTATTATCATCATTATTATCATTATTACTATTCTTATTACTACCATTATTGTCATTATTATTATCATCATTATTATGCCTATTCTTATTACTACCATTATTGTTACTAATTATTCTTATCATCATTATTATCATTGTTATGACTATTATTATTACTACCATTATTATTATTATTATTAAATTATGACATTATCATTAAATTAATATTATTATATCTATATTTAAAAAAAAAAAATAATATAACATATATGCATATGCATATAACTTTATAATATTACCATCCCGTTTCGGAACATATCAACCAGCTTATCCAAAATCTGCTGGGGCCTCTTTTGTTTTCGGATGGCTTTGTACTGGACCAAGGGGTATCTCAAACTGGAGGTTTCATAGGGGGTTAATGGGGGTTTAATGTGGGATTAACGGGATTTAATGGAAAACCATAGGAAAACCATAGGAAAACCATAGGAAAATGGTGATTTAATGGGATTTTATAAGGGTTAATGGGATTTAGTGGATTTAATGGGATTTATGTAACAGGATTTGATGGGATTTGATGAGATGGGATTTAGTGGATATATTTGATCCGAGTGCACTCATGATACACCCCGAAGACATCATCATCATCTGTTTGGGGTTAACGCAACAATCATCAGGATAAATAGGCATCAGGAATAGCGAAGTAAGGATCTGTGGTTAGTCACTCGGGTAATTATACATTACATCCCGCTAAATTTGGGATTGAAACTTGAAACCAAAGAATGGGTCATCTATTGGACTTGTGGCTGGAACATTATGATGGCCACCTCTTCTTTTGCACGATTTATTTTCTAACTATATACATTAGAGCAGCTGGGACCACATCCTATGACGTCCTACCGTACTGATTGCTCTTGAATATCCGACCGCAAACAGAAGCAAAACAACAGTTGGGGTGCCATGTTCCAAGCAACCAATTTGAAGCAGGGTAACTCCCCTTTGACCCAAAAACTGCAGTCATCAAATCTCCAAACAGACCTATTTCTGGCGCAAAATCTCCAAGATAGCAGGAATCTGCGGGCAATCACTGGTGATTTCACCGAAAAGGGTGTAAGCATAGATATCCATAGATATCCATAGCATTCCATAGGCCAGATTTAGGCCATATTTATCCATTTTTAATATGAACTAATCAACAATATTCGGATGTAAATGGCTAATCCTTTCTGAATTTTCCAGGTCGGCCACGAATTAAAACCAACTCACAATTCTCGTGGCTCACCTTAAAGAAAACTATATGCATAAAACCGAAAGTTGCAATCTTAAAAATACGTTTGAGCCTATGTATGTCATTGTACATCATTGAAAAATGCCAGCAAAAATAGGCATCATGGACTTTTTCTTGACTTTTATCTATACCTTTTTTGGTGTTTTGGGACTTTTATGGTACTTCACCGACCAAAAAAAAACATCGCTACCTTCCCTGCGCAGCTCCTGCCGGCGCAGAGCAGATCTCGTCGCGTTCTGGTGGATCGGTCGCCTTCTGGGTGGCCTGGAAGGAGGACCCTGCAGGGGGAATTGTGAAACATGTGCAGTTATGGCCCGAAATACCAGTTATAAGTACTAACAAAACCCCATTTATAGAATGTATAATCCCATAGAAATCACCAGTTATAACTAATAAATGGCCTTAACTGTGGGGATATGATGATAATGGAGATATATGGAGATTTAAACATTGGGATATAATTTGATTTTTTATGGGATATGACGGGGGGTATTTTTGGGGATATAAGGGGATAGTATGGGGATAATGATGATAATTAATGAAGATTTGATGATTTTAACGGGATATTTGACTAAGAATACAATATATGGGTGTGTCTGAAAATGTGGTATATCGCCAAAATGAATTTAAATGGCCAGCTATGGCCATCTTCATGTGAAGCATGATAATAAGCCAACCGATTTCTGGATATACCCTTTTACGATAAACCCATGTCTTCTATTGTCTTCTCAACCAAGTGATTCAACTATAGCTGCTTCTGTGGGTTCAGATTTGGATGGTCAATTTAATACCCCAAAGACCTTCAAAGATCTTCGGACGGGTTTGATAGGGTTCAGGGGTCAGATTATACCTTCGAGAATGGTTGGACGCCAAGGGGTTAGCTATCAACCAAACACAATGAGCAAAATGATCAAATATGCGGACCTAACCTCCGCAAGTTTCCAAAAGGATATGAACCCAACACAGAGGTTTAGTACCCCGCGAATTGTGAGACACACCCGTATGGCTCATCGAATCCTGACAAAGTCCTTGGAGATCATCTAAGAATTCATTGCGAACGTCTGCTGTCAGGCAAACCTCAGCTCGTTAGTGTCATCTCGGATTGATGAAACAATGCCTCTTCGCCACGACGATGACGGTGATGGCCCAGTGATGGCGCTGTCACCAGCATTCCACGCCTTGTCGTAGCTGCTCCGTCGGAAAAAGCTGCCGAAAAGCCCGTTATATACACGGGTGCCAGTGGTGCGGTGCCAGTCAGGTCCAAATTTCTGCTGAACTGGGTCGATGGTCCCCAGTGATGTTCAGACTCTTCTGGTACTCCCTAAAGTCATATCCTACGTGGAATGATGATTCCTCTTGACCACTAGCCGTCACTAGCCCATGTGGTGCTCCTAATTATTTAGTAAAGTTTGTTTATAACAACAATTTTACTGGGGGTTATGATGGTTTATTACGGTACATAAAATCATGATATATCTATACTGGTTGGCGGTATACCTACCCCTCTGAAAAATACGAGTTCTTCAGTTCGGATCATTATTCCCAATATATGGAAAGTCATAAAAGTCATGTTCCAAACCACCAACCAGTATAGCATTCATGGGCTTTACAGGCCATCAAACATCACTGGGGGAGTAGCAGCGTAGCACCGTTGCACCTCCGACGCGACCTCCGTGACATCCACAGGGGCCGATGCTGCCGAGGCTGTTTGGCCTGTGAAACGAAGCGACGACCAGCACGTGGCGGCAAAGTGATGGTGGCTTCTATAGACCCATATTTTGTTCATATACTAAGTCCGCTAAGTTTGATATAGCTAAGTGAGCTAACTAGATAGTATCTATATCTAACTACTTAGTATGTAACCTATCTAGTTATTAACCCACATGAGCCCCTTCAAGTAAGAACCAACAAACATATGGAGGTTTGACCTTCAAGGGATCTGCGATTTCTAGGTCATTTTTTTGGTTAGGTCATGTTATCTATTTTTGGCTGACTGGTGATTTCGACCCTCTTAAGAACATGAAGAGTTCTTGAGGATCATCCCAGGCCCTTGGATACACAATTTGATCCAAGTGAGGGCATCAAGTTGATCCTTTTGGCACTATGTACGACATGGATCATGGTATAGATTGGCTGAATCGTCCAGCTTCCGCTTTGTTTGTGGCAAGACTCCAAAACCAATCTTCGGTCACGTCAAAACTTCGATTTTTCTGGAAACCACTCGATATTGACTACAGTTATGGCCCTTTACCATTTATAAGTACTAAGAAAACCCCATTTATAGAATGTATAATCCCATTTACAACCAGTTATAACTAATAAATGGCCTTAACTGTAGATACCCCATGTTTTTCCTTGGTGAGATCCCACTTCTTTCCAGCAAAATTCACGTGTTTTTCCGTGTAGATCCGCCATCCCCTGGGTTCCCCAAGTTGCCCCGACCCTCCGACGACTTGGAATCTGAGCCTCGCAGCAAGGCTCAAGGTGACTGTCACTGGATTGGCAGGGGACATCTGCACGAGGTGTTGCCCGCAAACAATAGCTAAGTTGGTTTATGAGTATATATATGTATATATATATAATTTATATAATATGTGTATGTGTAATATGCATATGAATATGTACGATATATGGTTTATGTCAGATATAATTTCCACAGTCAGGGGGGTGTTACAAACCAACTTATAACTGATGGGGAACCACCTTGCAGGAAAGCAAACTAATATACCATGATTTATTTTATTTGCCAAGCAAGGGGACTTCCTGTAAAATGTCCTGTATGGCAAGTTTGGGAAGATAAAATGTTGCCACCCTTAGGCACCCTGCATTTTTTCTATGAGCGGGTGGATCCGGGTCTTCTGGTTTCAAACGGAGATGTCCTGAACAGAAAAAGTGGATAGCGAATGGTGATACTGTGATTTGCGACTGCTTGGTTGATAGTTTGATAGTTAGAATCAGAATCACATAGCCCAAAGGCAATTCAAATAAGAATTGGAACAATTATCTGGTTGATAGGCAGAATACGTCAGAATGACAAAGCCCAAGGGATATTCAATGAACATTAATGAAGAATATCTAAATATCCCCAACTGAGCTGGTTTATCTAGAATCCCAAAAAAACCTTGGGTCCAACGGTCCAACCCACAGGCCCTACCTTCAGAAACTTCAATGGTGACTGTGGCCGGTAAGTCCTGGCAGAGTCGTTTTGTTGCCACCTTGATAAGGTGGTGCCCCAGCTCGGAATCGCTACGTTGGTGCACATAACTCCAATAACTATGGTTTGTGGTAGATATATCTATACTTACGTTGGTTTATAAACCAACTTATAATTGGGTAAACACTACCTTGTAACAATGTTTGCCAACAAAGAATGAAACCCCAAAAGAATTCATGGGGAATGCAAACAAAACCTAATGTGCTGGTGCCTATGGTTCAAACATAATGCAAGGTAGTATTGGACCTGGAAAATTGGCTGTTTCAAGGGCTACTACTAAGTTTTTTTGTGTGTAAGTAGTTTTGAACCATACTCATTATCTCATTGAACAAGGTTTGCCTTTGCAAATGACAAATGCAAAAGCAACCCCTTGAAACACTAGGAATTTGAAATGAGCTATTCAAAATACCTTGGTTGATTGGATATGAAATAAGGAATTACACTATGGTTTATTGGGGATTATGATACATTATGATATATTATGTTATCCCATGGTAGAGAAACCTCTCAAGCAAGTACTATAATGAGATGGGATAACAATGTGTTTTCAGTGGCTCACTTCATATCCTCTGTTGGTGTTGCTTCAATATACATGTTAATTTCAAAGAATAACGCATCCCCTGACTTGGTAGTCAACCTGGTCATTCTTGCTGACCAAATACAATTTTTTGTTACCCATCGATGCAGTTTATGGCCCTTTACCACTTATAATAGTTCCAGTTATAACATATTATAACACCATTTATGAAAAGTAGAAACCTATATATATATATATATCACCATATATCACCATAAACCTATAGAAATCACCTATATTTAAAGAAAATAGTTCTAGTATGTTCTAGTTATAACTGGTATTTCGGGCCATACCTGTGGGATAGGGCTATGAATTGCTCCAATGGCACCCCCAGGCGCCGCAGGCGCCGCAGCTCCTCCTGGGGCATCTCGGTTTTCTCGGATCTCTCAGGCTCGGTGGCGTCCGAAACTGAGGCAACGGCGCCGGTGTCGCAGGTTGCATAGCACTGGGGAATGACATGGAATGACCGTGATTTTACGGTGATTTAATAGGGATTTAACAAGGATTTAGTAGGGAGTCAATAGGGATTTAATATAGGGAATCAACGGGAATCTGAATGGATTATATGGGATTTGGTGGGGTAAAACTAGAAACAGATGTGGAAAACCAATGGAACAATCCAAGGAAAATGATCTACAGATTGTCCATATCTTGGTTAGCTTACAGCAGAGTATTTAATCAATATGAAGGGGAGATTGGCCTGACAGATCCAAGAATGATTACTGCACCGCAAAAAAACAAAACACATTGTAGAGTGTAGAGCATTCTACATGCTTGTACCCAGTGGACTGAATATTGATATACTTTGAGATGTTGGTTTATGGGGAGGAAAGCTCTTCAACAGGGATGTCCGCTGGGATATATGGAGACACAAGCAATCACAAAAGGAATGTTTGAATCATACAAGGATGTTTGAATCATCAAAGTAGACGACTATGGGATACAGTAACGATCCACATCTGTTCCAAAGGTGGAATAGTCTATAGATATCAAACATTTTCTAAAATACTGTATTCCAAAAAGATACAAAAAGATGGTCATATCCAACCACAATTGTGATCAACGATGATAAACATGTTCTCCATGTTTGTGTCCAACGTCTATGCGATACAATGAGCCAACAAATGGCTTCCAAGAGGTGGCCTAGAAACCACTTCCATGTACTCTGTAGCTACGTGACAAGGGAAAAGCCAATGAACCAGACACAAACCCAGGAGTCTTTTCTAGAATATATTAGATGCTCAAAACATCTCAACATATATATATATATATTATATTCTTGTTCTTAACATCTACGGCATCTACGGAACAAAACATGATGCTTGAATGAACAAAATGCCCATCGGGGATTGGTCCGGTGCACCACTTTGTTTTTGCGCTGAATGCAATCTTGTCTGATACGAAGGCTTCTCGAGTCTGATAGGGAGAGTAGTTGTCATGATGGGCGAAGTACTATGCCTGGCTTCGTCTTTGGAAATGAACATTGGCCCTCAAGACGAAAACGTCGTGCGAAGGCCTCATCAGTCAAAGACATCGCGGAATACACCTTCGATGTCTCCCGCCTCTGGACGAGGATGATCAATCGCGTTGCAAGCCGATTGTAGCTGAATCGAAGTATTTCAGGATTCTTGGCAATGATGTCACGAGCACCTTTTGGAGAACAAAGCTCTTCAAGTAGTGCTGCCTTTGGTTCAAAATTGTTGCTAATACTGTAGCCCAACAAACGGGGCCAGCCCATAAGAAGTTTCAGAATTTTCACCTTCTGAACACCAAAACCTTGTAGCCAGCCAAAGGTTAACTGCAAATTTTGCTCGATGCTATAGCCAAGAATTTGAGGATATGTGGCCACTGCCTTGGCAACTTGACCTTCCGTGAGCCCCAAGTCCAAAAGGTATTGAACGGTAGGTTTCAAGTTTTGCTCGATGCTGTAGCCAAGAATTTGAGGAGATGTGGCCACTGCCTTGGTAACTTGACCTTCCGTGAGCCCCAAGTCCAAAAGGTATTGAATGGTAGGTTTCAAGTTTTGCTCGATGCTGTAGCCAAGAATTCGAGGAAATGTGGCCACTGCCTTGGCAACTTGACCTTCCGTGAGCCCCAAGTCCAAAAGGTATTGAACGGTAGGTTTCAAGTTTTGCTCGATGCTGTAGCCAAGAATTCGAGGAGATATGGCCACTGCCTTGGTAACTTGACCTTCCGTGAGCCCCAAGTCCAAAAGGTATTGAATGGTAGGCTTCAAGTTTTGCTCGATGCTAAGGCCAAGAAATTGAGGATATGTGGCCACTGCCTTGGTAACTTGACCTTCCGTGAGCCCCAAGTCCAAAAGGTATTGAACGGTAGGCTTCAAGTTTTGCTCGATGCTAAGGCCAAGAAATTGAGGATATGTGGCCACTGCCTTGGCAACTTGACCTTCCGTGAGCCCCAAGTCCAAAAGGTATTGAACGGTAGGTTTCAAGTTTTGCTCGATGCTGTAGCCAAGAATTCGAGGAGATATGGCCACTGCCTTGGTAACTTGACCTTCCGTGAGCCCCAAGTCCAAAAGGTATTGAACGGTAGGCTTCAAGTTTTGCTCGATGCTAAGGCCAAGAAATTGAGGATATGTGGCCACTGCCTTGGTAACTTGACCTTCCGTGAGCCCCAAGTCCAAAAGGTATTGAACGGTAGGCTTCAAGTTTTGCTCGATGCTAAGGCCAAGAAATTGAGGATATGTGGCCACTGCCTTGGTAACTTGACCTTCCGTGAGCCCCAAGTCCAAAAGGTATTGAACGGTAGGCTTCAAGTTTTGCTCGATGCTAAGGCCAAGAATTGGAGGAAATGTGGCCACTGCCTCCAAAACTTGATTTTGTTCCAACCCCAAGTCCAACAGGTACTTGAATGTGGGTTGCAAAGTCCTCTCTACTGATTTTCCACAAAACAAAGCTTTCAGGTGAGTCAATGCCGGCTCTTGTATTTCGAATCCTTGAGCAATAAGGAATCTTGATATCTCTTCGCTGGTATTGCCACCTGCTCCAACCATGTCTGTTGAGGATGCAAGCTGTTGCGCCTTGGATGACAGCTTGATGGTATCGCTTGCTGTGTGGATTCTAAGTCGATTTGCAGCGCTTGGATGCAACAGTCCTCCAAGTGCAGAACTCTTGATTTGAACCAACACATCCATCAAAACCTTTGAAAGTGACCTCACATCCCCTTGTCGCCAGGTGTCGATTTTGACCCAAAGAGCATTGTTTTTCAAAGGCCTGCTGGTTGTATGGCTGATGCGAATAACACAAGACCCCTCTGGTGCATAGGTTAACAGTGCCGCATTTTTTTTCCGGTCTCTGGCCATTCCCTCCTTTCCCTCATGCCGCCAGTATCCATCATATTCCACAAACAAGGCCGCATCTTTATCCTTCAGGACCCCATAAATACTCAGGTCTGGTTCCAAATAGTTCCCACCCCACCCCTCAGGGGCTGGGAAGTTGCGGAACATCTCTGCGATAGGTGCCGTTTCTGGAACAGTCAAAGCAGCCAACTGCATCAACAACTCAGCCTCCGCAATGCTGTTCATGTACTGCCGGGGCCGTCCTGAAAACACACACTGTATGCATCCAAATCAGAGACCACACTGGTTGAGTTGATGTCTTCTGCTGTACTGTGTCTTCTAATACATACATTACGACTTTCACCATATTTCACCAAAACTATACAGATGGGGACGGTCAGCATGAGCCATGAGGCCAATGTTGGATTGGATATATGATCGCAGTAAACAGCCGTTTTCCTGCAATTTTGTTTATATAATGTTTTCAAGTTATAATTGGCCAACATTTAGACAGAAAATAAATAACCTCTAGCAGTTTAGCTCCCAAATGGCCTCTTCCAGTCCCATGCTGGAATATTCAATGCTCTTATTCTGGCTTCAGAAGGACAATGAGTGAGTGGGTTCCATTCCATATTTCTCTCAATGATTGGCCCGTACAGTATAGTATATAAATTTACGCTAAAGTTACAAGCCACCAAAATTGGACTAGTATTGCGGGGTGTGTCAATCCCTCTGGAATTCCTTCCAGAGTGTGCGTGTATACGTCCCTTACACAAGCCTTCCATTTTCGTGGCAGTCTGAGTCGAACCCTACACCATCTTTGGCTGGCAAGATTCTTGATACTAGCCAACAAACACTATATGATAATCTGGATGACCCCACCACAAGCTCACCAACACTCAACTCTTCGAACATCTGTGTTGATAACCCCCTTCCTACGCCTTACTCACACTCCTTGCTGGTTCGAAGCGGAAAAATGTGAATGTCTTTGGGGATCATCGTCATCCATCATTGGGATGGAAAAAACACACAAATGTAGGAGAATAGTGATATTGATGGGTGGATAATGGTGGTTAATAGTGGTTAATAATGGTTAATAATGGTTAGATCACCATTGCTACTGACCCAAGTAAATCACCCCATGTTTCTGGATAAATCACAACGACCTCAGTGCAACATCACTGGAATAATGGTGAGTATGGGTAACAATCCCATAATGCCAAGATTTTTCAGGTTGGTGAAATCTTATAATCTATCCATCTGTTTGTTGGTTATATAATGCTATATAAGTTAGAAACCTATCTGACCCATCTTAGTGTTAAGAGCTCCACCTCCGACGGAGATCCTTTTCGGAACCACTCCGGCACGTAGGCCGGAGCCAACGCCAGCGGCAACAGCAAGAAGCACCCGAGCAGCGCCCAGCGGCGCCGTGCCATGGCTCAGACAGACCGATACCGCGCACCCCTACGTGCTGATGAGGGAATCTGGTTACCCAATGAAACCTACCCAAACCTGATTTAGATGGGTTCAAATGTTCAAATCACTAGTCATTAATAGGTTCTATTACTTCTTGGTCACTTTGGGTATTCCGAAATGGAGATTTAAGTTTGCTTTTTTCCGAACATATGAGTCAAGGCAAGGTGAGAAGTAGCTTTTATGGAGGAAGTGCATGAAATGATCGCTGTGTACATCACAGTTTCCTTTCCCGCAAGAACATATCATTTAAGATTATATATAATATATATATATAATTATAATTAATTATATATATGGAGGTGTTGTGGGTGTTTCTCCAACAAGAACCAGCAATAACACATCCGTAGGTTCCTGGCCATCTATACACGCGCTCCCTCAACGACCCATTCTTCTAGCCTTGATGTTGGAAATTGGAGGCGAACATCGTTGGACTTTGCAGCACACATGGCATGATTACCCGGAAGATTGATCAAAATCGTAGCTTGGAAAAGTGAAATGTATATGAATTATATATTATGTATAAACTTATAAACATATATTATTATATATTATCATATATTGTATATCTGCAGCATGCCATTTCAGCACTGCACCACTGAATATGGCAAAGCTCTATAACACTTTGCTGCGATATGCTACGACAGGTTGCCACCTGGGAATCCCCACGCACAGTTCGGGCGGTCTTCCGTTTCTTACTGGGCGTGGCCGCCTCACACCAGCTGAAAACGGTTGTTGGATGCTGGACAAATCGTAAGACACTGTTGTTGTGATTAAGAGATATATATATATATAAATGTATTTAAAGGTGTTTTAACTAATTAATGCCTGGTATGAGAAAAGTTGTTCAACATTAGAAATGGGTGGTGAAATAATCGCAATTCGGGAAATTTCAGCAATGAAAAGGTCAGTGACAATGGTCCTGTTTGACACATATCCTGGCATAGTTAGCGATGACATGCGATGACAAATGGGGCCAATTGTCATTCCACCTTTCTGTTCAGCAAATCTAGGTCACCGAGGACATCTGATCTATGGCATAGCCAGCACATCAGCCAGCCAATCTCGGAGATGCAATCAGATAAGCAACCAACCGTAACAATAGGACAACAATGAAAAATGACAATGTGTTCAAGATCAGCAACCTGAAACATGTTTCACAACTCCCAACTATTTCTTCAGGTCATCAGTTCATGTCACCGACCAAATCATGGTCATGGCCATTCTTAGATCTTGGATACTCCGCAAAGAAATATGTGTCTTGCTTTTGAAACTGTCTAGTATTACATATATATATATATTATTTTATATATCAGTATATCCTATATTATATTAATAGATATAGATATATAGATATCCCTCCGTATATCACCAAAATAAACGTCTTCAAGCCCCCATCCAAGGGTTCCAATAGCAACGAAAGCCCGTGTGTTGAAGGCTCGGAGGTCACCTCGCGCACGTCACTCTTGGAACCGTTGGAGGAAAGGCTCTTGGTCTGTCGCGGTGCAGGATTTCACGGGATGATGGGATGGGGTGATCATCGTGTCATACCAGGAAACCAATGGTGACTTAACTGGCAAACATGGTGACTTAGTGGAATTTAATGGCAAACATGGTGACTTAGTGGAATTTAATGGCAAACATGGTGACTTAGTGGAATTTAATGGCAAACATGGTGACTTAGTGGAATTTAATGGCAAACATGGGGACTTAGTGGAATTTAATGGCAAACATGGTGACTTAGTGGAATTTAATGGCAAACATGGTGACTTAGTGGAATTTAATGGCAAACATGGTGACTTAGTGGAATTTAATGGCAAACATGGTGACTTAGTGGAATTTAATGGCAAACATGGTGACTTAGTGGAATTTAATGGCAAACATGGTGACTTAGTGGAATTTAATGGCAAACATGGTGACTTAGTGGAATTTAATGGCAAACATGGCGACTTAGTGGAATTTAATGGCAAACATGGCGACTTAGTGGAATTTAATGGCAAACATGGTGACTTAGTGGAATTTAATGGCAAACATGGTGACTTAGTGGAATTTAATGGCAAACATGGTGACTTAGTGGAATTTAATGGCAAACATGGTGACTTAGTGGAATTTAATGGCAAAAATGGTGACTTAGTGGAAAATGGCATGGTGACTTAGTGGAATTTAATGGCAAACATGGTGACTTAGTGGAATTTAATGGCAAACATGGTGACTTAGTGGAATTTAATGGCAAACATGGTGACTTAGTGGAATTTAATGGCAAACATGGTGACTTAGTGGAATTTAATGGCAAACATGGTGACTTAGTGGAATTTAATGGCAAACATGGTGACTTAACATGGTGACTTAGTGGAATTTAATGGCAAACAACGACTTGAGTGGAATTTAATGGCAAACATGGTGACTTAGTGGAATTTAATGGCAAACATGGTGACTTAGTGGAATTTAATGGCAAACATGGTGACTTAGTGGAATTTAATGGCAAACATGGTGACTTAGTGGAATTTAATGGCAAACATGGTGACTTAGTGGAATTTAATGGCAAACATGGTGACTTAGTGGAATTTAATGGCAAACATGGTGACTTAGTGGAATTTAATGGCAAACATGGTGACTTAGTGGAATTTAATGGCAAACATGGTGACTTAGTGGAATTTAATGGCAAACATGGTGACTTAGTGGAATTTAATGGCAAACATGGTGACTTAGTGGAATTTAATGGCAAACATGGTGACTTAGTGGAATTTAATGGCAAACATGGTGACTTAGTGGAATTTAATGGCAAACATGGTGACTTAGTGGAATTTAATGGCAAACATGGTGACTTAGTGGAATTAATGGCAAACATGGGACTTATGGAATTAATGGCATGGTGACTTAGTGGAATTTAATGGCAAACATGGTGACTTAGTGGAATTTAATGGCAAACATGGTGACTTAGTGGAATTTAATGGCAAACATGGTGACTTAGTGGAATTTAATGGCAAACATGGTGACTTAGTGGAATTTAATGGCAAACATGGTGACTTAGTGGAATTTAATGGCAAACATGGTGACTTAGTGGAATTTAATGGCAAACATGGTGACTTAGTGGAATTTAATGGCAAACATGGCGACTTAGTGGAATTTAATGGCAAACATGGTGACTTAGTGGAATTTAATGGCAAACATGGTGACTTAGTGGAATTTAATGGCAAAAATGGTGACTTAGTGGAATTTAATGGCAAAAATGGTGACTTAGTGGAAAATGGCAAAAATGGTGACTTAGTGGAATTTAATGGCAAACATGGTGACTTAGTGGAATTTAATGGCAAAAATGGTGACTTAGTGGAATCTAATGGCAAAAATGGTGACTTAGTGGAATCTAATGGCAAAAATGGTGACTTAGTGGAATTTAATGGCAAACATGGTGACTTAGTGGAATTTAATGGCAAAAATGGTGACTTAGTGGAATTTAATGGCAAAAATGGTGACTTAGTGGAATCTAATGGCAAAAATGGTGACTTAGTGGAATTTAATGGCAAACATGGTGACTTAGTGGAATTTAATGGCAAACATGGTGACTTAGTGGAATTTAATGGCAAACATGGTGACTTAGTGGAATTTAATGGCAAAAATGGTGACTTAGTGGAATCTAATGGCAAAAATGGTGACTTAGTGGAATTAATGGCAAACATGGTGACTTAGTGGAATTTAATGGCAAACATGGTGACTTAGTGGAATTTAATGGCAAAAATGGTGACTTAGTGGAATCTAATGGCAAAAATGGTGACTTAGTGGAATCTAATGGCAAACATGGTGACTTAGTGGAATTTAATGGCAAACATGGTGACTTAGTGGAATTTAATGGCAAAAATGGTGACTTAGTGGAATCTAATGGTGGTTCATGTGAATTTATTGGTGATGAATGGCCCGAGTTATACCAGTTATAAGTACTAAGAAGTCACCCCATAGACATAGAATGTATATATATATAATCCCATAGAAATAACCAGTTATAACTAATTGTTATGGCCTTAACTGTAGTGGTTGCATGGCAACTTAGAAGGGAAAAAAGACAAATAATAGGGAACAACTAGGAAAAACATTGAGAAACAATGATGTTTTGATTTGTTTTGATATGTTTTGCGGATAAACACAACATACACCTGGGTCAATAATAGGACATAATAGGACATAATAGGACTTCACTGGTCTCAAATCTTGGGTAGGTACACCAATATATCACCCATCAATATCTGGTGACGTCGGCCAGTGAAGTAGCGTTTTATTTAAACATATTTGGCGCTGACTGGGACAGATCAAGGGAAGGTTCAACACAAAGTGCTTATTTATGGGGTTTCCTAAAATCGTGTTCCTCTATCCCAGACCATTGGTTTTCCATGGTTATCCCATTTATCACAACAAATCTTATTTATGGGGTTCCTAAAATAATTGGTTTTGCCATAACAATCACTAAACCGAAACTATTTATTGGTTTTGCTATTGATAAATAGCCACTTTTGGATGACTTTGGGGTTCCCCCATGGGTTCGGAAATGCTCTACACAAGTTTTTTCCTCAATATTCTCTTTCGCTACCTGATGGCCGGCAGAATGTAGCCGAAGGCCTTCAGATTAAGCTGCCCTACCCTATTTTGGATATAGACATGGTAGGGGTATCCAAGACACAAAACATGCAAAAGCTTGTGGTCTATCTATAATATTGTCTACGCTTACTTGAAATGAGTTGCAGCACGCTTGAAGCGGGCTGGATCTTCATTGGGATGAGCTGAAGCTTTCTTGAAATGACTTGACTCTCATTTGCGATGAGCTGGGTCTCATTTGGGATGAGGAGAAGCTTGCTTGAGATGCGCTCCCATTGTCACAAATGGCAATGGTCTCAAAATGGAAACCCAAAAATCTCCAGCGGTCACGGTTTTACCATCACTCTCCCACTTCCCCGCACTACCAAATGCCCACTACAAATTGATGATATTCTTTTCTACCGACGTCCACTGGCAAAAAACAGGACCCTTGCCAACCAGCAATTTGCTACAAAGTCTGGTGACTTTAGATGAACAGAATTTCAAATCCAAAAAAAGGAGGGCCCGGGTGTGGCTCAGATTAGGTCGTTGCCGGCATGGCACTCCAGCTTGTAGTTTCGAGGCCGGAAACAAACCCCACGACGCCACCCTCGCAGATTGAAGCGGGGCCACCTAGCCAAGTTCGTTCAAAGACACTTGAAATTATAAAGTTCCATGAGGTCTCTGGACCCCGAAAACCAAACACAAGGCCAACATCCTTCCAAATTAGCCGAACAAGGGCCTAACATAGGCTTATAACATAGGCCCAACAACCCCTTCAAGTCAATCCCAACCGAAGCCTTAAGGATTTCACACATTGTTCCGCCATCAACAGGGACGGCATGCGCTCAGAGCCATACGACTGCTGTTGCTGCTCCACGTCGTGGTAAAGCTCCTCGCACAACCTCTTTGGTTTTTGCCCTTCGGCAGGGAAATGTCCGAGAGCTTCCAAGCGCATGGTGATTTCTTCCAGCGACTTGGACAAGTCAATGACCCAACAGCCTTGAGAGTTCGTCGCCTCTCTTGCGATGCCTCCGACTTGGCCTTCCTGGGACCCGGGAGAGACATGAAATCTAAACTCTCCATCATGCATTCTCACTTCTTATGCAGCTATATCCTGATGCATATCCAACACATCAGTGGCAATCGAAATAGGAAAAAATCCAGACAGATCCAGAATGGAAAGGTGAGTGTGCAATTTTGTAAATGGATTTTTTGGTGGCTAACCCACTCTTGCCGGAAAAATTATAGAAACCTGAGTAGATTCGGTTGTTGGAGCTGTCGCTGTTCCACAGCATCTCTGAATACGTCGCTTTCCCACAGTTATGGCCCGAGTTATACCAGTTATAAGTACTAAGAAAACCCAATTTATAGATATTTATAGAATGTATAATCCCATAGAAATAACCAGTTATAACTAATAGCCATGGCCTTAACTGCACCAACTTTGACCCTGCTAGTTGTGCTTTGGAAGCGATACCCGGCAGCAAGCATTTACTGCTTTGAAATGTCATTTCCAGGACTAAGAAAGAGACATTTGCTGGGGAATGGCAATCCCTGGTGGGAAGAAGAAAAACAACACCCCACAACCAGAGGGGCAATATAATGCTGCGTTTTCGAAGTCTGGCGAGAAAAGGGACATGGTCCATGGTGAAGTGTCGTGAAAAATCAACCTAGGATCAGGCTGGCCTTGGACAATTCTTTGGCCTGCTTGAAGGAGACAGAACCTGGGAGTTTCCCACCGGGGTCGTATCTCCAGGCATCAGAAAACACCTCACTGGAGGTATTTTCAAGTGTATTTTCCATGTATTTTCGACCAGTTACGGAGTTTTATCATGTTTTACCCATGAATCTGTAGGTGGCTCCAGTTGTGAAGCTTTTACCCATGAGTGATTGGCTACAGGAGAGTCACTATGTTTCATGGGAATGTGATTCATCCCCAAGATTTTGAATATGATATCCACATCTATCCCTACTAGACCCCCATAGCGATATCCTCGGGAAATCATGTGGGTTATTTGATTTTTTGATATCTCTGTTTTATCATCTAACAAACAATTCTATCACATGCCCTTAAATTAAATGAATGCGTGTGTATGATTGGTAGCTGATACTCCAATTAAATATTGCGTTTTTTGTTCAGACATCTTGTGACAATGGGTTTCCCAAATAGGTATATAATCATAATATTGGTGTCAAATCAACATGTTTGGTGCTTAAATTTACTGGTTTCTTATGAAAAATCCCCATTTGTGTATTATATGCCATTGATATTCCCACTGCCTAGGTATGCCAAGGTCTTGTTAATCAACATAAGTTCCCACCACTTATTTTGATTGGATCCCTATGTTTTGTTAATTGCATCTCTGTTTCTCTGGGTTACATCCTCGATGATTCTTCTCCCACGAAAATCTCATATTCCCTGCTGTTCCCAAGCTTTTGTTACTTAAATCAGTTCAATCGTCATCTGCTTCCACTTCTATCAATATATGTACCACTTAAATGGGCTAAATCCCATTAAACCCCTATATAATCACTATTTTTCCAATGATTTTCCCAGTGATTTCCCATTTTCCCATGTTTTCCCCATGAATTTTCTCATGATTTTCCCATGGTTTGCCCTGGATGCACCGCCAAGCTGTTCCCCCCCGTAGCTCCGCTCCGCATGGCGCCGCACGTTGGATCTGCTCGCGCAGCAAGGCGCGGCGGCCCTCGGGATTCGCCGCGGCCGCCGGAAGCTCCACCTGAGAACGTGCTCGAGGACTTGGCCCCAATGGGATATCCGTAGTCGTAGGGGATCTATAGTTTTTTTGGATATAGAACTATAAGAAACATCATCATGATATATATATATATAGGATTATATATATGGAAAAATAAAAAAATCAAATCAATGGGATATCGTAATCGTAGTCGTAGGGGTTTAATGGAATATACAACTATAGGATATGATAGATATGTCCAGTATATTCAGTATATACTAATATGGGTAATATATGTATATATATATATATATATTCATTAATGGTGATTATCCAAGATATATAGGATATATAACTATAAGAAGCATCACAATGATATATAGGATATATAACTATGATATACAACATCATAGGATATATAACTATATGGTAGACATATCCAGTATATATATATATACTAATGGGTAATACATATATATATACACATGTATGAAAATTGTCCAATATCATGCTAACCATAATGAATGGCATGGCCGTTTACCAATAATAAATCAATGGATTGGTCTAAGGGAAAAATTACCGGAACCCCCCCCATAATTCATTGGAAAATATATGATTATAACTGGTATTTCGGGCCACAACTGCAATCAATGGGATATATTATGATATACTCATTGTTCTACCAACATATATGACGTAGATCCAGAATTATATACCCGTTATACCTACTATTAAATCTGTGGGATATATTTCTTTATAGCGGAAAATTATGGAAAATTCCTCCATATATATGGGGAAATTGCACGTTATGGATATATAACAATGATATTACAGGATAGAGATGTATCAAGGGGAATTAATCATCAACGGGGATAAACATAGGGAATTATATGGGATTGGCACAATTTCATCCAAAGAACATGGTCAAAAAATGTCAAACACCTGAAGATGTCTGGTTTTGATAGATATGTGCAACATGATGATGTAAGTGCCATGTCCAAATGCATTGAATGGGTGTAACATGATTTAAGCAACAATTGCAGGAATATCTTGGGAATGCTATTGGATATTATATACAGATAGATAGGCATGTAAAATCCAATATATATATATATAGATGTGATGGATTCCAAAAAAAAACAACCAACCATGTGAATACAATGGGAATACAAAAGGATATTCATATATGATGTTTAAGGATTAATGATTTGTTCTAAGCAATGGGATATTCAATTGGAAATAGCCATCAACGGGGATGACAAGAGGGATTATTATACAACAGGTATAATATATATATATATATACATATCTAATCGAACGAATAGCAACCATGGGAATATCATGGGAATACCATGGGATATACGATCCAGTTGTGAATGCAATCCAACACATGGAGTTATAAACATCATATACCCTCTGGTAAACTAACATGACTATGGAAAATCACCTTTTTTGATAGAGAAATCAACTACAAATGGCCATTTTCAATAGCTCACCGTTAAATTACCAGAGGGTACGTATAAACATGGTGCATAAAGAAAGGGTGAATCACCTACCATATAAAAAGTGGGTTTCATTGACGAAACTGGGAATATCAAACCGAACCATTTCTGGTTGGTGGTTCAGCCCTACCCCTCTGAAAAATATGAGTTCGTCAGTTGGGATGATGAACTTCTCAATATATGGAAAAATAAAAAAATGTTCCAAACCACCATTCAGATTTGATGCAATGTGGTGGGTAAAAAAACTGGTTGGTGGTTTTAACCATTTTGACACATATGAGTTGGTCAATGGGAAGATGACATCTCATATACTATGGAACATACAAAATGTTTGAAACCACCAATCAGAAAATGTCTCGGTGAATTTTGGATACCGATGCTGCAATACTGCGGGTACCATGTAAATGGGATTCCACCTGATTCCATGAAAAATTATCTGTGTGAATACAAGCGACCAATGGTACATTACGATCTTCTCCCCTACTCTCCCTCCATGTTCAACCTCAAACCTACTTTCATATTTGAATCTTGAGGAATGTATTGGCTCATTGCTGTTCCTGAATTGTTACAGTAGGTTACAATGGCTGTTTGCATAAATGGGAAAATTATAGTAAGGCTTAGTAAGGGTAAAATGGAACAAACATAGTAATCACTATTAATTATCCATTATTAATAATCACTATTAATTATCATTATTTACTATCATGATTACTCCTATAGTAAGGGTGTTTGGAAAGCATACGTCATCCATTGTAATCCATCTGTATCAGTAAGGGTCAACAGGATCAACCCATACCAACCCATATCAACCCCAACCCCAGACGGACCTGCAGAATGCCCTTGGAATTGTCATCCTGGCAATCCGTAGGGGGGATGATGTGGCTGTTTTCAGCACGTTTCTCATTGAGTTGAGCCCTGAAACTGGGTGAATTTATTCATAATTTTCCCAACAAAGTGTCCTGGGATATTTCTCACATTTTGCTTGAAATTGATTTTTTTAGCGAATTCCTAAGGCCCATGAAATTGGCTAATCTATGGTTAATCCGTTCATCTATAGTTAATCTACGTATGGTTAATAATGTTTAACCATAGATCATGGTTGATTTTGGTTAGTAATGGTTAACCCTAAACCCTAAAGTACTAATAATTATGGTTAATCATGGTTACCAATGGGGTTTATCTATGGTTATCTATGGTTTATCTATATGGTTAACCCTAAACCCTACAGCCTGTTTCTACGTAGTGGTTAATAGTGGTTAATCGTATGCACTGGACAAACACCCCGCAGACCCCGATCGGGGTCCTCGTCGGACTCCGGCTCGTCCCAATCGAAGCTCAAGGACGGAGCCATCAAGCGGTCGGCCCTGCAAGGGTAAGCCATGGTAAGCCACAGTCGATGGGGCGCCTAGTTAGCTAAGTTGGTGAACTTAGCTCCAATTTCACAATGATATCAATGATTTATGGTAGATATATATATTGACATACTTACGAACTGGTGAACATAAAGCAACTATAAATATAACTAGGTGGTGAACAGAAGTGGCTGAATTAACTATGGTTTATGGTAGATAAAACGAACTAGTTCATGGGGATTATTTCATAGTTTATAAAGCAACATAAAGCAAGTATAACTATCATCACAATAATAGTGAATGATACGCAAATAACTATGTTTACATGGGGTTATATACCAACTTATAAAACTGGGGGGCACCATCCTCAAGAGAGCTAACTTGCCAAGTTGGAAAGTTCGCTAGGTGAATTAGTAAGCTAAGTGGGGGTTATAGTGAGAATTACCATAGTTGGGGTCACAAAGCAACAAGCACAACATAACATACTCTAGGGGCAGCATCTTGTGGGCGATAGACTGTCTTGTTAAGCCAGTTAGATGTTTCTGATGTTTATTAATGTGCTTGTCACAAACTATGAAGCAGGTATAAACAGCTTCTATGTGCTTGGTGATAATCAACCAATCAAACGATTAAACCTCCAGTGTTGGCGAGGGTTACCAATCCCCAACGAGTCGATTCAGGCTGGAAAACAACTGATCACTGACGTCAGATACCAGCAATGCTTTAATGATTCAATGGATCATAACATAATATATTGATATATAATGATCTATTTTTTGGTGTATATATATATAATGCACATCCGGTGCTTAGTTTCACTACATAGATTAACCAGTTTGAAACTCTCATGTGATCGGAGGAAGGAATTACTTACAATATCACCATCGTGATTCCCATCGTTGATGGTGGAATTCACATCTTTGATGGCAAAAATTGCCTAGTTCTGGATGCTTTAATGGAGGTTTCCTGAAACCGTACCCCTAAATCATCCAGTAATTAGACCATCTGAGTCCAGCCATGGTTTTACTCCGGCATCTTAAGAAACCCCCAAATCCCCATTGCTGGTGGCCAAATTTGCTTATGTTTAATGTTAAAATTCCCATTGGAGTTTATCATTATCATTCATTAACAATGATTAGTAGATCTATCATTATCATTATCTTTATCATTCATTTATCAATACCCATAGGATCCATGTATGTCATATATGGTAACATGTACCATCAATATACCCCACATGTTAGCATATATACCATACATGGATCCTATGGGATATGTTTTATGGTTAAATCAGTGTTAAATCTTCATGGAAAATCCCCAAGCTGAATGCTACTGATAAAATCGACCCAGATCCTGACATGGCCAGGCGACATGGTCTGCAGGTCTTGACCATGACTTGACAACGCATCGATTTTGTCCTGCAAAGTGGGCGACCGTTGCGACCCAAGTTGGTATGCATCCAATATATATATATATATATATACATATCATATATATATATATACATATCATATATATATATGTATCATATATATATATGATATATATATATATGTATAATATATATATATATATGATATATATATATATATGAGATATATATATATATATCATATATAATTGATACATATATATATGATATATATATATATATATATATATATATGATGAGTATATATATATATGATATGTGTATATATATATATGATATGTATATATGTATATATGATATGTGTATATATATAGATATGATATGGTCTAATTACGGAAACTACATCTATATATTATACAGTAACGGAGGCACCTTTTTATGAACTTGCAAGCATTTGTGAGGCACCACCTTTCAGAATCACCCCCTTCAATCCCCACTTGTGCTGGAATCCCGTCCCAGTTGTGGTAAAACTCTGAATCTTGCGTTAATTCCTGGTTGGTGGTTTTAACCATTTTGAAAGATATGAAAGTATATATAATATGTGAAACCACCAACCAGATTAAATTCGCTAAATCACATATTCGGCTGCAAAAACCATGTCAAAGCCCTGAGTGCATAGTGAAGGTCTAATATTGGGCCGATTTTGGATACCCTGCATGTGTTGTTTACAGCAAGCTGTTTAGTCTGCATACCGTGTCTCATTTATTGCAACAACATGTATCATCCATTATTTTCCACTATTCTATATCCATGATTATCCACTATTATTCATGATTCTTCATTACTATCCAGACATTCTGTACCAAAAATGCGATGATGTTTCTTGTGACTGGCTCCCAGAATGGCAGGTTACATAGCTTTGGTCCACATGTTTGTCATGTTGGTCATTTTGTTTGCCATGTTGGGGATATTCCAAGTTCAGTTTCATCTTCTGGTGGTGAAACTGCCACGTTTGTTGTTCAAATCCCTATTTTTCCACTGTTTCTAGTGGTCAAAGTCTCAATTGCTGGTTGAAACCTTACTGTAATGAGTTTTATTCTGTTGCATCCCCCTTTTTCAGGTTTTATCCCACATTAAGATCCCAATTTGTGGATGCTGCTCTGACAGATGGCATCTCTGATGAGGTGCAAGTTCAGGAAACAGATACGTTTCGGCTGCACATGGCGCATGTCGTCCATGCACGGCTGCGGGCACCGGTTGGACGAACACATTAGCGACATAACCTGACCGTGGCGCAAAGGAACTGGATTCTTTCCCGGCTGATGCTGATCGGCCTCGATGGTCAAAAGCCAAAGCTGCTGTCCTTTCGGACGTGGGCGCTGCAGCGTCCTTCAAAGTTGCCGTTTGGCAGTATCCTGGTCTAAAATGTCAGGAAGCTGGTTCAACCATGGTTCAACCCATCCAAAAAGACCTGCCAAAAAGACATACCATCCATTTCCCATCTCCCATGCGCCTTTTTGGACTCCAGCTGCCGGCTCAGTCGTTCCTTCAGCAAAGCAGTGGCACCTGGCCAGAAATGGAGATGGATTTCCAAGAAAAACCACAGGATGGGACCCCCAAGATTGCAAAGTTGAGATAAAGCGGCTTCACATCCTGCAGGAGTTTTTAATCACGCAAAATCTGGCGTTGTTGATGGAATGCCATTTATGTTTTTCACGAAATCACTTTATAGCTTTGATGCTTCACATGCGACGTTCAGGTTTTGCAACTTCCGCAGCTTCACTCATTGAAAAATATCTTGAAACAAAGACATGTATTTCCCAACATTTTCCAACTCTAACAGCTATATGAAAAAAAACAACAAAAAATATGTATATAGAGATAGATAGATATTGTATATATATATATATATAACTTCATTTCAATCAACATACCAAAACCCTTAGAATCCCAATCCTGGATCACAGCACCTTCCGGGGCCGTTGGAGTTGTGACCTTGGGCTGCGGGAAGTTCAGTTCCATTTTGAACGTGGCATCCCGCAGGGCCTCAAAGCCACGTTTGTTCGGCACCACAGGGCCCGTTGATTGGGGAAAATTCAGGAAAAAATGGGAACATCTGCCGGGTGGGGCCCCATAGTTAGCTAAGTTGGTTTATAACTATAATAACAATAGTGTATGATGATTATCATATATTTTGATGGGATTATAAACAAAGTTATAACTAGGGGGCCCCATCCTGTGGGAAACATATGGAAAAAATAAGATTTCACGAGGAAAAAACAAGGGGAACATTTTGAACTTCACTGCCAAAAACATGTATCTATCTGGGATTTTATGCAGTGAAATGGATTGACAATGGCGGATTTAACTGGGAAAAATGAAACAACTTAGGATTTGATCGAAAGAAATTGGATTTAATTCGGCAAAAAATGGGTTTGACCCGAAAGAAAAGGGATCTTATCCAGGAAAAATGCGGGGATTGAACTTTCTAAGGAAACAAGGGGAGTGAAGCAGGAACAATTGGAATGTACAACTGGGAGACTTTAGAAAGACTTCGCCTGAGATGAGAAACAACATATGGAACACATAGGACACTCACTGCTAACAACTCTTCCGTTTGCAACTTTTATGTTCCGTTAACTTTGAAAATCATGGAAAGACATGCGGTCTGACGCAATCAACAAGGAAAACCAACATTGGTATAATGCAAAATTCAATCAACATGTTGATGATACCTGCAGGTAGCAAATGTTGAAACTGAGACTTAGCAAAAGACATTTTGGGATTTGGGCAGCAGTTGGTGGGTCAAACCAAACATTTTCGGACCTAAAAACCATTGGTTTCCCTTTCCCCACCAAACACAATAACACACTGGTGCTCCAATGACTTGGTTGATATATTGAGGTTTCCCCATGGAGAAATCATGAGGAATTCCAAACTCATCCAACATGGCTCATACGTCGACGTAGTTACTATATGTCATCAATGGGAAAGCCATTGGTTTGGGATATCAATACTCTATAGTTAAGGCCATTTAATATAGTTATACCTGGTTATACGTGGTATTATACATTCTATAAATGGGGTTATAAGTACTTATAACATCTTATAACTGGTAGTCATAACTGCAACCAATGTGTTAATTAAATTCATGAAAAACAACAAGCAACAACTTCGACAGAGTCAATCATGGTTTTCCATAAAACACAACCAACTTTTCGCTTCAGGGAACACCACATCCCCCTTTTCAACGGCCATGCTGGATGGCCGTCGTAGCCTCTGCATGGCCGTTATCGAAATCGCAGGATCCAATTGATCATGGAGCTACGTTTAGACTAAACGGATTCCACAATCTTTGGGGCCTACTATACTAGGCCTATTTTAGGATATTCCCTGAAAAAGAACGGGCCAAACATCTATGGAATCGCTAGCTCCAATTTTTATCGTTTCCTGTTGCGCCGTTGATTGTAATCCTGGACGTGTTGAGAAAATATCAACCCCCGGCTACAAGCGACCAAGATGATCGGTGAAATAAGCAGCATGTCTATCCCCAATTTATTTCCATCCCCATGATCTCCCCATCCACAAAAAAGCATCCAATGAACAATTCTGGTTCCATTAAAGTCCATTAAAACACTCCCAAACCGTTGAAGTGAGATGCTTAAAATATATGGTTATTCATACTGTTTCGAAAAACATCGGACGTTTGAACATCTAAATCATCTAAGTTTCCTTTGACAGGTGGATATAGTCAGCAATACAGTATTCCCAAAAATATTCCGATATACCCATGATGTTGGGGATAGATATAGTGATATACCTATTAAATACCGAAGGATAGACATGGTATCCCAATATATAATGGAATAATTAGTTACCCGTAGTACCTATATTATTATATCTGGACAAATTACAATAATTTACAAACCTGACAAGTTCGGCTATTGTGGGATATTTCCCTATACTAACAATGATTCCAATGAGGTCGCAGTGAGGTCCTTATAACTAACTTAACTAACTTAACTATCGATCTATCTATCCATCTATCTATCGATCTATCTATCTATCTATATATATATATATATATGTGTACTTAACTATCATAAATCAGCTAGAAAAAACACGATAAATCCCATGACAATTCACCATTTTTGTTGGTTAAGTTACCATGTTCCCATGGTTATGCCTATGATACAATGTGCCCCCCCTAAATAATCTAAATAGCTAAGTTGGTTTATAACTCCAATAACTATGGTTTATGTTACTTATAACTATACTGGTTGGTGGTTTTAACCGTCTTGAAAAATATGAAAGTCAGATGGGAAGGATGACATCCCAGATATGAAATGGAAAATAACAAATGTTCCAAACCACCAACCAGTATAGTTAATGGGGCTTAACTATGGAAAATCACCATTTCTAATGGGTAAATCCACTATAAATGGCAATTTTCAATATCAAACTGTTCGTTTACCAGAGGGTAACTGGGGTGGCACCACATTGTATCCTTGCCCTCAAAACCACCAGCGCCATCGCTGGCCGCCTCTTCCACAGCCTTCTGTCGCTGCTGCGCCTGCTTTTGGCGGCCCTCCTCGTCAGAGGCCTGGGAGCCATGGAAAATGAGCCACTGGACGTGGGGAAAGGATGGGTTCATGAGGCTTTCATAGGATTCAATAAGCGTTTCATGTGTTTGTTTTAAATATGGTTTTATAGGAATTTATGCAAATTTCATAGGAAAACATATATTGTTTTAATGGATTCCAACAAAAACATATTTCAATGGGGGCTTAATGAACTCTAATTTGATGTAATTGGATCTTTCTTAATGGGATTCAATAAGATCTTTGGATTTTAGTATGCTTTTAATCGGATCCTAATAGGGCGTTCAAGCAGGAAACGCCTCTATTTAGTGGATTCAAACCATTCTAAAAATATGAGTCTTGTAAGTAGACTTGCATAACTACTGGGTTGCGGCAATCTTCTTCAATTCCGGCCATCTGCACTCATGTTTGTACATCCGCGTCCGTTCTTCACAACCATTGCCACGCCGGCAAAGCAATGGTTCCAATTCCCAAATGCATCATTCGTAAATTTTCTATTTGTAGATTTTTATAGATAATTCTCCCGCACTCTCATCTTCTCCCTACATACAGCCCAAGATTCCCAAATGTTTGAGTCAAATCCACCATTTTGTCAAAACCACCAAGATTCCCCAATCTTTGGGTAAAATCACATTTCTGATGGTTAGAGATTATCCCCTTATAGATGACTATTCCTTTTTCCGGTTTCTTATGATTATCCCATTCATTTTCCCTATTAAATCCCAAGGTTAGGCTAAATTACTAAAGCCCACATATGATAATTCCCTATATAAATGACAAACTGTCCCAGCATTGTTTTTATGCTAAAATCAGAATCAAAATCCCCATCTGATTATTCCATTCAACTTACTGTCCTTGTTTTCTGTCACCGAATGATGATTATGCCATATGGTTATCCCACTTATGATCCTATATGTTCTCATATATGTTCTCTATGATTGTTCCACTTACTATTCCCCATGGAACATGTCCCTATCTCAAGCTAATATATGTTTGGGACTAATCGCGTCTGCGGATGGGTCAAAAATATTGAGGAGACCCACAGTTGTTTGTCTATTTTTAGTGTTGACCATCTAATTTTTGGGGTATCCAAGTTTGATTAATATACCCATATGGGGATGGGTCAAAACCTATCAAATTACCATATTTTGGGGGTACCCTCTGGTAAACTTTCACATAACTATTGAAAATCACATTTTGTTTTATGAAAATAAACTATTTCTATGGCCATGTTCAATATCAAACTGTTGGTTTACCAGAGGGTAAGCATCCATAAGTTCCATCTTTAAGGTACCATTCCGGGCCCCGAAGCGAAAATCACCCCTCGTTCCGCACTTCGGCGCGCCTCCGCCTGGTTCTGCTCCACACCTTGGTTTGCGATCCAGGACTCAAATTGGGGATATCTTTTCCATTATATCAGAAAAATACCATTACGATATACCATATTATGGAATAGATATCATTAATACCATTATATCCATATATAGCCATCTATAGATAGTAACTATTGGTACCATATATCTGAATAAATTAAAATATTTCAACCTGAATTAAATCCATTTGGGGATGATTTCCCTTATTAACCATGATTAGGAAACAATAGTGTAATAATGGTATTATATCCCTATTACGAAAAATACCATAATAACCACATTAAGGATATAATGATAGTATATTACTAATGATAGGGATACAATAATATCATAGTATGGTATCATTAATTGGGGAAAAATAGTGTGGAAAAATATCATTAAGATATCATATTATTACCACACCATGTTTTCCCATCAATGTGTTCATTTATATGTCCATCACTATCCCATTGATATACTGTTGTGATATTGTTAATATGCAAAAAAACATTATTGTTACCATTTATTACCATGTTCATTAGATTACCAGAGAGTAATAGCAGTATCAATGATGGATTGTAATTGTCACTACTATTCTTACCATTTCCCCTATAATAAGTCATAATCCTCAGAAACATAAACCCAATCATAATCTTCAACAACATAGTCAACAAAGTAATTTTTGCAAAGATAACATTCACTTAAACAAAAAAAACTCTAAGCATTATTATATATAATCAACAATATCATTAATATACCATATAAAAATACCAAATATAATCATATCATTTAAATAATGTGGAAAATAGGTTTACAATTAATATAGATACCATATGTCTATATATATATTACCCCATTATATATTATAATAGAATGAGTCACCACATACAAGTGATGATATTAAGAGGAAAATATGGATAACACTTGTAACTATGATATATTATATGGTGATTAAAGCATTATAGATAATTTACCATATGTTATCACCATTAATTTACAATCATCATATATAAACCTATATATAGTTAATGATAAACATAAATTAAATAATCATATCATCTATAAACTATAATGGTGAGATTAAAAGTAAACATACCATAATCAGATCATCTATATAATCTATAAAGTGGTGATACAGCATATTACCATTTTTATCCATATGCAATATCATGGTCCACCCTTAATATACCATAACTGGTTGGTGGTTTAAACCCCTCTGAAAATATGAAAGTCGGATGGAATGATTCTTCCCAATATATGGAAAACTAAAATTCATGTTCCAAACCACCAACCAGAACATCATGGTCTACCCTTAATAATGGTAATCAATAATTCATAATATTGCATATTACCACAATTATGACATTATCCAGAAAAAAAAGTGTAAAAATAAATATTGCATATTACCAAAATTAAAATGGTTGATATACACCATTGTAATTATCCCATTATACTCATACCATTATATCATATTATATCCACCATTTTATCATACCATCATACATATTTGGGGAAGGAGATGATTATTGATAGTCATTGTGGATCATTCCCTCATTCCCTACTAAGCACAAGTAAGATATACCGATATACCATATTATATAATCATGAAAAATTGCCATTAATATATAGCATAATTTACCAAAACTGTTATTACCATTCTATCATGGTCTGCCCTTCCTATACCATCTGGTTGGTGGTTTCAACCCCTCTGAAAAATATGTACCATAAACCATGGTTATTGGAGTTATTCGAGTTATAAACCAACTTAGCTAACGAACTGGGGCACCACCTTGTAATTAAAATGATTGATATACACCGTTATAAATTATCCCATTGTACTCATACCATTATATCAACCAGCCATAGTTAAACCTTCGTTTTGCATATGGAAAGCAATGGTAATCCATGGTCTACCCTTAAAAATAATGGTATCCACCAACCAGCCATTATTACCCATATGCCATAATATACCATAATATATCATCATTAAAATTGCCATTAATATATATACCATTGTATCATGGTCTACCCTTAATAATAATGGTAATCACTAATTCATAATATTGCATATTACCATCATGGCATTATCAATAATCAAAACTTTCCGAATTCGAGCTGTGTATCTTTTGGGAAATATTCTAACTGCTGACATATTTTCTTGGAATATTCTAACTGCTATTATACCATTATTAGTACCATTATATCATTATTAGTACCACTATATCATTATACCATTATATCATTATTAGTACCATTAATATATACCATTAATATGTACCATAATATATACCATAATATATACCATTAAATATACCATTAAATATACCATTATATAGTACCATGATATCATTAGTGCCATATTATACCATTATAATATACCATTATTAGTACCATTATATCCCTTAATATACCAAAATCAAAAAAATGCCATCCAAGAGACTCAGGCGCCACTCGCCGCTCTTTGCCGCCGCCTCGAGGCGCTGCGGCGCCAGCAAGCCGCGCCGCACCTCGCGGCTGTTCAGCAGCTGCAACTCACGCGCCTGGCGTTGGAACCCCCCCGGCGTTGTCGCAACCGCCACGGAAAAAACGGTGAAATGATGGCTTGACATGGGTCGACCAGAGAAAGTGATGGTTTTGACCTGGTGAAATGCTGGTTTTACCGTAGTTTTACCGCAGTTTTACCGCAGTTTTACTCGGAAAATGATCGTTTTATCACATAAGATCATAAGATGGTGGTTTTATCAGATGCAACGTGTCATGGAGATGGAAGCGGGGCGAAACATGGGTGAATCGTGGGGAAACAAAGGACCTGAAGGGTTAAAAAAAACCTGCAGGAGTTGGGTGGTATAAGTCTCGTATATGTATGGTTGATGATTATATATAGGGGATTTGTCTATCCAGTATATTCAGAATTATCATTATTCCGTTTTTTCGAGTCCCTAATAACCAACCTGTCTACAGTTATGGCCCGAAATACCAGTTATAAGTACTAAGAAAACCACATTTATAGAATGTTTCTCATCCCATAGAAATAACCAGTTATAACTAATAGCCATGGCCTTAACTGTAGTATATGTATGCGTGTTTTTGAAAACTACTTACTTTAGATAGTTGGGTTTACACATTGATAAGGAATATCACACTTCTTTGTATGTTCACTATTGAAATTAGTCATGAGACAAAACCACACAGAATTGGGATACACTGGGGATGTAACAAACACTATGAACTTATGGGGATGATGCATTGTGTTGTTGTTTTAAGGAAAGAACTAAATATGGAAATACAGATTATGAATTGAACATATAACAATGTAACAACAACAATGTGATGTTGATTACAATAGACGATATGCATAATCGTATACCTATCCCTTGAAGAAATTATTCCAGGAATATTATCCCGAAAAAATATTCCATAACCTAGTTAGGACCTACTGACCTACTAGTTGCTATCTTGGAATATTTTTTTAAGGGATGATGGTTCACTGATCGACAGTAAGGAGTGTGGGCTGGTCTGGAGCAGCCTTGCTGCATCCCAAAATATCTTGCTCTTCTGCTTTCCTTTCACCTCACCGTGGCTGCGAAGAATGTCGTCCCGAGGCAAGTACCTGGCTGCTGCGCGCACTACGAATAAGCTGTCTACTGTGCGCTCGAGTACGGTGCCGCCTGTGCTTTTTGCTAGCTGTTGTTTCAGCTTCTTCGCTGCTATAAGACGTGTTTTTCCGGGGGTCGATGCAGATGGCGTGCCTGGCCCGATCCCAACTATCCAGCATGAACAGGCGCAAAATGCCCTGTCAAAAGCAGGAGCTTTCCATGCCGCGCGTTCGCCTGCGCCGAGTGCGCTAGTCAAGACTTCGGGCTCCCTGCAAGCGTCGCCATCACTGCCCGCTAGCACTGCACCAGCTTCAGCGGCTGAAGAAACGAGCTGCAGCAGAAAGAGCGTCGCTTGGTACCCTCTATTTGTGCTTCACTTATAGCACAGCAGCATGATAAACAGACAAATCATTATTAAATCATCTCAAGTGGTTCCCCCAAACCTTAGACAAGTTGGTGAAAACAATTATGACGATGTGAAATTAGGTGAACTACGTCGTGTTTGGTGGAGATCAATCGACAAATGGGTGGAATTTCGCCAGTGGGAGATGAAACTGGCACAAAAAATGAACATCTGCGGCTTTAATCAGAACACATTCAGCAAACCCGGTGCTTTCAGACCATAGGACTAAGTGATGTGGGTCCCATGTTTGATCCTCTTTTTCCGTTGGCTGAACCCCTAAATCTTTAAGGCTGAATCACATGTTTGGTGGGTCAAATCCGCCATTTTCCGAATCGGTTAACTGGCTTGCTACAATATATTCAATATATGAACCCCCATATTTTGGTTGGTTCAATTCCGGAACCCTGCGATTTTCAGCTGGAAAAGTACCCAACCTCAAGGTTATTTGGGGTACAAACTTGGTAAAACAGCAAATTTCAGTTGCTTAAACATCAATATTGCTGAAACATACCACTATCTCGCTCTGAAACTCCGCATGCCTGTTTACACAAGATATGTCGCCCAAATTGCTGCTGGTTCAAACATCTGAAAAACCAATTTGTCTGATCAGAAATTTCAGGTGCTTGAGCCGTGATTTTTCCGTTTGTCGCTTCAACTTTCAAAGCACCGAAATGTTGGAGGGCAATTGTGGTTTATTGTCACCCATCCCACAACCGGAATCCTTGTAATGGGTATATGTTTTCCTATCGATTGATGACAATCCCCCAATATGTTTGCTGGTTAAAACCACCTCTCGTCCCCTGACATCCCCTGACCTTCTTCATCAGCCAACGCAGGAAGGGCCGATGCAGATCCACCACAGAATCTTCGCCCCGTAAACCTTGCAACACAATGACGCCATTCACAAGTGCCCAATCAAGGTCTATAATTGACCAAACATAAATGCGTTTAAACACCAACATCTTTTCCCAAAAAAATGTTTACCAACGAAAAATGTGATGTTATATTCAAACACAAAACAAATGGTTTCCAGAAACAAACATGGTCACGTCAACGAAAAAACACCACAAAACGGGGATTGAATTCAAATGCTTTCACTAGCAAGCCTGGTGACGTTAGCGAATTAACAAGTACGAGAGGACATGGCGTTTTTAACCAACCAAAATCATGATAATTTCAATGCCACAATGATGCAGTATGATGCCCATATTTCACAAAGTTGTGGAGATCACTATGTAGTATTCAATATTTGATATCGCTTCATTCAAAATTCTTAAGCGTAGGAGATCGTGAGAGCACTTGATCGTGGGAGCACACCTTGTGTTTAAACTCCTGGATCTTTAAACAAGGTAAGTCAATGGGCCATGGGAATTTCAGGATCCTAAAATGGAGGTACCTACAATATATAAGGCCTATGTAAGGGAATATCCCCACAAAACATGGCCTTATATGGTACAGTACCTCCATTTTAGGATCCTGGAATTCCCATTGAGTAATTAAGGTGGATATCAATGGTAGGCATAGTATGATCGCCGACCTCCTGCAATCAACGACCTGTAAATCGGGATCAGCGGGGATTGCCGATATTTTCCACCGAGACAGCAGCTCACCATGATTTGCGCAAAGGGAGTCACCAAAATGTTTTTAAAACATTGAGACTCATAAAGGGTGGGGCCCCATAGTTAGCTAAGTTGGTTTATAACTATAATAACAGGGTGGGCTTATAAACCAACTTATAACTATAGGGGGGCCCATCCTGTATTCCCTTTAGATTTCCCAGTTATTGCCGCGGTGGATTTCCAAAGTCGCCTAGAACAAAGTCATGTAAACGTCGCTTTGAAATCACTAACATTTTGTTGGATACCTGCTCATGTTCGTTACACCCCAATTGATCAAGATTCTGGTTGATTACATTCCCGTGTTTGTTGGTCAAAACAAACAAATCTGGCGTACCCGCAAAATCCAATGGCTTAGGATTTAACCATTTCTGGTCAAATTCAAATGGTTAACTGATGGTTAAATGATGGTTAAATGATAGGTGAATGGGTAAATCCGCATTATTCATGGTTGATCCCCCTTATCCGCATTGGAATTTTCTAATATTGCTGATGGTCCAATTCCACAAAAGCGGTAAGGCATGGTGAATCCATTTGGGTGTACCTGAAAATGGGGTAATTATCCCCCAAATCGTCATTTTAATATATTTTAATCGGGAAATTATGATACACCATTGGATGTTAAGGGGTTTCTTCAGCATTTTCAAGCAGCCTTAGACCAAACCCATTGCTTCAAACTCCTCGGCCGATCGAACCGCTTCGATTTCGCATCCTTCGACCGAGCCGCGTTCGCGGCTCTTTTCGCTCGCTTTGTAGCTGGCTAAGAGGAACCTCAGAGGAAACCAGCTGGAGCCCAGGTTCTACGGGCAGGGAGCGAATTATCGCTAAGTGGGAAATGACTACTTGGTGGCCCATCCTACTTCTCAAGCTGGCTGTAACGGCAGTTATATATGTACCATCCGGTTATGACTAACAGTTTGCCATGGAAAGATCCACCATTTTTAATAGGTAAACCATCTATTTCTATGGGCCATTTCGCATGGCAAACTGTTAGTCATAACCACTAGGCCTAACTGGGATGAGCCACCGAGTAGACTATAGGGTGAGTTCATAAACAACTGAGGCACCACCTCGTAGCCACTGGCGGTTTGATCCCTTAAAACTTTCACGTGAAATTAGTGGTAAATCACCAGCACACTGGATTTATCAAACAGTTACTGTATACAAATATAATCCAGTGAGAATAGCAGTTAGCAGTATATAACTGTAAAGTATATAAATATATAACATATAGTGTTGGATTTACCAAAACACTGGATTTATCATATATACATAACATATAGTGAAGGCAACCAAAGTGAGAATTCATGCAACTGCAGTAAACGAAGATTTATCCAACAGGAATTAAGAATTGACTGCTAAGAAGAACATTTACTCAGCAACAACCAGCATTGAAGCCACTAAAAATTAATTAGTCTTGCCCAACAAAAGGAATGATATAGCAAAAAATGGATTTATCCAACATAAAGGATGGAATTATGATGCATGCAAGTGAAAATTGCAAGGTAACATCTTATATAACATGCCAGAAACTAAATTGTTAGCTGGTTTGTAGATATTCCTATTTATAGCAAAAAATGAAAGGATTAAAGTACCCATCCAAGGTCAACCGCGGCTGTTCACGCCACGGAGGAACACTACCTCTAAGAGATGGCACACTAAGAGATGGAACGGCTGTTGAGGATGCTGATGCGGATGATGCAGCAACTTCGGCCTTAGCCTTTGCAGTTTTGATGTCCCTTTGCACCTGTGATATTCGGATATTCACTCTTGGCCTTTTAGGTGGCGCTTTGCAAACACAGCCTCAATAGGCCCTTCTTGGTTGTGAAAGGCGGCTCTATGAGTCCGTAATGAGGGGTCTCTCCACACAGAATCAGGGAGGCTATGTGGATCAACTCTAACCTCAGGGTATTGGCCTTCACCCCTTGGGACTATGTAGGGGAGTGTCTGCTCCGCGTACGCGATCGGAGGATCAGCGACCCTTGCCCTTAAGTACCTGACGGATCAATGCGAATCTCAGGATACCCGTGAACTTCTCGGCGCAGCCTCGAACCCCGTAGGCTCGCATGCCCATGTATATGGCCAGCGGCATGCTCGCCTGATTAGGGTTTAGAGTTTAAGGTTTAGGGTCTGTGCAAAAGTGGTCGCGCGTGGGCCGGGGGCTGTCAATCTGCTGGCACGCCCCCCGCTCGAAGCGCGCTCGCTCTGCTTCGTTGTCCCACCCCAGCCACCCAGAGTAAAAACTTTTAGGGTTTAGCCAGTATCCAAAAGAATCGGATGCAATCAACTAACCTAGGGATTTGTCCAACAAAAACGATGTATTTAACCGAAATAACTTCAGGATCATCATCGCATGTGACATTCATTTTTGAGGTATGTATTTGAAGATGGCCCGTAGAAATAGATGGTTTACTGGTTTACCTATGAAATTCATGGTGATTTTCGAGTTCGCAAACTGTGGAAAAAAAAGCCAGAGGCTAATGTTGGTTAATGTTGGCCAACCAGGTTTCTAGCTGGGAAAATCATCTATTTCGATGGGCTATTTTCCATGGCTATGTAAGTCATAACCAGAGGGTATATCCCATTAAATCCCATTAAATCCCATTAAACCACCATTTTCCTATGGTTTTCCTATGGTTTTCCCAGATCACTACAAAACATATCACGTCTAGACGCCATATATATGACATGACCAGAGGCTTTCTCTGAACCTGGGGGATCATCTGGGGGGGTCATCCGGGATAGCAGGACCAAAGCATCTTGAATCAAAAAATATACATAGTGGTGCCCCATAGCTAAGTTGGTTTATAACTACAATAAGTAGGGCTTATGGTAGATATATCTATAGTTGATGAGGGTTATAAACTAACTTATAACTGGGGGTACCACATTGTACACATCATTTTGGTCAAACAACATCATTTGGTTGGCGCTTTGAGACTTCACAATATCTGGGATATATGTTGATAAACCATGGGATGTTGCTGGTACCTTATTTTCGGACAAACCTACACAGTCGAGGTGCAAACTGGAGCATCGCACACTGAGGTATGGCCCAAATTTTGGTTTGCATACTTAAGTCCGATTCGTGCGTCTGTTGAGAAATGTTTTAAACTATTATTAAAACGCCAAAAAAAAGCAGGACCCAACCAGAATTCTAACACCAACTTGGTGGGATGTATGGAGTTCAAACAGAATTACCAGGTGGTCCCCCTAAATTAAAAGTTGGTTTATAAACCCCACATTTATAGATGTCTATCATAAGTCTAACAGTTGACCTACTTCTTGCCACCAACTGAGCTGACCTTATGGGGCATCATATAGATAAAAATCCTACAGTTCATTAGCCCATATACATTTATATATACATATGGAGGTTTCCTAAAATTGGGGTACCCCAAAACCATAGGTTCAATATTAAAATTGTTTAATTGTGGATGATGTGGGGGTACCAACATTTTAGGAAACCTCCATTTAGTTCGCTGATTATCCCAGATATGTTATTTCTTATATCACCAAAATCATCTCCATTAATGGCACCAGTGATGGCAATACGTTAGCATCGTTGATTGTAACTTAACACATTGACTATAACCGTGATATCACCATACATGAAGGGATTGGTATTTATTAGTTATACCCGAACAGAGCTAAATATTAATATTAATGATATATTGAATACATGTTATGCTTTCATTACTATCACTGTAGGTTTCTGAGTTTATTATACTAGTGAAATTCATGATAATTTATAGTTGGTTGCTAAGTTTCAATAATTTTTGCTATAGATAAAAAGTAGTATGTATACTTTAAGGATATATCTATTGCCATGGGGATATATCTATTTCATAGTATATTAAATATTATTTATCACTATGAAATTACCTATGAATTATGAATTATATATCTGGGTAACTTATAATATTTCACCAACCTGAATAGTTCGGCCATTTGGAGATAATTTCAATTAATTATTAACCATGATTCCAGGGTTCGGTCGCAGTGAGGTCGTGATGAAATTTACCCAGATATTATGGTTAATCACATTTTAATATCCCACATGATCCCACATTTCCCCATAAATCAACCATAAATGGGCCCATAGTCATCTTCTATCCCGATGAAAAAAAACATGGCGCCCGCGATTTTTATGATCATTTCTCCAAGGTGCTGGAGGCTCACTTTCCTAAGTGCTGGCAGATGGCGAGATGGCGGGGGCAGGCATTCGAATGTGGGGATCCCCGTTGACGTGATGTTTGTTAACGTAATGTTTGTTGGTGAACAAGTAAACACCATGAATACATTGAATGCATAATATATAAGCGCTATATTAGTTAGCTAACAAAAGGTGATAAAAACCAAAGCCAAATTGGAGTTCGAAAACCAACTAGTTTTGTTTAACTAAAGTAACTGTAGTTATTTGCCAATCATTTAAACCATAGCTGGTTGGTTGGTTTATAGACCCCATCTAACTATAGTTGCATATAGGATGTTATTTAAGCGCATCATTTAAACCCTAGTGACATTGCAGTTATGTGGCCACCAACTTAGCTAACGAACTGGAGCACCAGCTTGTAGAAATGCAATGAACTTTTGAATTTAAGCTGCAACAATTGGTGCAGAGTATGGAATTAAGCCGCACAAATTGAGTGTAGAACCGAGCGTTCAAATTCATGAGAACCATATCCCGACTTTTCCGGAATCCTTCCGTTGACCCACTTCGAAAAGAGACGAGGGAAGACACGTCTAGTGATACTGCCTGAGTGATCCTGAATGGAAGCCCGGAAGAATCTCTTCCCAACCAGCAAATCATATGTTCAAACTCCGGTGTCTTGTGGTTTCATCTCTGATTTTGCTGTATACATGCTGACAACTCAGGAGTTCAGAATCATCTAACAGAAATTGTGAACCACATTTGTTTTAGATTTGTAAGTAGAGGTCTCAA
Organism: Cladocopium goreaui; assembly: GCA_947184155.2. Classification (NCBI taxonomy): domain Eukaryota; class Dinophyceae; order Suessiales; family Symbiodiniaceae; genus Cladocopium; species Cladocopium goreaui. Next base: position 75,443 of record CAMXCT020006757.1, on the reverse strand, counting down.
CGTGGCTTTGCTCAATACCCTCCAGTAAACCAACATAGCTATTGAAAATTGCCACTTTTAGTGGATTTATCACAACAAAAAAAAACAAATCCGTGGCTATGTTAGTTTACCAAAATGCACAATTTGCTGTTGCCCGCGATTGAAAGTCTCCATGTGGAACATGTGGTTCAAAGCCTTTGGACTTTGGCGGCCTCAAACCCGGGCCCCGGTGACCTGAAGCACATGAACCAAGCAATGTGTGGTGAGTCTCAGCGTCAACCTCACAACTATTTGGAGATGAATTCCCATAAGCAACTGTATATATATATTATATATATATATGTATACCTACACCATTAGAAGCAAACAAGGAGACAACACCCGGCACAATATGATACAATTACTATGTGGTTGGGAAGCTCTTAATTAGTAGCTCCGAAGCCATCTGCAGGTTAGATGCCTGGGGCTGGGGTGCCGCTGCCCATGGACGCAATCAAATCCAAGCCGACCGTGGTGGCAGCTTTGCAGTTCTGGTCCACGTACCATCTGGTTATGACTAACATAGCCATCGTATAGATGGCCCATAGAAATAGATGGTTTACCATGGTTTACCCGTTAAAAATGGTGATTTTCCATGGGTATGTTAAATAACCAGATGGTATTGGAATTCTCGTAGCCACAGGCGTCGCACTTCTTTGGGTCGATTCCGCAGTGCGAGCGCCAACAAAGATGTCTTTTGATGCCATCTTGAAAAAGGAGACTGTTCACTTCTCTATATGATATTCGTTTTACTCTTCACTTCCGTATTCTCTGCACTTCGCTATTCTTTTCACTCTTCACTTCCCTACTCTCTTCATTCCCCTTTTTCTTCACTTCCCCACTCTCTTCACTTCACACCCCAAATTTATCCCAAATTTTGGCGGATGATTGCCCTCTAGAAGCACCATTTGGCTACTTGGAGGATAAACCCACAGTCCGTGGGTACAGTAGTGGGTTCCCTTTAAAACCGTCATTTCTCAGTTCTGTCCACTTATATGGGGGTTTCCATAAATGGGGGTCCCTCAAAATGGATGGTTTACAATGGAAAATCCGCTCGTGATTTATGACTTCACGTACACCCAGTTTAGGAAACCTCCATATCCCCATAGTTTCTTGAAAAAATATCACGATTTTTTCCATAAAACATCTGAGACATAGCCGTAAAACAACCAGCTCGTTCTTGTTTCGATTTCGTCTGAGTCACCTCTCCGGGTCGTAGATGGGCAGCGCGCCCGGCGTTTTCTTGCCGCCCAGAAAGGCACTGTCCGGCAGCTGACGAAGCTCCTGACCAGTAACCAATGGACCCATGGACCAAGGGATGATTCAAGAAGTATCCGGGTAGCAAGAATTGGGATTTCCCCTCCCCCTTGACCCTGAAAACAACCAATTTTGAATGGAAACTAATGGAAACTAATCTTCCAAACCCCCTTTTGGATCTATTTGGCAGGGTCTTTGTTCATTTACTGGACGGAAACTAACACAAATTGGGATGTCCTGTTGATTTATGCTCGGTTTCTGGTTGTTCCCGTTGACCTACAGCAACAAAACAATCTGGGCCTGTATTACAGGCTTTCCATTGCCAGCTTGAATTACAAGCCTCCTATTTTCCGTTGACGACTGGGATGTAACGCAACCACCCTTGCCATCATTTGATTCAATGGGGTCCACCAAGAAAATTGTGATCGAAACCATAAACTGGGCATGAGTTCAGCAATTTTCTTTGCGCCGAAATTGATATGTCAACGCTAAAATCCATTCACTTCCTACCAGTTGAGGCCCCTCTGTTGATAGCTAAGTTGGATCATCCCTTTCAGTAAATGGGTTATATCCCCAGGACTTACATTAATGGGATGGCTATACCCCCAGTTATGCATATACAGTATGTACATATATATATATATATATACATTATAATATAATATAATATAATATAATATAATACAATATAATATAATATAATATAATATACGTATATATAATATAATATAATATAATATAATACAATATAATATAATATAATATTATATGATATTATATTATGTTATATATTACGTATATATAATATTATACATAGATATATTAATTATTATTATTATATATATACATATATATGCATGAAATATTCCCACTTAGATGAATGGGATATGGTTTCTTTCTACGGATTCTAAAAAAAAAACGATCCAGCTCCTTGGGCGAACAGGGCTTCAAGCCAAAGGCGTCCCTGGCGTTTTGGCTGAAGATTTGATGATTCAACTGGTGAAAAATCAACTGGTTTACCCTCTGGCAATTTAACGTAGCTATTGAAAATGGCCATTTATAGTGAGTTGTCCCATTAAACATGGTGATTTTATGTGATTTTCCATAGTTATGTTAAATTGCCGGAGGGTATCAGATCTTGAACATGGTTTATTCATGGTTATTCCACCCTTCAACAGCATGATACATCTGAAAAAAAGCATGTTATTGTGAGTCAGTGATAGTTTAATCAACAGGAAAATTTGGACATGGTTTGATGACTCAACTGGTTCACTACCCAATAGATTGCTAATTCAATTATGATTCAATTGGTTCAATCAGAAAATGTTTCAATTTGATGATTTAACTATGTTTTGAGCGACAACAAAAGTAGGACAGTTGATGACAGAAAAAAGAAGAATTTACATGATTTAACTATACAATTTAAGCAACAGAAGAGTGGGGGCAACTATATGGTTGAAAGATAGTTTAGCCAACAGAAATGTAGGAAATAAGATGGAATGAGCAAATCACTGAAATTTTGAAGGATTGCAACCGACCAAACTGTGGACTCAAGCGGCAGAAGATGGCATCCAAAGGGCCGAGAGTGGGAACCTCAACAACCAACATTGTGATTCAATGGAAAACAATGGATATAGACATAAATAAACAAAACTGATTGATCAAGCAAATGGGACTACCAAAACTATAATATACATATATATATATATACCCTCTGGTTATTTAACATAGCCATGGAAAATCACCCTTTTTAATAGGTAAGCCATCTATAAATGGGCCATTTAAATAACCAGAGGGTATATATATATATGACTGGGATTCTCTCGAATGCACATCGATATTTCATCACCAGCATCCGTCAAGACATGGCCACAGGCCATTGCAAAAAAACCGGTCGTGAAGTCTTTTTTTTTGTTCCGGCCTATTTTGATGAGGGGAAAGGTTCATGATTACCCTACTTTTTTATCAAACGTGACAGTGGAAGAATTTGTGCATTGATGTTTTTCAGATCAACACCTGCATGGATAGTTAGGGGATTTTCCAGCTACACTTGATGACAACTTTGGGATGGCTGGCTTGGTGAAAATCCCCATACTGTTCCCAGGAAAGTCCCATTAAAAATCCCATGATCTTCCATAGTGCAATCAATGTTTTTTAATTATATTACCACCAAGCAAATGGGAGTATTTCATCACCATATGAAGTATAGTCATCACATGTTATAACTACCATATGCCCGGCACTTCTCGGTGTTTTTGATCGCTTCCCCGTGGATCCCCCCTGTCCTTTCCCATGACAGTTTCAAGGCCCGAGTTATACCACTTATAAGTACGAAGAAAAGCCCATTTATAGAATGGTTCTCATCCCATAGAAATAACCAGTTATAACTTATAGCCATGGCCTTAAGTGTAGAACATGATCATTGATGTTTGTTGTTTTTTTATCCCATCATATCCCTAGCTACATCACAATGATTTGGAGAGTTTCCTAAGGCCAACTGGGATCCTCTACCAGGCCAAAATCCCAACTGGGACCCCAATGGGCTATTGTCGTCCCTTCACATATTTAACACTTTCTTTCTACCAGGTGACTGTCTTACACCAGTCTTGAAACATGTTACAGCCATTGCGATGCATTGCTGTACACCACAAATCCCAGAGCATTGAAACTAGCAGCGAGGTGGGAGCAAGAACCTGGAAACTGTCGTTGCCATGCATTGCTATACCACATCTCTAACCATTCACAACGTTGATGCATTTCAGAGGTTCTTTCTGCCACGTGACTGAAACATCTCCCGGCCCAAGTCATGGATGACCAGACCATGTTTGCGATTTGGGGATCTCCAGTGACTTAGGACATAACCATATCCCAGAATATATATATACAGGATGGGGCCCCCGTTGGATAGCGTGAACCGTTGGTTTAGAAAAGTGGCTGAATTCTATGGTTTATGGTAGATGTAACTATAAAGTTAATGGGGATTATAATGGTTTATAAACCAACTGACATATGTTTATGGAATATATATATATATATATCAATGGCCATATGTTGTGGGGACATTCCCTTACATAGGCCTGAAAAATAGGTCTTATATATGGTAGGTACCTCAAATAAATTGCTGGTTGGTGGTGCAATAACAATCTTGAAAAAATATGAGTTCGTCAATGGGAAGGATTATCCCATATATTATGGAAAATAAGACATGTTTGAAACCACCAACCAGTATATCATTTTAATATATGTCCCAGTTGCCATGGGTATTAAATGTGATGAAAAAATCCCCTCATGTCCCTTTTGATGGTGAGTTCCCAAGATATTTTCCCAGATCTTGCATATATTCTCCTATAGTTTCCATGTATTTTCCCACAGGATGGGGCCCCCAGTCGAAATCGCGTGAACCGTTGGTGAACAGAAAAGTGGCTGAATTAACTCTGGTTTATGGTCGATATGTCACGAACTAGTTTTCATGGGGATTATATATAAGGGTTTATAAACCAACGTTCACATCACTGTGGGGCCCCATTTTCCCAGGATTTTCCCATGATTTTCCGCCTAAGATCCGCTGGGCTGCGCTCTTCCAGCTCACGGAGCCACATCTTGGTATAGCGAACTGGAGGATTTGTAACGGGATTGATGATGTAACTGGAGGATTTGTAACTGGAGGATTTATAACTGGTATAACATCTTGGTATATCTGATGTAACTGGAGGATTATCTTTTTTTTTGCTATATACTCATATCGAAAACTATAGGTTTTGGAGGATTTAAGATGTATCTCCTACTAATCGAACTAATCTAATTGACTAGGATGGTTGATGATTACAGGGAATTTGTCTATCCAGAATATTCAGAATTATATATAATTTTCCCGTTTTTCCGAGTCCCTAATAACCAACCTGTCTACAGTTACGTCCCTATAGTCAGTTATAACTTATAAACCCATTTATGGAATAATAACAACATTTAAAACCATTTATAACCTTGATTACCCGAAAAGAGCTGGTTAATGGTTGTATATTCCCCAAAATATAGTAACCATAAGTTTTGACCCATCCCCATACAGTATAACATAGCTAGATACTAACCCCAATCTCAGCTACGGAGCAACAAACGGATGAACAAACGGATGTAGCCTCCTTTTATGCAACTTTCCGTGGGATCCTGGGAAAAAATGCTACGACCGTAGGCCCGTGGATCTATACTTCATATGGTGATTCAACTCAAGGCCTGGCATGACATAGCCATGGAAAATGACCCATTTTTAAGAACGGTAAACCATCTATGTCTATGGGCCATGGTTTCCATGGCTATGTCAGTCATAACCAAAGGGTAACAAAATAACATGATCATGTTGTTTTTGTTAATGAGAATACCATGGGCATATCATGAATGAATGTGTTCGATGATTTAACACACACACACACCAAAAACAAAACGACTTTGCGGCTTTGAGCTGATTTTTCACAAAATCATTTATATAAACTAAAGAACACAACATTCTCTCATTCGGATATGGTTGTTTCAATATTAGAAAAAAGTGATTTAATGATTTAAGTATCACAAGCTCTGGTTTTAATCACCAATGTTGCAGATTTACACAAGAAAAAAACATTGATTCAAGCACCACACATTGGGAGTCAAACAACCAAACATATTCAATTTCACCAACAAAACTCGAGACTTCAGCGCCAAAACGGGAAACATCCCTGTCCTTCAGCGAGTACTTTGGGAAATGACAAAGCGAGAAAGTAATTAAATCAAATTAGATAGTTATCCTCCGGTAAACAGACATAGAATTTGCTGGGAAATCCACAAACTATATATAAATTATAAATGGAGGTCTTAAGCATTCTAGCTGGGAAAATCCAATTTATAATCCAATATAAATGCAAGGTTTTTGATATTTGCACCACGATTCCGGCAACACACAGCCATGAAACTCTCAACTTTCTGACAGCCACGCTTGGTCCAAGCCATAGAATGAGTACAGAGTCAGTATCCAGCGATAGAATCTGATGATCCAAAGGGAGTGCTCACCTTCCTTCTCTTCAAGCGTTTTTCGGAGACACATGCTCAGCACAACACAATGGCATGAAGACAATGCTAGGAAGATAAATGACCCATTCTTGACTGGTTGGTGGTGCAATAACCATCTTGAAAAATATGAGTTCGTCAATGGGAAGGATGACATCCCATATATGAAATGTAAAATTTCATTCATGTTCCAAACCACCAACCAGTTCACCATGCTCTGTTTTTTCAAATAAAACTGCCCATCTATCTATGCTCACAGGGGGATCCCTGCGCATTGGGCACGTTTGTTGATCATTTTTCATGATGTTACCCGACCAACGTTAACAAAAAACGATGGAACTATCCACCATTTTACAGCTGGGTAAATCAACTATAACTTTGGGGTATGTTCAATAACTATGTTTGTTTACCAGAGGATAATCTTGCAAATAACATATCGCTGAAGTTCCTTGTCACTGAATAAACCTTGTCGTGGACTTTTGTTGCTGACTTCATCATGAATTCGAATATGATAGCTGCATAAAGTGTCTCCTTTTTGTTGGATGATTCCAGCTATGTTCCGAACCATCTGGTTATGACTAACATAGCTATGGAAGCCATGGTCAGTTCGCCATGGAATCCGATCCACCATTTTAAAGTTCGGTAAACCATCTATTTCGATTAGGGCCATGGCTTAACCATGGCTATGTCAGTCATAACCAGAGGGTAAATAGAATATTCCAAAACGAAAGAACGTGTGGATCATTGGCCGGCCTTGGTCCTGGTCCAGTTTCATATGAACTATTTGCTTCCAGTTCTGGAGAACTGAGCTTGAGGTAGAAATGGGAACCGCCCTCTTCGATAGAAACACATCCAAAACAGTGGATTGACAAAGCACCCAAAAGGTATCCCATCCCATGAAATTCTGCTTGGTTAATAGCTATGCATGTCCATATTGCTGTTGTGCCGTAATAAACCAGGTGATATGACTTTGTTTTGCCCACTATATATAATGACCAACCAAGCTTGTATTCACCATCTTTTTAGGCTCTTTTACACAGAGTCTGTCTGCTTCATCGCAACACCTCACAAGATGGGGCCCCATAGTTATAAGTTGGTTTATAAACCATGAAATAATCCCCATTAACTATAGTTATATCTACCATAAACCATTGTTAAACCATTGCTATATCTTCCCTCTCATTTCGATCCAATGTTTGACCGACTGAGTGCCCTACCGCAGCAGCCTCATCATCTGCTGCATCCTCTGCGCTTTGGATAGGTCACAACAGGATACCCCACGGGGTAATTTACTACCACGAAAGGATGTAGATTTTTTTATTACGATATCACCTTTACACATTTGAAGATCATTTTGAAGATCATTTTGAAGATTATTTTGAACCAGTGAGGAGTTCGGATGTGATTCTGCACATATCACGGGTCATTTTGCCTCAGGATGCTTTGGCTTTGACATTCCAAAGACCAGCATCACATGTTGGGATGAACATGTGCTACTCTAGGGTGTCTCTCAGGTATACCATTTGTCTTCACATAATTCGCATGAAAACAAATCTCTGATCCCAAATGCCAGTGGGATGTCACCCCAGGTTAAAACAATGCCATTTGCACCATCCCCCCGTCATCACCATTTTAATAGGTGGTATATATAAACCATTTCCAGTCATGGGTGGGAAACGTGGCATTGTTTTACCCACATGATATTTCCAACCAGCCACACTGGCCCAAATCAACCCCCGATTTGAAAAAAGCCACGTTTTGTCTGAAAGACCAGTGCTAGCCTCCCGCATGTGACATATGTTTGTAATGAAAATAAATCCCAGCCACCCCATAGTTAGCTAAGTTTGTTTATAATTATAATAACAATAGGTCACAACAGGATACCCCACGGGGTAATTTGCTTCCACGAAAGGATGTGGATGTCTATTACGATATCAAGTCTGGTTGGTGGTTTCAACCATATTGAAAAATATGAAAGTCAATGGGAAGGATATATGTATATATATATATATACATATATATATATTATGGAAAATAAAAAATGTTTGAAACCACCAACCAGATAACGTGATAAGTCCAATAAGAATCCAAACCTACAACGCTGGCTCCTCACACATTCACTGGAAAAAAGAAACACCAGAACACAACAGTTCTAGCTAGAATCAACCTTACCTATAGTTCCAACAACAAAGAGTTCGACAACTTGATCTACTTCATGGTGTCCAGGTCGGCTCCATTGTGATTTCCCAACCCTTCGCCCTTAGCTGATCAAATTATATATATATGTTGTTGTTGCTGCTTAAATTCACGAAATTCACGAGAATTAAAGTACATTCCCCCCTATGGATCCAAGTACCTTCTTAGGAAGTGTTTGGGGTATGATTTGGAGGGTTAAGTACCTTCTCAGACAGTGTTTGGATCCATAGGGCCCAATATTCGCAAATCGCATTATTACATTGGGAACTTCAATGAATTACTGATTCGGCTGTCCCATCTTGACCCACCCAGATGTTGCAGAAAAAAACCTGAGAATTCCTAAATGCGTGTTGTTCAAAATATGTTGTAAACTAATCTGGCAAACCAAATGATAAATCATCCCCAATTTGACCACAAATGGTGCAACTGCACAACCCTTGTTCAAGACTTGAAGGTTTATGGCATTGGTTTTACCACTATCACTGGGAGTTGCCCCCAGTTCTGTGTCTTGTTTAACCAAGTGAAATAATTCAATCATGATATACAATATCTATATCATAAACCCTACATGTAACCTATCCAAATCAATTTGGCTCTCATAAAATCAACCAAAAAAACTTTCCAAATCTATCGAAATCTCCACTTTTTCCCGGTTCAGCCCCTGTTTTTGCTGGGTCACCGGCCTCGTGTTCTGAGGACGGCCCTTTGTTGCACGCCCCGCGGTTGCGGCGCCGGCCGCCGTTTACGGCGCCGGTACCGCCGCGGAGCCGGAAGCGCGGGGCGCTGTCGTCCTGGCACCGTGGAAGCGTGGATGGATCTTAGATGGACCGGAAAGAAAAACACGATACCTAGTGACTTAGCTGCTATGTGGCTTGTAGCCCACTTAAATCCTTTTTTTTTAATGAATTTACTAACTATAGACATAACTAAGTCCATGGCCCATTTATGTATGGGGCTCTCCAACATAGTGATATGAGTACCTCCCGGTCGATAAAAAATCCGTGGTTGAAACTTACCAAAAATTGGGATTTGACCACGGAAAATATCCTCTGGTTATTTAACATACCCTCTGGTAAATTAACATAGACCCTGGCAGATAGGGTTTGGAAGATTAGTTTTCCATCAAAACTAGGCTATTTTCAGGGTCTATGTTAATTTACCAGAGGGTAGCTCTGGAAAATGGCCCATAGAAATGGATGGTTTACCTATTAATAGCATGATGGATCTTTCCATGGCAAACTGTTAAATAACCAGAGGGTATGATGATTATCAGGAGATATCAGGAGTCTGATGGGGATTTCACCAACATGCTGTATCCAAAATATGATTTGAGCACGGAAAGTGAATGAAAACATGGTGACATATTATGGCGACTCATTGTTTTTTCCCTCTGGTTATTTAACATAGCCATGGAAAATCCCTTATAAATGGAGGTTTCTAGCTGGGAAAATCATCTATAAATGGGCAATTTTCCATGGCTATGTTAAACAACCAGAGGGTAATAAACATTGTGACTTGACAAGATTTCACTGAAACATGGGACTTGACTGTGCATCTGATCCAGATTTTAAGGAGACTGGTGATTTTAATGAACATGATCCAAGAATGAATGGGATTTTATGGCATTAAGCGGGATTGTATGGGAGTTTGGTACCCTCTGGCCTCTGGTTATTTAACATAGCTATGGAAAACGGCCCATTTCTAGATGATTTATGATGATTTACCGATTTACCTATTAAAAATTGTGATTTTCCATAGCTATGTTAAAGAACCAGAGGGTAAATCCTATTAAATCCCATTAAATCCCAATAAACCACCATTTTCCTATGGTTTTTTGTAAGTTTACCAGAGGATAAAAACTTACAGACAGTTTGAAGAAGCCCTGGAGAGCAAAACCCCAAAAACCCCAGCTTCAGCCAGGCGGCCCAGATACCCAAGGAATAACATATCGAATTCTGGTTCTACCCTCTGGTTATGTCAAAATAGCTATTGAAAATGACCATTTATAGCGGATTTTCCCATTGAAAATGGTGATTTTCCCATTGAAAATGGTGATTTTCCATAGTTATGTGAAAGTTTACCAGAGGGTATCTCTCTACATACTGCTTAGTTACCATTTGGTAACTTAACATAGCAAAAATTGTCCATTTATAGAGGATTTACATGGATTTACCTACTAAAGATTATGATTTGCCAAGTTCATTAAATTGCTGGAGAAAACAAGAAGAAGTGGAGGTATTTTCATGGCTCATGGTGTCAAGATCTATCCCACTTAGATATCAGTTCGAGCAACTCCAACTTTTCCATGGCCTAGGTGTGGTTTTGTCCAACAAAAGGAATATACCCAGCATAAAAACAACAAAAAACACATGACAACCATGTCACTTTTATTTTTGTCCTCATAATTCCTCATAACAACTACATCATATTCATTTTGAAAATGTTGGTTTGACCAATCTTGTACCCTGATTTTGTTGGGTAATGTCGTGTACACATCATTTTGGTCAAACAACATCATTTGGTTGGCGCTTTGAGACTTCACAATATCTGGTTGGTGGTTTTAACAATCTTGAAAAATCTTAGTCAATGGGAAGGATTATCCCATATATTATAGAAAAATAAAAAATGTTCCAAACCAACAACCAGATATAAATGTAGATTGGAATTGTCATCCCATTTCTAGGCTTGGACATCATCAAACCAAAATGAAACCACCAACAATATCATCGATATCATTTGTTATATACCCAGGGGGCCCATGCTCGGGATGGTTTGTCCCCCGTGAAAATCCCATCATTAATAAAAAAACATCGTGAGTGAGTGAAAATTCCATGTGCAATACCCTCTGGTAATTTGTTACAGTTTGCGAACTGGAAAATGACCCAGTCGAAATAATTAGTTGATTTTCCCATTAAAAAATGGTGGATCTGTCCATAGTTTTCTGTATGTTTACCAATCGGTAGATGGCTGGTTCGGAACCTCCAGGGGTTCCAACTGCAGCCCCACGATATCCACCATTTCAGGGAATCACAACGATACGACCGTGGACGGACAAGCCACCCTGCGGTGGAAACTACGGTTGGTGGTGCCCCAGTTTGTTAGCTAAGTTGGTGAACACAACTCCAATAACTATGGTTTATGGTAGATATATCTATACTTACTATGATTTATAAACCAACTTATAACTGGGGGGGCACCACCTTGTAGAGGTAAATATCAAACACTGCAAACACTGGGGGTTAGAATGGGATGTTTACCATCTACCAACTGATGCAGGATTTCGCAACCATCAACAGTATCACTGGTAATGATACGCCTATTTCTAAGCCTATGAACAAAAAAAACATTTACACATATAAAGACAGTAAAACAATTTACAATGGAAATATGTTGGGCTTTTTTCTGCACCATTTCTTGATCGATTCACCATGTCTCCGGAAAAAAAACACACCTCTTCCATTGGCTCATCTTCTGGCCTCAAGCGGTGATGTTGATCGCTGGGATGCGAGTTGGGACTCCGGATTGTCCTCAGAACATATGGGAAAATATGGGATCATCATCTGGTAAACTAACAGTTTGCGAACTGGAAAATGGCCCAGTCGAAATAGTTGATTTTCCCATTAAAAATGGTGGATCTGTCCATAGTTTTTTGTATGTTTACCAGAGGGTAATCATCTGGATTTTCATGGGACAATGGTGTTTTCGACCATGAGACAAAACGGACTTGCAAGGGAATTTGTCATGGAATTCTTCATGGAGTCATCATTGGGTTCCCCATTGTTGGGCTTATTTTGATGGGTACAACCAGTGTGAGTTCACCTCCACAAGTTGCCAAAAGGGGGCCCATGTCGCTGCAGGTCGAGTGCATCCCAGGCATCCCAGTGGTGCCGGAAACTACTTACGTAAAACCAAACCAACTCTCTTCAAACAAATGTGTGGGCTTGACATCCTGGCCAGTCTTAGATACCCCGCAAAAAAAAAAAAACTTAGCTGGTCAACGTAGATAATCCCATTGATACCAAAGACTAAGGGATTAGTTTCTACCCATCCAAGATTGACCTAGACATGGTCTCCTTATGCAGATGTCGAAGGTTTTTAACGCGAGCGGACGAACATGAGCCCTCTGGTCCATCTCAAAATGTTGGGACCTAAATCGCCCAGTACCCATCAGTACCCATCAGTAGCCTTTCCACACCCAACCTTAATTCAGGTGTGGAAAGGGTAAAACAACAAACTTAAGGTTTAGTTCCGAGTGTACTTTTAAGAGGTTTCGACCAAACCTTAATTCTCATGTTGAAAGGTAAAACAACTAAACTGTTTCATTTGATGCGGTACTCATGTTCGATGGACCGACACCCAATGTGTTCTGTTTTAGCATCACATCAAATTCCTCTAAAACAAAGCCGGTCTGCCTGAGAGAACGGGACCCCCAAAATTTGATGGGTAACCCTTCTGGTAAACTACTGTAACAGTTTGCGAACTGGAAAATGGCCCAGTCGAAATAGTTGATTTACCCAGCTAGAACATGGTGGATCTGTCCATAGTTTTTTGTATGTTTACCAGAGGGTAATCATTATTTCCCAAAATGAAATCACCAGTTTCGTCATTGGTCCGGTGTGTATCCTATAAAAATGGATGGGCCAGCGAAATCCAGAAAACCACCGAAAGGATGGCAAAAAACGTTTTTGTTTTTATGGGATGTACAGTAACATCCACCTATGAACTGCTGTAGGATTTCGCAACATCCACAGTTAATTTTCATGTATTTTCAGCCATACCGAAATACCCAAAGAAATAGGTGAAATGTTTTATCATGTTTTATCCCATTGTAGATTGTTGATCCCGATTGTCCTCATTACATTTCCCTTGCTGCCGATGGTAAAATGTTGTAAAACTTCTGCGTGCATCTATGTTGTTTATTTGTTGGTTAAACTTATTACAGACTTCCATGATCTTCCATGAGTATCTAATTAGTTTCTCTGTTCAATACACATGAGCCACGTTCAAAACCCCTGTTGGTTGAAGATTATAGGGGATTGCCTATCTAGTATATTGGGGATTATCATGATCCAGGAAAAAACGAGTCCCTAAAAACCAACCTGTTATAGTAAAACAACAGAACTGGTTGGTGGTTTTAACCATCTTGAAAAATATTAGTCACTGGGAAGGATTATCCCATATATTATGGAAAATAAACAATGTTTGAAACCACCAACCAGAGAAGGTTTTGAGACCCCACTGGCCATGAGCCCGAGCACATGTTTTTTGACGTTCGGTTTACGCCGTTTTCTTCGTTGGGGCATGGAATACTCAGCCATTGGAGTTTCCTGGATACCCGCCACAGTGGTGACAACCCCGAAACCAACTAGAAATGGCATAAAATGGCGATAGATCACACTAGTCATCCCATTTCTGTTCTTTATGTATACTATAAATGAGTAGTAGTCGTAATAGTCGTAGTAGTCGTCGTAGTAGTAGTAGTCGTAGATGGTGGTGGTGATGTGGATTTGGAGGTTTCCAAAGTCATGGTGCTACCCCCAAATCATCCCAAGTGCCTGGTGATTTTTTTTAACCCGGTGAGTTCCTTGTAACCGTGAAGGAAATGGCCAAGTTGGTGAACAGAACTACCATAACTAGGGTTTATTACAGTTATGGTCCTTTACCAGTTATAAGTACTTATAACCCCATTTATAGAATGTATAATCCCATTTATAACCAGTTATAACTAATAAATGGCCTTAACTGTAAGGATCTAAAAAAACTGGTTAAATGGGGTTAAAAACCAACTTACAACTAGGGGACCCCACTTTGTGTTACTTGGGGATCGCATCTTGGATTACGAGCCTCAAACCGCTCGATATACCATGAGAGCTGACCATCAAACACGTTTTTTTTGGACTATGGTGGCGATTTCAAAGTTTGTTGGATCGCAAGAATTGCTTTGAAACCAAGTGGGGTGTTTCAAAATGGAGTATACACCCAAAATGTATCAAAATGTCTAAAATGTTCATGCCCCATGTTCCAAACAAACACTCTTAGGTATTGTACCTCTTTTCGTCTTTTGCCAATTTCATTATAGTTGTGCTGGAAAGCCGGGATTTCCAAATCATGGACGTACAGTGATAAATCCAGATGATCTAATATTGGGTTTTTCATGACGTAACATGTCCAAAATCATCAGCCAATGCTGGGCCTTTCATCCCGGGGTTTTCCAAACTGGGCCTTCGTGTTTCTGGGGCTTTCTCGTGTGGTGCGGCATCCATGGAATTTCTTCCGATTGCTAAAGCAATGCCCTAATAAAAGGGCGTGGCGGAAGGACTGAGATTTATCTATGTCAGCCGTGGTCAACTGACCTTGCAAAAGAAGTCGTTAATTCAAACCAAACATGTTGGGGACATAGCCAACAAACATGAATGCACGACAATTTTACAAAACGTGCATATGTATATAATTTGTTTTTGTTGTTGTTTATTCGATATACACACCAGAAGATAGAATAGAAAAGCAAATCATTATTTCTCCAAGTGAGATTTTACTTTTTCATGTTTCTCGACGCTATTAAATGTACATATTACATATTAATAATAATTGTTTGTAGGTAGATGGAGCCATAGATAGTCCATATTCATCGATCTGATCCAAAGAGTGGTGCCCCATAGTTAGTTCAGTTCATTTATAAATCCAATGGCAATAACTATATATTGATTGAAAGGATATATCGAACTAGTTGATTGGGGTTAAGAGTGGGATGTATATTATGTATAATACATAATATATATGTAGAGCTGAAAAATATAGATGTGTATGTATGTATGTATATATATATGGGATAACAATCGAACCAAATCAAAAATAACAAAAAAGGATGCTGAGGGATATGTTTATAGTTTTTTTGTTTTTAGTTTCCACCCTGTTTCTTAGGCATCACTGGCATCATTCGTATATTACAATAACACAATCATTAAAGGATTGATGACCGTTCCCCAAGACGGACATATTTCATCCAACAACGTGTCCCTGTCAACATAGGTTCCATGAATAAATGATCATTTTCAAACATAACGATCCTGAAACTGGTTGGTGGTTTTAACCATCTTGAACAATATTAGTAAATGGGAAGGATTATCCCATATATTAGGGGGGAAAAACATGTTTGAAACCACCAACAGGAAACGTTTGGCAACATTTTATTGGTAAGAACTGTTCGAATCCTGGATGATTGTTTCCAAGAATAGCGACCTATAGCGCTATCGTGATAAAATCTGCCAAACATGGGACCCAACCAAAAGTAATGTCCAAACCAAAATGTTCCCCAAGGTTCCCCTTTTTTCCCCAGTACTTTTCAATAGCCTGTGTATTTACATCATTCTTGGTAATTTGACAACCCCAAAGGTCACATTTTTTACGACAGTGAACATGATTGAAATTTGTTTGTTTTTTCCGAGCAAAATTCATCATCAGTCCCTGGAAACCGCACAAACAAAACCTACGAAATCTCCGTTGACCCACTGAGCGTTGAATGAGGGGCTCTCAATGGTTGTGGGACCACCCTTGTAAGATTGACTGGAACTTGCTCGGCGCCATTTTTCGGGATACCCCTTAGAAAATGGCACAACTCCCTGGTTCTGGTCGAAAAATTATAATTCCAAAAGGCTGGTCTTGTAAAATTGGGCCGGTCCCTCTAAAGTGTCCCGAAAAACGTAGCATAGTTTGATAGACTTTATCAAAGGAAGTTTAGAATCAGCGGCTGCAGCACCCATTGACATCACTTGTGCTTTGGAACATGATCAAAACATATCCAAAAATAAGCATCACAAATCACAAATCAGAAAAACAAATTGAAAGCTGGGTCTTGGCAACCCAAGACAAAGTTACTCTGGAAAACCATTGAAACTTCAAAGCTCAACAGTTAAGGCCATTTATTAGTTATAACTGGTTATAAATGGGATTATACAGTATTATACATTCTATAAATATCTATAAATGGGGTTATAAGTACTTATAACTGGTAAAGGGCCATAACTGTGGAAAGCCATTGAAACTTCAAAGCTCAAGGGACTCAAGGGGTCACTCTGGACCACCACGGAGTTCTTGGAACTGCCATGGAGTTCTTGGTTTCCGCTCCCGGCCCAACGGCGCTCCCGTTACGGAGTCCACCACTCCGCAAGGTGGTGCCCCAGTGAGCGATGAAAATCGCTAAGTTGGTTTATAATAACTCCAATAACTATGGTATATTGTAGAGTTACTGGAGTTATTATAAACCATAGTTAATCATGGTAATCCAATAACCATAGTTATTATAACTCCAATAAACTCAATGTCAATCCAATAACTATGGTATATTGTAAATATATTGACATAGCTATGGTTTATAAACCAACTTATAACCATCACTGGACAGCACCACCTTGTAGGAATCTGTAGATAACGACAAAACTATGTGGTGGTAGCTGTATCATCCGTTGCTTTGCTTGAGGATCCCCAGTCTTCGTGGATTTCCAATAGGGCAATATTCAAAAACACATCTTCAGCAGATCCAAGTCAGTACAGGTAAAGTCCTTAACAGTTATAACAGGCTTTTAAAAAAATGTTTAAATATAACTATGACTATAACTTTAGTTGCAGGAGCTATCTCATGCCACGGCCATAACTATTAAGGGCCATAACTCTACAACATATAATGTGGGTAAAACAATTTCATAACCATCCCCCAGTCATCACATTTTTTATAGGTGCTATGTTTACCATTCCCAGTCATGGGTTGTTTATGGCATTGTTTTACCCACATTACAGCCAATTATTACCAGTTATAACTAGTAAATCAACTATACATCTCATGAAATAACAATTTTTCTTGGTTGAATCATCATTGTTCCTATGGTTTCAAAAAAAAAAAACTACGGTTTTCCTATGGTTTTCCCATGATTTTGCAATGGTTTTAGCGCTTTGGTAGGGCCCATTTTCCTATGAATCATGTACAAATGAGAGCCGGACCGTCAGAAGGAACTGTCCAGGAAGGCCGCCGATTTGGTCAAACACCGGTGTTTTGGACAGTCCCCTGTGACATTGGAAACCGTCGAACCGTTTGGTGGTTTCATCGAAAATACATACAGACACACAGATAGATAGATAGATAGATAGATAGACAGATAGATAGATAGATAGATAGATAGATACATATAGATAGATACATATAGATAGATACATATAGATAGATACATATAGATAGATACATATAGATAGATAGATAGATAGATAGATAGATAGAAAGAAAGATAGATAGATAGATAGATAAATAGACAGACAGACAGATACATAGATCAGATAGACAAATAGATCGATAGACAAATAGATCGATAGACAAATAGATCGATAGACAAATAGATCGATAGACAAATAGATCGATAGACAAATAGATAGACAAATAGAAAGACAAATAGAAAGACAAATAGATAGATAGATAGATAGATAGATTGATTGATTGATTGATTGATAGATATATAGATAGATCGATTGATAGATAGATCGATAGATAGATAGATGGATCGATAGATAGATGGATAGATTAGTAGATTAGTAGATTGGTAGATTAGTAGATTAGATAGATAGATAGGTAGATAGGTAGGCAGGTAGATAGGTAGATAGGCAGACAGATAGATAGATAGATCGATAGGTAGATAGACATGTATCTAAATATTCACGTGCAAATACATTTACATATATCATGCACATTAATGTGTATTATATATGCGTAAACGTTACAATTGCACATCCTATTTATCTATATGTTGAAGCATATTTATAATACATTAGCGTACCTGTTTATGTTGTACATGTACTTATATATATATATTTATTTATTTATATACATACAATAATTGGGTTTTTCCAAGTCGCCAAGAAATCATGAGCAAGTGCTTGGCAGCAATGCCATTCAGAAGCTGTTTATCAAGACATACTTCCAACCACCAAACAGCAAAAGTTGCAAGTGCTGCAAAGTGCTGCTCTATATACAGTCGCGCGGGGTCAAGGTGAACCAATATTCGTTCATGACGCGACATACACTTTCATAAAACAAAGCAAAAACGGATCAGAGTAGAGATCTATGTTCAGCCACGGGCTTGCACGCGTCCGCAAGCAGCGATTTGTTCTGCCGTGCATGAGACGCGGGGCACGACGCTGAGGATTATGGACCGAGAAGGCCACTGGAGAACAACTCCGGCGTGACCATCCATTTCTCCGGGAAAGTCAAGTAGAAGAATTCCATCAGGTTCTACGATACTCTAAGGGAATACGTAGGCAAAGTTCGTTTCATACATATGTCATCATATATCTTAAATTTCTCTGGCAAAATCATGTTATCATTGTCATGGCAGTCATGGCATCTTCTTTGAACCACCAAACATCTTGGCAAGATTTCAAAAACCAAGATATTTCAGCAACCTCAAAGGTGCTCTTCGGAAAATCTTAAATTTTCTTACTACTCAGATCGGCATCGAAAAACAGCAATTTTTGTCATGTCGACTGTCATGTCGGAGATCTAAAAAACACATGGGTAATGTGCAGTCTGAAAAGCTTGGAAAATGATGAGTTCATGGTATCAATGGTGATTTTTCATGGGATTGGGAATTTGATGCACAAGTTCATGGTCGACTTGATCATCCTTTTTTGTTCGATCGTTCACATCACAGCAGTTAAGGCCATGGCTATTAGTTATAACTAGTGATTTCTATGGGATTATACATTCTATAAATGGGGTTTTGTTAGTACTTATAACTGGTATTTCGGGCCATAACTGTGGGGGGTACCACATTGTAGCGTTTTTAGTTGGGGTCTAGAAAAACCACAGCCATGGAATATTTCTCACTGGTGAGTTCCTGGATGATATTCCATGGCTGTACTGGATGATCAATGTATGGAAATCCATCATATGTATAAATATATATATATAATATCCTCTGGTAAACTAACATAACTATAACATACCCTCTGGTAAACTAACATGACTATGGAAAATCACCATATTTAATGGGAAAAACAACTATAAATGGCCATTTTCAATAGCTATGTTAAATTACCAGAGGGTAAATCACAATTCTTAATATGTAAATCAACTATTAATGGCAATGTTCAATAGTTTTGTTAGTTTACCAGAGGGTATCATATAATATTCCGACTCACCTTGAACCCTTTATATCACCGTAAAAAAAAGTTTTTTCATGGATCCTTTTCCGGTGATTTCTATTACTTCTAAATGGTTGGTTTTCTATACCGTATCTTCGATACAAGGTCCTGGTGCCCCCCCCAATTATGTTTGTTGGTTTATAAGCCATAGCAATTATGGATATATCCACCATAGCGACTTAGCTAACTATGGGGCACTACCTTGTACAATTTAGGAAATTCACCAACGTATACCAAAGAAATAAACAGTGTCTCAGCTTTTTGTAGGTGAGATATCCAGATATCCCCACTGTTCTTGGTGGATATTCCAGTATATTTGTAGGTGAGATATCCAGATATTCAAACCTATTTCAGGTGGGCGGTGTCAAGCAGCCAGAAACATGTTACGTAGTCACATGGGGTCATCATCCAAACATGTCGTATATCTATGCTATACATGTATATATATATATGATAATTATATATATGATATACATATATATATATAATCATTATTATTATTATTCTTATTATGTAGATGTGAATATATGTGAATGTATTTGTTTCATGACATTTCATCCAGGTACATATCAGTTACCACCAATCATTTTGTTGAAAAAAACACTCTATAATTACTACGAGTATCTACTAATTTCACATGCCTTGACTTGACCAAAGTCATCCTGGATTTGCTTAACGCCAAGGTTGCATGGATGCAACCTTGCTGAAATGGGTGGTCCTTCTTGCAAGGTTGCACATGTAGTGGAGTCTCCATCGGGTATAAATACTTAAAAATATGGTGGTATCCAAAAATGGATGGTATATAAGGGAAAATCCGATCTAGAAATGGATGATAAATCGGGGTACCCCCAATTTAGGAAACCTCCATATAGATTCCTGGTTTTTCCACCGAATTCCCTGTAGATCTTCCCTAGCTTTCCAGCAAATCCGAGGCTTAGCTTCGCATATTTTCGCTGCCCAACTCAACGCCAGGACGCCAGCACCTTGCGCTTAGCCCACGAGGAACCATCCTGGGAGGTCAGCTGCCAGCTGCCCTCGGGAACTAGAGGATATCAGGCGGGTAAAACAATGCCATTAATAAAACTTCCCCCAGTCGTCACCATCTTTTATAGGTGGTATGTTTACCATTCCCAATAAATTGTGGTTTATGACATTGTTTTACTCACATTAATAAGTTTTGAAGGGATTTAAGGGAATCTATTGTTTTTGAGGGATTTTTTCATGGGATTTAACAAACTATAACATGTTGGATACCAGGGATATGTCATGGGAATCTGAATGGAATATTCATGGAATATTGGTTGAGAAAAACCTTCCAGTGCCATCCAGCGTGGCTAACTGGACATTCCCGGACTAGCCATGGAGCTTTGTAACTGGGCAATCATTGATCTTAAAGGGGGGAGTTTCCATTGCCATGTTTGATTACCGTACAGTTATGGCCCAAAATACCAGTTATAAGTCAGTTATAACCTCATTTATGGAAGAGTAACCACATTTATAACCATTTATAATCGGTTATAACTGGTAAAGGGCCTTAACTGTAGGGTGAACAAATTTTCAGAATGTGTTTGGAGAAACGATGGCTGCAAACCACTGGCGGCTTCGCCGTGAAAAAATCCTTGAGTTTCTGCGAAACCACCCTACAGTTAAGGCCATGGCTATTAGTTATAACTGGTTATAACTGGTATTATAGGGATTATACATTCTATAAATGGGGTTTTCTTAGTACTTATAACTGGTATTTCGGGCCATAACTGTAGTTACTAAGTTCAAAGGCCATTTCAGGAACCTAAATTGGAGGTACCTACCATATATAAGGCCTATTTGTCAGGCCTAAATTTCAGGGAATATCCCCACAAAATATGGCCAGACATATGGTACACTACCTCCATTTTAGGATCGCAGGGGCAATGTCCAGCCATGGGCAGCCATGGCCGCTAGGGCCTAGGGTGAAGCAAGAAGGAATGGGATAAAATCACAGATATGGCCCGCCAACAGGCCATGGGATGAAACTCCTTTAGCCAAGCTTATGCAAATTATATATATGTGTATATGTATATATATATATGTATATATATATATGTATATATATAATATATATATATATATATTCACTATTATTCACTTATAAAATCAGGTATTTCTGTTCCGTCAGAAATTAACCTTGTGAGTGATAAGGCCTACGTATAACTGTATGGGGATATGATGGGATAAGCAAAATAAATAGTGGATTCTCAAATGTGACCATCAATAATGGGGACTTCTTGAGATATGACTTTTTGGATTAACCACTCTAAAACATCTGGGGAAACCACCTAGAATCCCATTGATCATCACTAAATCCCAAGCAAATTGCTAGTGAACTACTGATGAAGTACCCATAATTATCCATATTTTGGGTTGTTTCATCCACTTTTCAACCCGATGTAACCCCATTATATATAAACCGCTGCCGAACTTACGGCCCGTCGGCCCGAGGTACGCCACGTACGCCAATTCCGGCGGTACGAGTTCCGGCGGGTTCCCGCGGCGCTTCGGCGGGAAGCACAAAGCAATTCGTTTCGCTGCTTTCAACCTACAGTTTTTTGGCCATGGCTATTAGTGAGTTATAACTGGTGATTTCTGTGGTGATTAATAGTGGTTAATAGTGGTTAATAGTGGCTAATAGTGATGAATGATGGTTATATAGTTATAACTGGTGATTTCTATGGGATGAGAAACATTCTATGTCTATGGGGTGACTTGTTAGTACTTATAATTGGTATAACTCGGGCCATAACTGTATGTGATTGCGCCATGAAAATTGTGATTCAAGTGGGGATATAATGATATAATTAGATATCATTGGAAAAACCATTAGATATCAAATTCAGATGGTGGTTGAAGTGGCAAATCCATTGTCATTGCGGCAAAATTTGAAGATCGTGATTCAAGTGGCTTTTTCTGTGCCAACCATCTTCAAATGGGGATATGGATATCATTAGATTCCAATGGGGTTCGTGATTGTAGTCGGGACTGGGAATAACCACAAGAGCACTTTTAAGCGGGATTCTTCGCAGTTTCCGATTTTGGTTGTTCAACCAATAAACAGCAGGATCGAATATCTAACATATGAGTGAGCGAATTTGATTCTGGTTGGTGGTATACCCACCCCTCTGAAAACTATGAGTTCGTCAGTTGGGACTATGAAATTCCCAACTGAATGGAACATCATAAAATTCATGTTCCAAACCACCAACCAGGATTAATATTGAATGATATTCCCATTGTATCCCCAATAATTTTAATATACCACCATTATTGCCTAGAGGATATGAACCCGCTATATTTCATGGTAAAAAAAAAACATGGTTTCATCGTCATTGCTGAGACTTCAACGGGGAGTTCGCCAAGGGATTGTCGTGCCCGTGTCGTCATGGGTGAAAATGGTGACAGAACAGGGTGACCTTTTTGAAGTTATGGCCCGAGGTGCATACCACTTTTGGCCGTCAGTGAAATCACCCCATATGGAGTCAGTAACCACATTTAGTTCACCATGTATAACCCTCATTTATTTATGGAGTCAGTAACCATAGAGATAATAACCAACATGGTGGAGTCAGTACATTATAACTCACATAGAAATAACCATAGAAATCACCAGTTGTAGTTGGCATAACTCGGGCCAAACAAATGTATAATGGAGATGAGTCGCAGGCACCTGACTTAGGATCAGGGTGAACCCTCCAACCCCCATTTCGGTGTAACCCTTCTGATTAAATAGGGCTTATTGACCACCAAAAACCACCAAACGTTTTTTGGGGCGAAGCCCTTCGCCATGTTTTTTTTGGCGACCTTTGGGTGGTTGAATCCCCATTATGTTGAAACGTGCTCAAAAATGCTCAAATGCACAAGCATGGTACAGTCAAGGCCATGGCTATTAGTTATAACTGGTTATTTCTATGGGATGAGAAACATTCTATAAATGGGGTTTTGTTAGTACTTATAACTGGTATTTCGGGCCATAACTGTATTCTGTTGCTCCACTGAAACATCATCGGCTTGTAGCCTGCGTCAACAAATAATGGTACCGTGGCCATAAATAGATACGTCATACGTTGTAGATATATTCCAATACAAGTCTATCTCTATAGATTCCGTAGAATGTGGTACCCCCCAGTGATGTTTGTTAGTTTATATAACCCCCATCAACTAGTTCGATATATCTACCATAAGTCCTACTTATTGTAGTTATAAACCAACTTGGCTATCTTGGGGGCACCACTATGTAGAATGTTTCATTTACGTTTTTAACCAACAGAAATGGAATGATGATCGCTACGAGTATCAGTTGGACCATTTCTTCATGAGTTTCAGCCCATTTGAAGCCCCCGTTTTCTACGGTCCAAGCGTACGGTCCTGGCATCTTCTTCTTCGAGCATTTCGATGTGGATCAATGGGAATAAAAAAGGATCCTAAAATGGAGGTACTTTAGTACAATGTGAGGCCCCCAAGATATAAGTTGGTTTAGATTCGCCCCAGTAACATATAGTTATAAATACCATAAACCATAGTGAAATTGGAGTTATAAACCAACTGAACGCTATCGACTGGGGGCCTCACATTGTACCATATTTTTGGCAATATGTCCTGGGCATATTCCCTGAAATTTGGCCCTAAAAAATAGGCCTTATATATGGTAGGTACCCCCCGCCGAAGACACGGCCTCATGCGGCTATGAGTCAACAAATGTCAACAGACTCATACTTTGCCCCGTTAAGAAAACAAAACCAGCTGTCTTTCCTTTAAAATAAGGCTCCGTTGACTTGAGGTCCGATTGAGGTCCTAGACGATATTAAGCATGATATTATATCATAATATGCGAATATACCTAAACCATCCTAAACCCTGTGAGTCAACATGTATTCCTTTTGGGGTCCAAAAGCCACCAAATTTTGGGACCCGAAATGTAATTTTGTTCGGGGTCATCGGGGCCAGACTTCCACAAAAACAGGTCGCAGCTGAGAGAAGTTTGCCCAAACGTTTTGACCCATGAAACCATGAAACTTGGATATAGTTGACCTACAGTTCTGATGAACTAGTCAGTCGCCACCAAACTATTTGGTTTCTTTGATATCTCTAATCTTATCTGTAGATTCTACATAGTAACCCGAAGAAATTGTGGATTCCATGATGATCTCCGTATTTCCAATGATTACCCTCTGGTAAACTTTCACATCACTATGGAAAGATCCACCCATTTTTTCATGGGATAACTCACTATTTCTATGGCCATGTTCAATAGCTATGTGGCCGGCACATCTTCCTACGGCACCACTCGGCCTCCAGTGATTTTTCTTCAAATGGCCGTTGAGATGGGCCAGTTTTACGAATCGTAAATGGATGATGATTGGGAATCGCTTATTGGTTAACTTATGAATGGTTATTATATGTTATTATACTGTATAACGGCTCTATAACCCACAAAAATTGTTATACAATGGTTATGGTTATATAAATTGCTATTATATAATGGTAAATAATGGTTATATAAGCCACAAAAATGGTTATAGAATGTTATTAACATGGTTATATCATGGGAATCGCATATGAATGGAATATCAATGATGATTTTTCAGCCACAAAACCGAACAACTCATCAGGAATTGCGTTGATTAATTTTTCTCATGGCCCCCTGGCGCACCACCCCGCGGATCCGATTCAGATGACAATGACAATTCGATTCAGGGTGCCCTATAGGGATTTCACTGTAGCTTCAAACCATAGGAAAACCATAGGAAAATGGTGGTTTAATGGGATTTAATGGGATTTAATGGGATATACCATCTGGTTATGACTAACATAGCCACGGAAAATCCCTCATAAATGGAAGTTTGAATGGGAAAATCATTCATAAATGGACCATTTTCTATGGCTATGTTAAATAACCAGAGGGTATAATAAGTGATAACTTGATAACCAGATTAACCATCAATACCCTCTGGTAAGCTAACAGTGAAAAACCCTGACAATAATCCATTTTTAGTGGAAACTCATCTGAAAACAATCCCTATCTGCCAGGGTCGAACTGTTAATTTACTGGAGGGTAATATGTAACTATATACGTAACCATCCTGGAGCACATGGAATGACATTGGACATGAAACACAAAGTTGGACATGAAGTTGAAAAATCCATATTCTATCTACTTCAGGATGAGTGTATATATATATATATAGAATTACATAAAAGTATTATGATTTAATAGGCACATATATGGTCCGGAAATATGGCAAAACAAAAGAGAAATGTGGTACGTAAAGCCAAATGCCATAAACCCAAAGTTAAGGCCCTTTACCAGTTATAACCGATTATAAATAGTTATAGATGTGGTTACTCTTCCATAAATGAGGTTATAACTGACTTATAACTGGTATTTCGGGCCATAACTGTACTATTTGGGGGGTATAATTACCACCCATTTGTGATGATTTTTTGAGGATGCTTTCAGTGCCAATCTTAGATACCCTCCAAAAAATGACAAATCTTAGCTGGTGAACGTAGATAATCCCATTGATACCAAAAGACTAAAGGATTAAAGTACCCATCAAACGTTGATCATGGATTATGATGGGCATATTTTTGGTCGGTTACATAACCCACAAAACCAACAAAACCAGGAATCGCTAATTTTTCAAATTTTCTGGATGGTTTTTTTCTGGCTTTACCAGCATCACCACAGGCGACCCAGCTACCTTTCTGCCAGGCTTTCTGAAGTAGTTCCAGAAGCGTTGCGTCAACCCAGCTCCTCCGGTTCCTGCACATTTTACTGAAATAGAACTAATAGTATTATTATTATTATATTTATCCATAGTATTTATAGTATTAAAACCCATATTTATCGTATTTATGAATTATTAACCGTCCAAAACAATTGGGTACAGAATTTTGATCCATCCTCTCATGGACCTAAGTTTATTGGAGCTGGCCGTGGTTTTGAAATAGGCCATGTTTAACATACTGACGCTAAACGTAGGGAATGGATGGGTTGCTGGTGGTTGCTGGGATTATTATTGATAGTTGGCCAGTGGATCATTCCCTACTACGCACAAGTAAAATAACCACAAATCACAATGAAAACAACAAAACTAATCTGTTAACAAAATCAATGTAAGTGACATAATTCATAACCACTGAACAGAAATGTTGACATTTTGAGGATCTAATCAACAATAACATGTCTTCACAATGAACCTATGATAGGTTTTAATTTGCTTATAACTGCTGGATAGCAAACAGAAAATAAGGATTTACCTGCAAAAGTATGGGTTTCACAAACAGTTTGGCGATATCATCAAAATTGGGGTTTGGTGCAGTTACTGGCATGAGAAGTCAACCATGTTCCCTGTCCATGAATATGACCAGCCAGTGGGAAAACATATACTGGAACTTGCAATCCTGAGGATGTCCCACAATCACTGGAATGTTGCTGAGTCGAACCATGTAACATATACGTATATATATATAATCACCACATTTTAAAACATATTGAAACCTACTTTGTGCAGGATTGAATCCATAAGTATGGTGAGCTTTTCACTTTTAGGCATTTTTTCATGGCGATTCAACAATCCCCAAACAGACTCCGAAAAATAAGAGTTTATCAAGGGTTTATCAACCACCAACAACTGCGTTACACCAAAGGCTTATAACTATCTATCATTGGAGGGGGGCGCCCCGGATGGGGGGGCTAAATCCCAAAAACAGTTGACCAACTGTTGCTGGCCAGTTTAAACCCCAGACACACAAAAATTTCCAAACCGCGGGCTACTGCCGGGTATGAAATGGACCTTCTTAACAAAATAATCGCTCCAATCCTATGTTTTTTCCTTTGATATCCGACCCTTTTTCAAAAAAACATACCCACAACTAACATACTCAATAAAACAAAAAAAAACATAAAACTAACAAAAATATACAAAAATCACCAAAACAATCCTTACAAACCCTGAAGATTCCCGCCCGCCACCATTGGGTACCCACCGTTGCTCCTGCCGTTCCGGGTGATGTGGTCGCGGGGCTAGGCACATTGGTTCCCTTGGAGGCATTGCTGAGTGTGGCCCCAGTGGCACCTGTACACTCCTGGAGCCAGGCTCGGGTCGTGGGAAAAAATGCGATCCTCCAAAGATCATGGGAAAAAATATGGGAAAATGGAAATTATATAGGTTTTTTGGTTGGGAATTTGAAGGGAAAATTGGGAGTTAGTGACTAGATGTGGGAAGTGTCGTGGGAAAAAATGGGAGTTACATTCATACATGGATTTTGAAGACCCCCATTGTTTTGTTGGTTTTTGTGGGTTTAACCCATGAGTACCTTTTGTTAAATCACCTGGGCCAAACGTTAACCTAGATCGACTTAACTATCGTTTGGGGGTTTCACCTTGTAAGGGATATGATGAATGTCAAAGGATAAGACAATTAAAATGACATATAGCATATGTATATTTAAAAACAATATAGATAAATATCATAAATAAAAAAAATACAATATATATAAAGAACAATACATAGTATTTAAGTATACTCTAATATTACATAATATAAAATAACATAATATAAGATAAGATAATATTAAAACAAGTGAACAAAATATGCTAGGAAATACAGTTAAAATTTGATAACGGAAAAATATAATACAATATATTCTATCAAAAACATGTATTTATAATATGAATATATATATATATATATGATGTAAATATATATATATATCGATAAATATATAGAGATATGTGATGCATAGAAATAAAAAAAATCTGATGTAACACTAATAACTCTATAAATATTTTTATATGATATATAAAAATAAATAATACACGCACGTATGTATGATAAATATCAAATATGAATAAATATAAGTATCTATGTTTGATATATATATATATATATTAGCTAAACTTACTCAAAAACTCGCTGCCGTGGATATGTTGAAAACCGCACGAAGAGTTAGCGGGGGGGCGAACGTAGGGGCGAACATGCGGGCGAACGGGTGGACGAACGTCGCCCGCACGAGCGAGCGGGGGGGCGAGCGGGGGGGCGAGCGGACGGGCGAACGATTTGACTAGTCTTGTTTTGCCTGGTGATAATTAGTACAGTCAACCTGTGCCGAAATTATTTTACACCTACTTATACAACCCAAGAATACTGGTACAAAGTTGTTGGTATTCGAAACCCGTGCAATTTTGAGGGCGGGCCCACCCCCTTGAGGGCGCATTAAGGGGTCGCACGAAGGGGTCGCACATACGCATGTACGCACGTACGTACGCATGCACGCACGCACGTTCATGTGCATGTACGCACGCACGTTCACATGCATGTTCAGAAATAAGGTTATTCTGTACGACCCTAAGCCTCCTAAAGCATATTTAGTATTAGGAGGTCACTTTTCAAAGGTAACCTTATTTCTGAACATGGGTCTGAACATGGGCTTGAACATGGGTCTGAACATGGTACCTACGTACGTGCATACGTGCGAACGTACGTGCGTACGTCTGTGCGTACGTATGTGCGTACGTATGTGCGTACGTGTGTGCATGTGTGCGTTCGCCCCCCCGTTCGCCCCCCGGTTCGTCCCCCCGTTCGCCCCCCCGTTCCCCCCCCGTTCGCCCGCCGTACCCTCGCTCAGATGGCCGTACGCCCCCCCACGTTCAATACGTCTAAATAACTTCAAAAACAGGCCGCAGCGACCTTTTGGGTTTAGCTAATATATATATATATGTATAAACATAAATATATATAATAAAAAAATAAAATAAACATGATGTCTAAATATGATCTATATATAAATATATAAAGAAAATCATATATGGCGAAACCATTATATATATATATATATATCACATATATCAAATCTATCTACCTTTATATAAATATAAACTTCACATATATCAAAATAAATATACATATATATCATATATACATATATATGATATATAAACATGTGAGGCCCCCCCCACACGATATGGATTTAATGGATTTTAATGGAATAATTATGAAAATACTAAGATATGATGGGGAAAACAAGGGGTGGCAAATGTCCTGTTTTTTTCACAACTATTGGGGATAGCCCATCTCTAGCAGATACTTGAAAGTAATGTTCAAAATCCACACAACAGGACATTTACTACCAACCATTGTCATATACCATAATATCCCTGTAATTATGCGGACGTTGACCAAGTTTCTTGGCTACTTGGAGGGTCTGAATACCAAGTCAGTTTATGGAATATACTGAACAGTGGTACCACCTATCGTGGCGTTAGTTGGTTTATAAACCTTTCTTCTTATTGGCTATGGAGCAACTGAGCAAACTATGGGGCACCACCTGGGATAACTAGGTGGATGTCATGAACTAGTGCAAAGGACCCTACGAACGAATAAACAAACTGGGGAGCATCACTTTGCAAGGAGAAAGAACATACATTGTACATGTCCTTTGCTTACTGGTTGCTTGATCAATGTTGATGAAAAGATGATTTTTATTATCATTTATTATTGAAACCAACCAATAGGCGGTAAATGAAAATACATCATGTACCAAACGGGCCGTGATCTAAATCTTCCTAAAGGACAATTGTGGCATTGAACTGATTGAACCAACAATAGTGGAATATAATGAGCCAGATAGTGTTGGACATTTCATTCTCAAAACGTAGGGATTGCCCATGATTGCCTATTTCATGGCCAGTTGTCATAGAGACTTGGATGATTCACCAGTTGATTTTGGAGTATGCTATTTAGAAACCGTCCTTCGCAAGAGTTTGACCATCAATATACGGAATATAGACATGTTTCAAAGCTAAATACGTATGTTGTGACATCAGGTCAGCATATTTTCCTGGCCTACAAATTATGATTGCTTTGATCAGTGGCCACTTGTCGTTTAGCGTGTGCCTTCTGAACTGCATGTTGCTTGAGAAGCCATGTCTGAATCGCTAGAACTGCATTACTTCTTGCATTCATGCATTACTTGGATGTGCCGCGGAATTAGTTGATTGCTTAGTCTATATAGTTATACTCCAGAAATTAACATACACCCTGGCAGACAGGATGTTTCAGATGAGTTTCCACTCAAAATCGGTGATTTTCGGGTTGAGTGCCCACTTCTAATGTGACTACTAACCAGCCAGTTAACCCCATGGCCCATCCAAAGGGGTCGATTTTAGGATTGGTCGACTCCTCTGCTTAACAACAATCTCTCAATGCTTGTTGTTTAGGGGAAAATCAAAAGGAAATGGAAAGCACACATGGTGTACTGCAAAATGTTGTTTAAATGTGTTCCGCCCAACCCGGACGTTGCTCGACACTTGCAATCATCATCATCATAGATCATCATAGATCATCATATATCATCATATATCATCATATATCATCATATATCATCATATATCATCATCATCATCATGATCATGATCATGATCATGATCATGATTTCATCATCAGCATCTCATCATCATCATCATCATCATCATCGTCGTCGCCGTTGTCGTCGTTGTCATCGTCGACATCATCATCATCATCATCATCATCATCATCATCATCATCATCATCATCATCACCAGTGTCAGCTCATGTGGAATGGTGTAATATCATCAACTTATATGTCTTTTATTCGAAAGGGATCATAAATCCACCACCCCTCTTGCAAATATGTCAAACGGGGTACTCACATCAACTTATCTTCATAAGGGATCAACATATCCACCATCCCCTGTGACAAATATGTTGAATAAGGAATAATATCAACCCATCTTCATAAGGGATCAACAAGTCCTCCACCCCCCGTGGCAAATATACTGAATCTGATACCAGCATCAACTTATCTTCATAAGGGATGATGATGATGATGATGAGGAGGAGGATGATGATGATGATGACGATGATCATTATGATCATGATGATCATGACAATCATGATGATGATGATGATGATGATGATGATGATGATGATGATGATGATGATGATGATGATGATGATGATGATGATGATGATGATGATGATGATAACAATGATGATGGTGATGGTGATGATGATGATGATGATGATGATGATGATGATGGTGACGACGACGACGACGACGATGATGATGATGATGACGACGACGGTGACGATGACAATGATAGTGGTGATGATGATGATCATCATCATCTTCTTCTTCATTATCATGGATCACATATACACCTACATACTGAAAGTCCACCGACATGGCATTTCAAAAATACGCAACCCTTCCGCAATTCCGGCGCGGAGCAACGTCAGGGTTTTTTTCCGAACATGTTTAAACTGGTTTTAGGAAACTTCCCACATTTGGTTCAGTCACTTCTAATTTGGTGCCATGGATTGCTCTGATTTAAAGGTTGAATTCTCTGGGTGAATGCGGTCACCCATCCGCCCATGAGGTTACCGTTGGCAAACCAGTGACACTCGGAGATTGAATCACTAGATTTGTCAGTAACACCCTGCACCTTGTTGTTCCGGTCGCAATTTTTCCTTAATTGGGGGTTCCCTATATAATAGGAGTACCCCCAGATCATCAGTGCCACATTTTGATGTTCATCGGATTTTCCATTGTAAACCATCCAGCTATTGGGGTGCCCCATGGTCAGGCGTCCTCTGGGGAACTCTTTCGAGAGTACGTTTGGTACGACGGCTCTTTCCAATCCAGGCTTGGGTCACACCTGTCCGGGCAGAACAAAACCTACCCTCTGGTAAACTTTCACATAACTGTGGAAAATCACAATTTTTCATGGGAAAATTCACTATAAATGGTGATTTTCCATAGTTATGTCAAATTACCGGAGGGTAACATGGGGGAAATGATGAAACAGGATGAAAAAGGATGCTTATCTGAGATGAACAATTTAGTGGATTCAATGGGATTCAAATTTGAGTGGGATTTAATGGAACTGAATGGTGACACAATTTTGATCAGAACATACTGGTTCTGCCTACATCCTTCAAGACTTCTATGGATTGTGCGTTGGCATCCGCGTTCAGCGACTCAAACATCTTGAAATGGATCACTCCTTTGTCTCCGCTGAAAAAAAAATCGCGGCTGACTGGGCTCACTTCGGGAAGACTTTTTTCGTGGCATGGGAACTCTGCCAATTTGAAGGGAAATCTCCCGGCGTGTGTCGAACCTGCCTTTGCACTTTGCTGTTGCCTTCTGCATGTTGTTCGTTTCCGATTTTCTTCACATCCTTTTCTGCTACTTGCCAATTGGTTTTACTTCAGGCACGGAGTTGTCTAAATAGACACACAGGCCGTCGCATGAATATCACGCTGAAGACCTAAAATCGAGGAATTGTATGGATTCATCCAAAGGCTCGGTACGGCTCGTCATAGACTGGCACTAGGAATGGCTGGAGTTAGCTCTTTTTCACCTCAAAAAAAAGTATGGGATCAGACCCCAGGTATACAAAGCAGTTTTCCCAAACCATGGTCCATCGTTAAGCAAGTCCTCCAATCTACTTCGGTAGCATGTCCCAAACCAGTGTTAAATATTCGACGGATGGGACTAATGCCATCTGATTCAACTAACCAAATCTAACGATTTGAGGCCCCCAAGATAGCTAAGTTGGTTTATAACTCCAATAACTATGGTTTATGGTATTTATAACTATATAGTTACTGGGGCTTAGAAACCAACTTATATCTTGGGATTGTAACGATTTGAAGAACATGATGCAACCAAAAAATGTGGATCCGACCAGCCAAACACATTAGTGAAGTTTTTTCACATCCCTCGCGTCTGCGCTCTATGGAAGAGTTGGTGGTTGAGGCACTCGTCCCACAATTATATAAAATTATGATATAGTCACCTCAACCAATTGGTATGGTTGAACAGTAACTGGTAGGTGGTTGAGCCTACCCCTCTGGAAAATATGAAAGTCAGTTGGGATTATGAAATTCCCAATATATGGGAAATAAAACATGTTCCAAACCACCAACCAGCAAAACATGTCCAGATGTGCGGTCACCCTGACTCTCACCACGGAGAATGCGCGTTATTTCTTCAATGATATGTGAGTCCCACCAAGACTTGGTCAACATTTGAGCGTGTCTGAAAATGGGCGATGTATACCGCCAAGCATGGGCAATTTCTGAAGCTGTGCTAGCTAAATCAATGGATTTGCAGGGGAAACCTATTCTCAAACAAACAATGAACCATGTGTAAACAAACCATGTGTAACCCAAGGAAAACCATGTGTAGACAAACAATGAACCATTGCTTCATGCTGTTAAATAAAGGTCCGCTTCTTGCCAGCGAACCAACCACCTCAATGGTGACCATCTGATGTTGAATAAGCCCTTATTGGTGGGTGTTGCTGGGTAATTTTCACCTTCAACAGACATGATATCACCCTGAAAAATCCTTAAAAAATCCCTTTATATCCCTCATATGTATGTATATATATATATATATATAAATATAATATAATATATATATATATATTCTCATTCAAAGATGATGTTCCCATTGTTCTCCCACATTCCCGTTCCAAGGGGACCCTTGATGAACTACCTGGTGAACTTCCCATTGTTCATCCAGAGAAACCCGTTAGGAAAGAGATTCTCCAATGGTTTTCCAATGTTCCCTACAGTTAAGGCCATGGCTATTAGTTATAAATGGTGATTTCTATGGGATTATACATTCTATAAATGTGGCTTTGTTAGTACTTATAACTGGTATTTCGGGCCATAACTGTATGATTTTCCTAAGACTTTCCAATGATGCTCAATATGGTATGCCATGATATGCCAAACAAGTCAGGTATATCGCCATAGAAATCATATAAATCATATATTAAATATGAAATCATGTTAATAGGGCTTAAAAGGAATACCTGCAATGGGGATTTAGCAAAGAAATAAGGGTTACCCGTTGAAGCTAGATCGAAAATCAAAGTCATCTATTTGGATATCTTGTAAATCAACTATAGGTAGAACCCCATTGCCAACAAACAAATCCCATTCTTCAGTCAATTCTAGATTCCATGTCTTGTCGTTGTCAAACCATGCAAGTTGTGGTGTGTAACCTCCGAAACCCTCTGGTAATTTAACATAGCTGTTGAGCATATTGATCTCTAGTTGATTTACCATTAGAAATGGTGATGTTCCATAGCAAACTGTTAGTTTACCAAAGGGTAAGTGTTGTTATAAACCATACTTATCGTAGTTATAACATGTTAATTGAAAATCATACTTCCCAGTAAAACCATAAATCGTAGTTTATCATAGTTTTATCAAAGTATGGTTTTTAACAACAGCTACCCTCTGGTAAACTAACCGTTTGCTACGGAACATCACCATTTTTAATGGTACCCTCTGGTTATTTAACATAGCAAGCCATGGCCTATAGAAATAGATAGTTTACCTATTAAAAATGGCGATTTTTCCATGGCAAACTGTTAAGTAACCAGGTTGGGTATAGATTTTCCCATTACATTTCCATTATATCTCCCATTAGATATCCCAATAAATCCCAATAAACCACTATATTCCATAGCAAATTCTATCATAAACCACACTTATCATCACCATTTTCCTATGGTTTTCCTATGGTTTTCCTATGGTTTTCCTATGGTTATTGTTCACCAACAACACGCCTTGGAGCCGTGAGATCGGGGAGGGAGCTCCGGCGGTCCTTGGTGATGTCGTGGGATGATACATGCCCTAAAAAGTGGAGGTTTTAATGGGAATATATGGGACATATTTCTGGAAACTATTGGTGATTTACGGGAAAAAACTAAATATATATATATATATATATGATGTATGAAAGATACCCTCTGGTAATTTAAGAGTTTGATATTGAACATGGCCCATAGAAATAGTTGTTTTACCTACTAAAAATGGTGATTTTCAATAGCTATGTTAGTTTACCAGAGGGTAATCATCCAATCACAAGCCGTTCCAGAGAACCCATCCATGTGGGGTCTCTCCATGATCCCAAATTTTTGGGTTAATGGGTGAAGAGCGGGAGAAGTGGTCGAAATGGTGATATAGTTAGATTCTAATGGGGTCATAGTCAGGATAATTGGGTTTATCACATAGTAAATGAGGCCCTAGACTATGCAAATAGATATATATATATATATAGATATAGGGGATATAGGGATATACTGGGGATTGTTCAATCGTGGAGTCCACAATCGAGTTGGCACACATTTGGTGAACATCACATCACTATAGGTGAATTCCATGGTTTAAGGTAGCTGAATCGAACTTGATTGGAACAAAACCTTTCAATAAGCATTGGATTCAGGTGAATTTACCTAGAACAATAATGATTTTATGGCGATAGTTCACAAACAAACAAGTTGTTCATTTCGCCGGCAAAAATCAGGATGGACCATGGGGTAACTATGCGACTTATATAATGAGGTTTCAATATCAGCAATAAAAGTCGTTCATTGCGAATTTGAAAACCAACCGTATAAATTGTTCTGGAGATTTAAACAAGAAGATCTGCCAGGTTCTTCAAAATGACCCCTTTGAGGTGGTGAAGTGGCCCTTTTTGTGTTTTTTTGTGACCTCGAATTGGTGGTTGAAAAGGCCACTTTGAAGAACCAGGTGGGGGGATTTTGTAGCTCAAGAATACTGGGGAACGCAAGACAACCGGTTTCAAAGATTTGGTTTCATCTCAGGTGGTCCCAAAATGAGAGAGGCAAATGGTAATATCGAAGGACATAAATTGTGAATTAGACAAGAACATTTGGATTCGTAATGAATGCATAATAATATAATAGCTAAGTTGGTTTTATAAGCAGATTAAGTGTTGGGTTTATGGCCTAGATATCCAAAAACAAAGTAGATGGATGAAACTAAGCCAGCTTATAGCTGGGGGACATCACCTTGTACATTGAATCAAGATGCCATTTCATCGCATTTGTTGAAATTAGGGAAATTGTTTCAGACATGATCATGATGACATGAGCAAAACAAAGGGTAGGAGACTCACTTAGACCCACCCGATTCGCATCACTTAGACCCACCGCATCACTTAGACCCAACACGCATCACTCAAACCCAACAAATTCGCATCACTGAACCCAATGATGATTATGATTCCATGACGCGGGTTTAAGCGATGCAAATCACGCGGGTTTAAGCGATGCAAATCTGGAGGGTTTAAGCGATACCGCAACCAAAACAAAGCTCTTAGATTTCACCGAGAAGCGCTTTCACATGATAGGTTTCCAATACATAGTGGTGCCCCATAGATGGCTAAGTTTAAGTTGGTAAACATAGCTACAATAAGTAGGACTTTTGGTAGATATATCGAACTAGTTGATGGGGGTTATAAACTAACAAACATCACTGGGGGGTACCACATTGTATGCATGTGCCTGTTTCTCTTCGGAAAATCATAAAGTTTCGAGCCCGTCAAGTTGGACTAGGTCCGTAGCTTAGGAAACAGCAGAACAATGCGCGCCATGACTGAAAACAACCAGGAAACATTGGTGCTAGAAGCAACAAACATTTTTGCTTCACTGCTATCCCAGAGTTTGGATAATTCATCCAAAAACCTGATTTGGGAGGCGAGGAACACCGACCACCGAAGGGTTTTATCGGCGTTTTTGTTCGGATCTTGGATTCAAATCACGTTTTTGCAGTTATAGCAATAGCATAGCTATACAATGCTCTATATACACATATATAGATATATACATATACATATATATATATATATACACATACATAGCAGTTTGCAGCAAATTTCCAGTAAGTTAGTTATTGCAAAAACTTCTGGGGCCCAGCTCTCGTTCATCCTCTTGGCCTGAGGCCCTGGGACAATTCATTTCGTTCGCTGATTCTCCCATATCTCCTACAGAAAAAGCGGCCCCCAGTCGATAGCCCAAGTGGCAACTGATAAGTGGTAAACTAACAGTTTGCTATGGAAAGATCCACCATTTTTAATGGCAAAATCCACTATTTCTATGGCCATTTTCAATAGCTATGTTAAATTACCAGATTGAATTCTATGGTTTATGGTAGATATAACGAACTAGTCAGTGGTGGTCATAATGGTTTATAAACCAACTTATAATTGCGGGGGCCCCATCCTGCACATATCCCAATCATTTCCCTATCCATAGATGAGTTTCACTGATTCTCCCCCAGATTTCTCCGTTGAAATCGTTATCATCTTTGCCATCTTTGGTCGTTGGTAGGATATGTCCCCTTTCACTGTTATGGCCATGGATATTAGTTGTAGTTATAAAAGGCTATTTCTATGGGATTCTACATTCTATAAATTCGGGGTTTTCTTAGTATCTGGCTGGTGGTATACCTACCTCTATGAAAAATATGAGTTCGTCAGTTGGGATTATGAAATTCCAAACTGAATGGAAACAAATCATGTTCCAAAACCACCAACCAGGATTAATATAATATTCAATGATATTCCCATTGTATCCCTAATAATTTTAATATACCACCATTCTTGTCTCATAAAGGATATGAACCCCCTATATTTCACGGTAAAAAACCATGGTATAACTCGGGCCATGGCATATTTCACCCCCAGGACACCGAAAACGCCAAGAGTCGCTCAAACGTGATCGGCGCGATGCCATCCTGAGGGCCCGACTGAAAGGATCAGTGATAGCCCTGAAGATTTATATCTCGCCAAAACCAAAAAGTTCATTTAAGTGAGAGAGATATAGAGAAAGAGAGAGAGAGAAAGAACAAAAATAATATATATATATATATATAAATCATATAACCTTAGTTACAGGAGTTCCCATCACTGGCTTATAGGGTCATAGTTGTACAAGGTAAGGCCAATAAAAAGACAATTGGTGACTTAACCAAGCCATACCAAAAAACATGTATGAAATTTGATGAAACACAATGGAAAAAATAAAAAATGTATGAAATTTGATGAAACACATGGGGAAAAAATAAACGTTGGACAAAATTAGGAAAAACCTGCCTAGGATATCTAAAAATGATGAAACAAGTGGAAACGAACATTGGACAATAAACTCCTGCAAACATGTGTGCAAATAATGCAAAACAAGGAAACATGTTGGGAAAAACAAGTCTTGGAGAGTGTATGAACACGTGCTTTGTGAGAGAAATGGAGCCATGAAAATTGGAAAGTCTTGCTCTGCATAGTTGGTTTTAATCTGGTTGGTGGTATACCTACCCCTCTGAAAAATATGAAAGTCCATGGGAATTATTATTCCCAATATATGGAAAAATAAAATTCATGTTCCAAACCACCAGCCAGTAATGTGTTTTGGAGCTGATTTATGATAACTAAGTTGACGCACATAACTTGGCGAACTATGGCAGCTAAGGATCGAACCTCTGAGGAATTCTCCTATTTTTCCTATTTCTCCTCTGCACACAATTCCATTGATATGGAACATTCACCATGAATATATCCTAGAAATTGTTTTAAAGGAAAACCAGAACCGGGAAACCCAATCAATTTGGGAGTTTTTTTTACCCTGGGGTGAAGGGCGTCTCCCAATTGCGTTGGTGTTTAAACCCCGTGGCTTGTTATATGATATTCCACATAAACCCAGACGTTGACCAAATTATGTTCCTCAATTCAGCTATTGTAGACAAGGGCCTCACCTTGCAACCAACAGAAACGGCAAGACAATGGAGATAGAATATCATGGGGATATTTTGGAATATGAATGACATACTGGGCACATATGGAAATGTATGTTTTACTCTTGGAAAAAACATGATGGACAACATGGAAAAAAAAACACATGTAACTGGGAAGTCCATGTGTTCTCCTGGGATATGTAGGATATAACTTACCAACAATCAAACCATGGGAAAAATCATCGGCCCAAATGGGGAAAAAAATCCTGCAAGCCCGGCAAGGTATCACCAAAGGATAATTATCAACAATGGGTTCAAAGTGGTGCCCACCAGTTATGTTTGTTGGTTTATAAACCATAGTAACTACCCTCTGGCAAACTAACATAGCTATTGAAAATTGCCATTTATAGTGAAAATTCCCTCGAAAATGGTGATTTTTCATAGTTACGTTAGTTTACCAGAGGGTAGTTGGATATATCTACCATAAACCCGAACGTGAAACTGGAGTTATAAACGCACCAACTTAGCGATTTTCATCGCTCACTGGGGCACCACCAACCAGGCCTGGGACTTTATGGGAATCGTGGAGATTAACCATCATAGTGATTGGTCATCGGATAGAATGGGGATATGATGTGATATTCAACCTAGTCACTTGTCTAATACAGTCTAACTAAGGTTGGTTGTTTATGTATTCAAATATTTATATGATCATGTGACTCACAACAAGCCAACTTATTGGGACTTACAGACCAACTTAAAACCGTTAACAGCCGTTTGCTTTCCCCAGATAGTGGACTTTTGTCTGGTATCAAAAAAAGGTGATTCTTGGTGGACTTAAAACATGATTATTGACCTAAACTGGCAAAACGATTCATTTCCATGTAAACTAACTTGTTGGCTGGTTAGTAGATCTTCCTATTGAAAGCAAAAGATGACAGGTGGTCCAACTACCCATGGTGAATCCCAGCCGCCCAACAAATCTGATTTTGAGCTGGTGAATCTACATGTTGCATCATTTTACCATTGAAATCGCAACAGATTGAGTTGTACTAGCTAGTATCCAATCACCAATCATCATTGCGCAACTATATCCACTCAATATCCCATGGGTATTAAAAAAAAAAAAGAAAAACGCTAACCTGAATCAGGGCCATTTGGGGATGATTTCCCTCAATCTAACCATGATTCCAGTGAGGGAGGACAGTGCGGTCGTTATAATTTACCCAGATATATGCTTGACACCAAAAGAGAGTATGTCAAAACAATCACAGGGAAAATTTCATGATACACCACTCTTGGAGTACCCAAGCGGTTAAGACCAAACCAAGTGGTTAACTGGTTGGTGGTATACCTACCCCTCTGAAAAAATATGAGTTCGTCAGTTGGGATGATGACATTCCCAATATATGGAAATTCATAATCCAGTCATGTTCCAAACCACCAACCAGATATTTTCATGTCGATTGGGATTGTCATCCCATTTCTAGGCTTGGACATCATCAAACGAACATGAAACCAACAACCAGATCATCGATATCATGTGTAAAAACCAACCACTCGGTTGACCCACCCGGGTCATGCTTCAGGTCGAGCAGCGGAACAAGTCCTGGGATGTCTTCTACCTGCCGTCCCCGTTGTTCCAAAAAGGTGACGGAATTTACCTGGTGATTTCATGATTTCATGGGATTTTCGCTGTGGATGATTTTGATGATAGCTAAGTTAGCGAATACAACTACAAAAACTATGGTTTATAATAGGTATAACATGTTATAACATGTTATAACTCTAGTTCATGGGGTTTACCAACAAACTTATGTATCACTGGGGGGGGCCACAATGAATAAATGCCTTAATTCGGGCCCTTGGGGCGGGATATTTCATGAGAAAATCATCTACAAATGGGATCTCTCATCAAATACAACTATTCAATTTGATACTGGTTGGTGATCTTAACCATCTTGAAAAATATGAAAGTCAATGGGAAGGATTATCCCATATATTATGGAAAATAAAAAGTGTTCCAAACCACCAACCAGTGATATTCTGGTAGGCAACTGAAAATGGGTAAACATCACCAGTTGTGGCCAAATTCAAGTTGGGAACATGATGATTGAGCAACTTTGGGGGTACGGAGGGTTCTTTCCTGTGGAATGAAGCAAGAAAAATAGGGACCTCACAGGAAACAACAAGGGTTTCCTGTAGCACCAACTGATTAAACTGGCAAATAGTTGGATGGGTGGAATGAAACCAACTTACAGCTTAGGGACCCACATTTGCCAGGTATCAGAGGCAAGGTTGGTCATGATTTTTATATATGGTGTCTTGGGTTGGGCGCATGACACGTTTTGATCCACCAAGCATATTTTTTTCTATGCAGGGGTTCACTTTGCAGTAACCATCCTGATTTTGATCATCACTACATCATATGGACTTTAAAAATTACTTGAGCTTAAAG
Source organism: Cladocopium goreaui (assembly GCA_947184155.2). NCBI lineage: Eukaryota > Dinophyceae > Suessiales > Symbiodiniaceae > Cladocopium > Cladocopium goreaui. The sequence continues at coordinate 33,683 of CAMXCT020006757.1, read as the reverse complement.
TTTCAATATTGATTCATTGTTAATATATACCCAAACCCAAATAACCTGAATTAAAATTTAAACCCCAGTAGATTGAAATATCCACAATCTCTCTTAACTGCAGAAAAAACTGGAGTTTGTCTGAAATGGGCACCCCAAACCCCAATGGTTTGGGTCCTGATTTTCCCTATGCAAATGGTCATATGTCGAAGTAAGTCCCTCATTTTCAAACACACCAAAAATATGAAAAAAAACATATGGTTGTTTAATTGCATCTTATAAAAAACAAGAACAAACAAACGTATTTATGTGTGTTTATAGATGGGTTTTCCATGAAATATCCGCTGATAAAACCTATTTCAGACGCACCCACAATCTCCCATGGTTCAATTTCATTGCCGATTTTTGATCTCCATTGTCCCCACCAACAAATTCCACTATAGTTGATGGTTCAAAACATCAAACAAAACATTACAAAAAAAAAACATCGAAAATTGAACAGTCAAGTTGCTTGATGTAGTTTTATCATGTTTTATCATGTTTCACCATGCAGACATACCCAGACAATCAAGTGGTGATGTTTCAAAAAAAACACAGCTGGGTTCCCGGGTCCCAGACCTCCAGGTCGGATTCTCTCGGCGAATTTCCAAAGCGTTCCTTTGGGACACCTCGGGTGTGGAGCTGGGGGCCCCCGGGGGAACGTGGGCCCCCGGGGGAACGTTCCGGTGCGTCGAAATGGTGTATTTTTAAAACTATTGTTGTTTATGTGTTTTAGGATCAATGTGAATGTATTATATATATATATATATATTCTAAATGATTCTTATATATTCATATTGGTGCGTGATGTTGCTTGGGATACTGGAAGGTGTTCCTGGGAGTTCGCTGACGTATGGCGTGGCTATGCATACCGCTTGTCCTGCTGGCCTTTTCACTAACCAACCTAGATATAGGGCGTTCCTCTGCATCACCCACAAAAAACCAGGTAGAGAAGTTGTTTGAGTAGTTAAGAGATAGCATGAAAAACATTTTAGAAGTGTTTTGCAAAAAGTTAAGTGCGTGGCATCAAGTGTGTGCTAGAAATTACTTGAAAATCAAGAGCATAGATTGAAGAACATTGTAGAAATTATTTGAACAAGTTCAGATCGTAGCATCAGGAGCGTGTTGGAAACTACTTGCAAAAGTTCAGAGCATAGCATCTAGAGTTTGCAAAAGTTCAGAGCATAGCATCTAGAGCGGGTTGCAAATTACTTGAATTAAGTACAGTTAAAATATCGGTCTACCATCGGGGCAGTAACAGTGACCACAAGCCAGGGGCACAAAATGAGCACCAGCCAAATGCAGAATATAAGGGTCTAATCTGGCGATATCATATGGATAGATCTTTATACCAAATCGAAAAATGGACCAAGTAGACACCATGGCATGTCGAAATTATCAAATGGTTGAAAACATGTTTCTTGTCAATCGGAAGGCATCAAGTTACAAAGGTTTCTTATTCTCTCTTCTCGGCCCTGGCTGCGAAAGGAACTGGCCAACTTGTGACCAACATTCCATTGGAAACCTTAGCAACAAGGACTTCCTTAGCAATGGCAGCCAGCAGCAACAACAACAACAACCACCACCACAACAACCACCACCCACCACCACCACCACTACCCACCAGCACCACCACCCACCAGCACCACCGCCAGCAGCACCACCACCACCAGCGGCCAGCTCGGCTGGTGCTCAAATTGTGCTCGGCTGGTGCTCAATTTTTTTTTTTTGTGGTCCCTCTGGTGCTCGTTTTGTGTTTTTTGGCACCTTTCCTTTCCATCTTTCCTAGGCTGATTATTCCTTTTGCAGTTATTTTTGCGGTCTCCTTGTGTTTTTTGTGTTTGTTTTTCTCGTTTTTTTGCGCTCTTTTGTGTCTGCTTGTGCTGGTTTTTGGCGGTTGTACCTAAGCGTCAATGAAGTTTTTTGATTTAGGGTTCAGATGGGCTCAGGATTTAGGATTTAGGGCTTAGGATGGTTGCCAAGTTGCAAGTGCTACAGCACATTGCGGTACATTGTGCCAGTTGTATCAAGCGGCCGGATTCTTTCACAAAATGTTGTTTTTTTCCCTTTACCAATCCATCCTGCCCTTGCGAGGGCGGGCGCGAGTGAGACTGAGGGTTATTCTTTGCTCCGATGCAGACGCTGGCTCTCACAACCTCTTGCTCACACCTTCTCAGGGTAACACGTGAATGAATTGTCTATAGTCTGCACTCTTCTTTTCTCAATTTTCAACAATCACTTCGCCATGGAATGCAACTGATATGCTTGAAAGTGAAGCCCCTGTCTTGAATTCAGAAACCTGCATCAGGGGGTTGGAGGGCAGGTTTGTATTTTTTTTGGCACCTCTAGCCGAGATATTTGAAGCAATTTCCTTTTGCTCGTTTTGAATGTAGGCTAAGGGATATCATTTATCTACTGTTACTGTGCGCGGGTCAGATCGAAGTTATAACTGGTTATTTCTATGGGATTATACATTTTCTAAATCAGGGTGACTTGTTAATACTTATAACTGGTATAACTCGGGCCATAACTGTAGATTAATGGAATTGTAATTCCATGATACTGGTTGGTTTGTAGGGATTCGCCTATTGGATTATTATAATCCCCAATATATTCGGTAGTGTAATCCCCTATAATCACCAACCAACAGGGTGGGGGACACTGCTCAGGTGATGTCAGCACCACACAGGGCACAAGAACGTAGCCCATATTTTGAACAATATATATATATATATGTGTGTGTATGTGTGTGCACATATTTGCGGGGTACAACTAACCAACAGTATGATATCGGGTGCGTCGGAAAATGAAGAGCTCACCTCCTAGTTATGGTCATTTGTAGACGAGAAAATGGGGTTCTAACCGTTCTAACCTATTGCGATTGTAATTGATGTTCGGGGTCCGGGGTAGACTATTTTCAGAGAAACTCAGATGGGCCATAAAGTTAGTTCACTGGTGTTTTTTGTGGTTGTTTATAAACAATGAAAAACATGGGTGCCGCATATCGCAAATTCTTCAAAATAATGTAAAATGGAACCTGCAACTTTGGCAACGGTGCCACTAGAAAATATTCCATTCCCAGGCAGCTTCAAGTCCTATTCGCATAAAAGACAGCCAAATGTAGTCCAAGTGTTCCTGGTTCATATCCCATACAGGCAGGAAATGTGGTCAGGCAAGGGGATGCACATATCACTTCCCATGCATTGTGGGGGATTGTAGGCCACAGTCACTTGCCATTGAAATCCAAACCGGTCTTCACAGAACTTGGAACCTAAACCCTATAAGAACTAGAAGTCGTACATTCATGTACATTCCACAATGTGGCCATCGCTTTAAGAACCCCATGAACTATAGTTATATTTTTCATAAACCATAGTTGGAGTTCTGAACTAACTTAGCTATCGTTTGGGATGACCCTTTGTGGGTATAAATCACACATAATTACAAACACATTTTCGGAGGCTTCCCTTCCCAGCATTTTTGATCCTGTTGCTCCGGAAAATGAATGGGTTCACTTTTTTTAATCAGGGGTTGATGGCAGACCCAGAAAAAAAACGTGCCCGGACATTTCCATGAACAAGTGTCCAAGATATTTTTGAATCACTTCTTCTTTGAACTTCTGCAACTCATTGGCTCCACAGTTGGCATATTTTCCTCGGCAGCGAACCATTTGATCCATTTCATTCTGAAATGTTGAAAGGGTCCTATCCAGAAAGGCGCTGTGTCGCATCAAAACCTCATGATGATTGGTTCAACCATGTTAAAGGGCATGGAAATGGAAAACCATTGACACTACTAGGAACCATTGACAATACTAGGAAAAATATATAGTAATAAAAGTGGGAGTAGTTGTTGTTGTGGTCGAAGAAGTGGTGGCTGTCGTGGTGGTGGTGGTGGTGGTGGTGGTCGTCGTCGTAGTAGTATAGTAGTCGCCGTCGTCCTCGTTGTCGTAAAATGAAGAAACAATCTAGTAGTCTGAGCATTTTTGCAGATTATGAAAAAATGCCAGGAAAAATGCTATTTGGTGTGATCCCAACCGTGGCAAAGAATTTGACGTATATGTTCTCTTACATTTTCAAATTGATGTGACTATGGGTCAAATTCGGGTACCGCTATGATGAGATTAAATATAAATTGTGAACATATACTAAAATCTGTGGTTCCTTCTGTTTTTTAATTGACCCACCCCCATGTGTTTCCACATGTTTTCCATAATTTTCACATTTTCCCCATCGATTTTCCCATGACTTCGCCGTTCCACATGCCGTTCAAAGTTTCCACCTTTCCTGTGGCCAAAGGAGAGCAGCGAGTCCTCAGGGAGAAAACCGTGGGATTTCATGAACACCCAGAAAATAGTTTGAGAAATTTATGTCGATTGTATGATGGCGTGAGCTAGTTTTTTCCAGGAGAACTGCCAGGTACCTTTCTAATTTTCTGAAATCGGGCGCTAGTGCTCGTCTGGCTAGACCTTCAAGTACAAATAGAACTAAAAAGTCAGCAAACGTGATGACAACTGGGCATCAATAAACTCCAGTGTTGTTGAGACTTGCAGGTATTCACCATTTGAAATGTAAACTATCCAAATCATTAATTGAGAGCCAATGATTTGACTCATTTGCAAAAGAACTCCCCCAAATATCGAGATCAACTTTGTTTTTCAATCTGACATCGAGATTCTCCACTTATTGTGTTCATCATCAGGGGGCATTGATCCACAATGACAAACCCCCTAACCGGTCATTTGAACCATTCCAGAGACTCTTACCCCGCATCGTCACCTAATTACCGTGCGTCATTGACTGAAATTGACCACGAAACTTGAACCGAAGAATGTGTGTGGTCAAAACCAAATCCGCCAAAAAAAAATATATACAAATTCATTCAACCATGAACGCCTAAACTTGCACGGTCTAAAGCTGTAAATATCCAAACGTGTGCGTGTGCATGTGTTTGCTCGTTTTTGCATGTCCCAGGGACAGGGCAGTGACAGGGTTCCGTAACCCTCCCACATACATTGCATCAATCACATCAGATGTGCCAGACGAGTTTCTGCAAAGTTGTCGAGGAGCGTCGACATGTGATCCAGCATTTGCATTTGCAAAGTGCATTCATCAAACCTGGGCTGCCAAACTGGGAACACCAGCCAGGCGCATGGGCAAATAGCATGCCACGCATCGTGCACCTGTACAATTGGTCTTCGGGCTGCAATGACATGCACATTCGGTTGCACATGGTCACATGGTTTTTGCTTGCCACACCATAGCCACACATAGTTCCAGATTGAGGAACAAAATCCAAGGCCCCCAAGCCCCTCAAGTTTTCTCACGCGTTGCAATTGTTTTTTCGCGAAGATTGTTCATTCATGCAAAGGTGTTCAGGGATATCTTTGGCCCTCGGATACAAGGAATGGAATACCGGGCTGGCTCGCATATCTTCGGTTACCCCGAACATGGCAGCACTAAGACCTTCCAAGTATATACTGAGGAAAGTGACTCTTTAGCCCACCTTAGCAAGTACATTGCCACAATTTGCTATAGGTTTTTCGAGGTTGCAGGTCGATATTGTGATTGGGTCAAATGTTTTTTTTGTGCTACAAGTGTGTTGTGATCGCCATAGAAGATTTTTTTTCATACCCGGGTCTTGCACAGCTTGGCTTGAACACGCACGCCTCATAACCAATAACCCTACCGTCCCGATTTCGACTCACAGACACAACGCGCCCGATCTGTGTTGGCGACCTTGCACCTGGCACTTCTGTTTACTACTGCGCCGCTTTGTCGTAAAGTTCTGAAGCAAGGCCACGGGCATCTTGCACGGGTAAGATCACAAGATAACCTGCGCCAGCACCTTGGGTTTTCAACTTTGGCCATGTGGCCATGTGCGCCTGGGGGGACCGAACCAAAGCTCCAAGAGATGCAGCTCAGGTATGTAAGCACCTACTGTAATTTTCAAATCTTGGACATGTCATCATGAGCATGGGTTCACAGCGTTAAGCAAACTGCTGATTCCATCCAGGGCCTGCAGAACCTGTGCACCGATAGCTTGCTCTTTTGTCACTATGTGTATTTTACTTGTGTCAGTCATGGACTGCGAAACATGGAACCCTTAGTCAATCCAATACTGTGCACATCCGATAAGCACAATATTTCAAGAATTGAATTAATAACATTAATATACATTAATAACCTTCCCGAAATAAAGCATGCTAACATTTCTTTGACGGGCCATCAAATGTCGTTCATTTTCAAAATCAGTGTGCAAGTTCAAATTCCGATTAGTCAACTCAGACAACTCAAAGTCAATTGATGTTCTGTTCTCACCTCGAGTCTCAATTCAATTCTGTTTTCACGAAGACTCGTTTTCTCCACCCATGAAAACAATTGAAAACAGTCCAGGCGAGTCTCAGGAGTGCAAACACAACGGCTAGCTTAAAAAGGGGTCTGACATGGTCGAGCACCGATTTCTGCAGTTATGGCCATTTATTAGTTGTAACTGGCTATTTCTATGGGAGTTTACATTCTATAAATGGGGTTTGATTATATAGTACTTATAACTCGTAAAGGGTTGGCTTTCTGTATGTTTACGAGTAGGGCGACTAAACCATAGGAAAACCCCTTCAAAGCATGGAAAATATGGTGATTTATGAGAAAAATGTGATTTATGGGAGGTACCCTCTGGTAATTTAACGGTTTGCTATTGAAAATTGCCATTTATTATCTGAAAGCAGCGTTGTGAGCGCCCACGTTTTGGGCAGTCTCCTTTTGCCACTTTTCTCCATCCAGAAAAAAATATGGCTGCACTTGTCACTTCAACATTGCATCTCCCACAGGCAAACCCCAAGAACAAAATTCCCTACACAAAATTAAACTCCATAACTGAAAACCGAAAAAGCCAAAAAAAAAAACAAAGATTCCAGAGAAAGGTTTGGGGGGCTCATAGTTGCTGGATCTTTGTTTTTTTTGTTTTTTTTTGTTTTTTTTTCGGTTTTTGTGCTGTTTTGGTGGTTTTGCTTATTGTACCGCCTGTCTATAGGGGTGGTTTTACCTTGAAAATGTTTTCTCCATTGCTGCCGGTCTCTCCTTCCCACTGCCGTGGCATGAAGCCAGCGTTGTTGCTAGCTACCTTTACATTGTCATGGCACTACGGTGGCTCACTTCATAGCTTTACGCTTACGGGTGGTAGCAGTGGACCTTCGGGTGATGTACTTCGGCATGGTCTCCAAATTTTGGTTCCAAAATCGGATGCTCTCCTGCACCCAGAAGCGGTGACTGTAAGGGTTCATCGCGTTGAGGGCAATTTTTTTCTTCCGAATCCATGCGTTGAAGACTTCAGACATATTGGTGCGGACCTTGGCCAATCGTTTCTTTTCATTTCTTGTGAGTTTTTTCTTGGAGCATTTGTGGTTCACTCTGTGGAATTCATCCACTACATAATGGCGAATAGGTTTGAAAGTCTTGAGAGCTTGGCTGATCAAGGCACCTGGCCAGCCGAAGATTGGAGAGGGCTTGTTTCTCAGTTCCTTGGTTTGCCACCGCAGCTGCGCCATTTCGCAAGAAGATCTTGGAGCAGTGCGCAAAATGTAGTTGAACCCTTCATCGATTTCGGCGTCCTCCTTGTCTTCGAAAGGCATGCTCGTTTTCGACTGGCCCCTACGGGTAGCTTGCGAGGAGAGATCAAAGCACCTGAAGGCATGGCCTCCCAGATTTTCAAAGCAGTACTGCAAGATCTTCCTTCCAACCTTGGGGTTGCTCTTCATGAACAAGGGCCGGTAGGGAGATCCGAAGCAGATTTGCTGGACAAAGGACACTTTCACCTTGTCAGGGAAGGACACATGCTTCAAGATAGCCTTCTTTCCATCAGGCTGCTTCAGGATGGCTATCTGAATGGTTGTCTCCTTTGGGCATGCAGCCTTGAGACCAAAGGGTGCAGGAAGAAGTGCAATATCTTTCTTCTCACACGCCAGTTTGTAGGAAGAGGAGAGGCCAAAGAAGTCGATGTCATCGGCATGGTCGACAATCAAATCAAAGTAGTGGACGCCGGGGTTCTCTGTGCCTTCCACTTGAGTCATGGGGAAGGTCATGAGAGTGAAGGATCCAAGAGGCACTTCTGGAAGAACCAAGGGTGAGATGGATCTGCATGAAAGGGAGTCCACAAGTTCCTTCAATTTGCCGTAATCCATGTTTTCAGCTTGCATGGCCATGACGAACAATGACGATGATATTGACGCTATTTGGTGGCTGGAAAAGGCAACAGTATACATATTGCTTACAGACTTGGACACACATGCCAGAAAATGCTCAAAACGTAGCACTTTTTTACGAGATTTGTGGGCGCTGAGAGCGCTGGCCTCTCTTTATTATAGTTGATTTACCCATTAAAAATCGTGATTTTCCATAGTTATGTCAACGTTTTCCAGAGGGTAAATGCTGACTTCACTAAGATCTCGTGATTTCATGGGGCTGATTTATGATAGCGCCTGCAGGCTGCCCGAAAAAGCCGCTTTTCGGGCCTATGGAGATGGGATTCACTCACTGTAAGGTGATAAATCTCACTTCAATGAGTTTGTTTTTTGCCAGTTATACTGGTTGGTAGCTTTAAAACCATCTTGAAAAATATTAGTCAATGGGAAGGGTTATCCCATATATTATCGGAGGAAGTTTAGAAGTCAAACTTCCGACAATATGGACAGATGGAAAAGCAGAGGTGGTAAGAGTCAAAGAAGGGAAGAGAAGAGAAGAAGAAAGAAGATCAAAAAGAGAAAGTCTCAGAAGAAAGAAGATCCAGGTGCCCGAAAAGGTAGGAAAGTCGCGAAACACTGTGTTTTTCCAATGATATGTGACTCCGGAGGGTCGAAAAGTAGGCTCGCTAAAGTGGCGGGTGCGGAGCCAGCTGGCCAAATGAGAGATGAAAAAGTGCACGCCGTTGTGGCGGGAAGCACGTTTCCAAGTCGGAGCACTTTTGGAAGTTGAGATGTCGAAAAAGTGCACGCCGTTGTGGCGCGAA